>JAQMCW010000034.1:16896908-16918091 GCA_030068335.1 Chrysichthys cranchii
TCTACAAAGTTTTGCACTCTTTCCCACATTTTACACATCTCCCTGATCTCATTTGAAGTGAGGAATCAGTCTTTTTCCTATGCTAGCGCGGATGTTGACCATACGAGTGAGCCACAATCCTGCAGTGAGTGAGAGAGAAGTTGTGATCACGTGATTTCTTGCTCATCTTGCAAAACACTCGCAGACCAAGTTCCTTGCAATCCACTGTAATCGCACTGTATATATAAATATTCTAGGTTTTTATGATGAATCTACATTTAACTATAATGCCACCCCATGTTGGCTGACTTGTCACTAAACATTTAAATAAATACAAGACTACTAATACACATTTACTTTTCTCATGTCACAGGTTGCTTCACCATTTAAAATGTAAACACAGCAAAACACTGAAAACAGTCCTTGATCATTATGAATTTCATTTACAGCATTGCATGACTCCATCCTGGCATCATAGTCACAAGCTAAAGACATCTGCATGCACACAGTGTCACAACTAGATAGAAAATATCTATGACAGAGAGGGCCTCGAGGCAAGTATAACTCCTGCAGAGGATATAGAAAGAGGACGGTGTTTAAAGCAGTTTTGGCTAAGCGGTTGATGTTTTGAGCTACCGATCAGTAGTAGCTCAAATCCCCAGCACTGCTGAGCTGTCACCACCGAGTCCTTCAGCAAGGGCCTGAACCCTCAACCGCTCCTTTAAATCCTGTTTCAACCGCAAGTCGTTTTTGATAAAAGCATAACCTTTAAGCATAAAGCATCAGTGTACAAGTTCTGCAAAACAACTCACGTGGATGGCCATAACAGGCAGGTCGATGTAGTTGAGCAGCTCATAGTGATACTTCACAGACATGCAGGAGGAGAAGAACACCATCAGCTTCTTCTTGCGGTTCTTCTTTAGGAATGTAAAAAGCAGCAGGAAGCGCTTCTCTGATGGACACACTACATAACCCTGAGACAACACACAGAGTTTATCATACGGTCCAAAAGCAAACCATCCAAATACATGGGGAGAAACACAAAGATAACATTCAAAATGCAGAATTCTACCACAAAAACAGGAAGAATGACCAAACATGTATTAGTTGGCTCATAATAATATTTGAATTCATAAGCAGCCAGAGGAGTGTATAGATTCTTTTATGTACTTGTTACAAAATGAAGCGCATGTCCCGTCTGCAGTCCAGATCGTATTGTTTCACAGTATTACAAACTGTTTCCTATGCTTGTGCAATGCTGCAATTTTATTGAACAAATTTATTGCAATTGTATGATACTGAACCGTCATGGTATTTTATGACATTTAAAGATATTTAATGACCTGTCATGACATTTAATAACATATACACCAATTGTTTTATGTTACCTGACCTGCTATCCTGCCCTGCAACGCAACATCAGCATACACCAGTGAAAATACACCAAAAGTGCAGTCTCAATAAAACAGGAGATGAGCCACATATAAATCTGAAATGATTTGTGCTCTCTAATATTAACCAACACTTCCTGAAAGCCCCACACCCTTCACGTTCCTGTCTTTTTTAAGCCACCAGTTCTGGACATCATTTATCACGATAATTAAAAAAAAAAAAAAGAAAAAGAAAAAAAAACAAGCTGGGGGGGGGGATCAATACCACACAAGCCTACAACTGTGGTGAAAGATGCCTCCCATTATCAGTAAACAGTAAAAAATGATGCTTTTATTACTTACATAAAAGGACAAAATCTAACATATAGCATTAACAAACACTCTGCACAGAATTTTATTAGTCCTGAACAAGCCCCTTCTCAGAAAGGTTACTTTACCTGCTCCAGTCCTTCCACAGTGGCTGTATCTTTGTTATCGTCAACTCCCACATACAGAGGCTCTTTCTTCAGCGAAATTCGAGCCAGATCCTCCACCTTCCTCGTCTGGGTAGCTGAGAACAGCATGGTCTGTCTCTTCTCTAAGCGATGGAAATTAGAGAAGCATAAAATAACTTGAAGACATGTCAAGTTCTGAATTAATCGTAAAGTTTTGACAAGCTAATTGGAGGCAACTTCTTATCCTGAATGCCAAAATCCATTATCTAAAGCAAGAGGCTCTTACTCGGTAGCAGTTTGATGATCTGTTTAAGTTCTTCCTCGAATCCAACTTCAAGAATTCTATCAGCTTCATCGATAATCAGACACTGCAGGTTTTTATACATGAAGCCAGGAGTGTTCTACAGCAAGCAACAGAGAGGGAGACAACCATGCAGGGAGAGTTAATACAAGGTATCCTCTGGGTTGGCACCTTCATGTTTACTATAAGACATTCACTGGACATTTAAAATTTCTGACAAAGTGGAAATGTTATAAATACTGGTGCAACATCTGACAAATTTGGAAACATGTTAAGAACAAAAATAAAACACTGCTCTAACCTGTAGATGGTCAAGCAGTCTCCCAGGGGTGGCCACCAAGATGTTGACTCCATTACCAAGCTTCTGGGCTTCAGCTGAGCGGTTACTGCCACCCATAATGAGGCCATAAGTGTGCACATGATGAGTCATCAACTCCTTCAGTACGCCGTATGTCTGCATGGCCAACTCACGTGTTGGGGACAAAATCACCACTCCGGTACCTGCCAGAGAGAGAGAGACAGGAACAATACAAGACACTTTTACTTTGGGCCAATGTCAGCACAAGTGAAGACAGCACTAAACCATCTGGAAGGCTTTCTGGAAGGGCACCAAACCCTCATTTCACCTCTCCCAAAAAAGAGGGTCACGCAACAACACTGTAGTCTGTCCAGAAGTTTCAGTGCATCATCAAGTCTGCTGCACTAAGTCTAGGGTTAGGCATCATTTGATTTTTTTTTTTTTCCGATTAACATCCTGCTTGTCGATTCCCTCTTTCAAAAAAAAAAAAAGCTTAAATAAGTTCAAATGCTTAAATAACAAAACAAAACTGTCTTTATTCTTAAGCACTGACTGAACATTCACACTGTTGTGATGTTAACTATGCATGTGAACAGGTGGACACTGATGCACGATGTAATGTAGACAGGTCCTGGCAAATAGCTACCCAGGTCCTTGCAGATATGTAGCCTTTGTCTGCAATAATAAAAGGTTATCATGCGATTAGGAACACCATAAGCAGAACCGAAATTTGATTTTTTTTACGGAACCTGGTACTCTGCATTTTGGATTCAGTTCTAACTTGGAACCAAGTTTCTGTTTCCAACCCTAACTCAGTTAAAGCCATTATGCTTAATATACTGAAGGCTGCTAACAGGGTTGGTTGCTGGCCATGCTCCCTAATTCATAGCATCATGTAACTGCGTTTCTCATTAATATGACATTGACTGTTGAGTGGGGGGGGGGAGCTTATTCTTGCGGATTTAGGAGGCAACAACATAATCTGGCCTTTGATCCCGATGCAGGAGATGAAATTCCTGAAGTTCATCTGTTATAAATGCCACTGTAACTGTTTTAGTGATGTCCCCTTGTGCGGCAAGTCGCTACCTTCTCACAGGAATGATGCAAAACACATGAATACAGCTCCAACCAACAAATCTGCAGCAGAAACACTAAGCATATTTCAATACAAATAAATTTAGAGAGCTTTAGGGTGTCCCCAAATACCTGGAGTGTCTGATTGTACTCACCATTTCTGGGCATGAACTTGAGCTTATAGATGAGTTCAATGGAAGGAATAAGGAAGGCCAGCGTTTTCCCACTGCCAGTTTTAGCAGCTGCAAGAACATCTCTGTAGAGAGACAAACTGCTAAATGAGATGCCTGCTTGTTACCACATCATCTCATAGAACGCATCAAACATGGCAAAAAAAATACTTCTGTAATTACAGCAAGGCTTGTCAAATAGTTAGCAGGAGGACCATGAGGAAAATTAGGCTCATCTTTTTTGTAATTAAGATGTGAAGCAGCGGTGTACGCTCACCGTCCCTCCAGTAGGGGGCGTATAGTTTTGTGCTGAATCTCCGTCATGTTCTCAAAGTCCATCTCTTTAACACCCTTGAGCGTATTCTCGCTCACAAGCTCTGCCAGTGATGCGAACGACTTGTCCTCAAATGCTCCTGAGGAAAAGGGAAAAAAGCACACACGTGTGTATGTATGTATGTAATATATCTACAGGGAGTCCTCGGCTCGGGTTACAACAGTCTCGACATACGAAGTTTCGAGTTTACGACACTCGCTCCCGTAAATGTTTTTTAAAAAATGAGCCCTTTTTCGTTTTGGTTTATGCCGTTAGAGTCGTACTTATGGACTACGCGGACGATTTGTTTGTGCTCAGCGGAAGAATACACAGTAACGCGGCGTATGAGTGAGGAAGTTGAAGTTGACTGCAAAAAAAAAAAAAAAAAAGAGCAAGTGTTCCTTTTGTGTTGGTTTGTTTGGTTACTTTTTTACCCTTATGGCTCCTAAAAAGTCAGCGTCTTCAGACGGCAGTGCTTCGACGCAGAGGAAAGCCATCACTATGGAAGTGAAATTAGACATTGTAAAGAGATCAGAAAAGGGAGAAATAGCCACAGATGCCAGTTGTTCTGTTACTACAGTGCAGCGTACAGTACTGTCATGGATCCGCTCCACACGACGCAAGGAAGATGCGCTCTTCCGGGTTTTCCTCTCCGCATCATGCGTGCGCTCCGGCTTTGTTTATTGCTTGAGGATTTGCGCAGGTGTTCCGCATTGAGTGTAATTTTCAAGACTATAAATATTCTCACCCATTCATACGCTCCTTGCAAACCATTAGCTTACTTTTGTGACTCTTGCCAAGCCTTGATTCTGGTGTTTGTCGGTTCTGACTTTTGTCCCTTATTTTTTGTCTCCTATTTCTGATCTCTTTTGTTTGTCTGTTTGCTGCTCGCCCGACCTGTTTATGTTTTTGACCCTGATTTTGCCTACTGTTTATGTACCTTAGCCTTGGATTATAATAAACCCGCTTTGGGACATTAGAGCTGTCTCCTGCCTGCACATGTGGCCGCCTAAACTCCACAAGCCTGACAAGTCCAGTATATTTATGTCCTTTTCCTTTTTCTGTGGCTTAGTTGTGTTTTTATGTTCTAGATTATGATTTTACAACTGTGTTAGGATAGGGAAGTGACGTAGGCTAGGGGGCGTTTCAACTTGCACCAAAATTCGGGTTACATCACTGTTGTAGGAACGGAACTGTGTCGTAACCTGATGACACACACACACACACACACACACACAGGGAGTCCTCGATTTACGGCGGAGTTCCGTTTTTACGTAAACATGATTTTCGCTGTTAGTCAGAACCCACACACTGTACAACATTGTATAATGTTAAAACAGCCTAATACAGCACCCAGATCTTCAACTAGGTAACGAAAAGAAAAAGAAAAACAATCGCACTGATTGGCTGACATGGCGAAGGACTCAGTTAAGATCGGTCCATACGTTGGTGCGAACTCTGTCGTTTTTGGTTGGGAGGTCGATCCTGAGCGCCGCATTCATTTAAATTTCAATGGCGAAAAAACCTCTTTCTAAGACTTTCTTAATAAATTTATGGGAGATGGCGACCAGTGTAACCACGAAAACACCGTAGGTCGATGATGCCATAAACCGAGGACTCCCTGGTATGTGTGTGTGTGTCTCACACACACACACACACACACACACACACACACACACACACATATATATATATATATATATATATATATATATATATATATATATCATACCTACACCAGACTGCAACATGCTGCCACGCAAACATCTTGCACACAAACTAAAGGAGATTCTTTCTCACCTGTCAGTCCAGATGGAAGCTGTGGCCCATCACATTCCTCCTCCTCATCATCATCTCCATCTTTCTCTCCATCCTCAGATACCTCTTTTGCTTTTGCACTCTCCTGTTCCTCTCCTCCCTCAGACAGCTCGGCCCCGTCGTCCTCACTCTTCTCCTGTTTGGCCTTTTTCACAGCTAGAAAATAAATTACTCATCATTCACCACCGGTGAATACATTCTACTGGAAACCACATTTTATTTTCACTGTTTTAGCAAAACACTTTTTATTGTTTACCACATAATTCCTTATGTGCTCTTACATAGTTTTGATATCTTCAGTATTATTCTTCAGTGTAGAAAGCAGTCAGAATAACGAACTACCTATGAATGAGCAGGTGTGTCCAAACTTTCGACAGGTACCATAGATTGTTATTAATATTGCGTAGCTGTAGAGTAGCTGAACCTCACAGCAAGCGATTTAATGTACAACTGTCACTGTTATTTTGTGCATATGACAAACTTTTTAAAATCTGCTTATTATTACGGTTAGATTATGTGACATTTCTGCCTGTATCACTGTATAAATATAATAATGTATTTGTGTACTTACAGAAACCTTTATTTTTATATATATACTAGGGGTGGAGCCGAACCCGAATACGGTATTCGGAAAGGCACAAATAATGAGGTTTTTACGAATACGAATTTCGGACAAATACTTGGAAAAATATTTGTATTCGGGAAACATCTATAAGCCTTCATTACGGGTCCCGAGAAAGTGAAAATGGTAGTGAGAGTAAGAAGCCTAAGCGTATAACAGATGAAATAAAGAAATAATAGCAAAACATGAGAACCGCCACTATATCCCTCCGCCAGCAACTACGTACCCACCGCAAAGATAACGTGCATTAAAATCATGTTTATTGCATTTGTTCTTCTATAATTAAGGTTACTTTAATTTTATGCTGTGGTTCATTGCCACACATAAACCCATAATACACTTTAAAAACGTTTTGTTCACATTTATTTCAATGGGAAAAACTGATTCGGGTCGCGAACAGAGTCTCGGAACGAATTAAGTTCGTGAGCCGAAGGTCCACTGTACTTTTAATTCAATTCAAATGATTTTCATAAGATGAAAAATATATTTATTTTTCACAGCACTCGGAATACCATTTTTATTTTTGGTCAGGGGAATACCGTATGTGTACTGTATTTATTAAGGCTTCAATCTTAATTTATCTGTAATAATATAACATATGCATTTTCAGTTATCTATTTTTGACACCAAGCAGGAGCAGCGCTCCTAATCTCAGTGTACTGACCAAGGCTTTCAGTTCAGTTCAGTTCTTCAGCAGGATGATCTCAGGTGTAGAACAAGGCAGGAGCTCACAGTGCAGGCTGGAGAACATGACACTCAAAGAAAAACTCACAGAGATTGGTGAGATCTTCTGCTTCGTTCAGTTTCCGCTTCATCTTCCTCTTCTTCTTTTTCTTCTTGCTGCTGTTTTGTGTGCTGCTGTCCTCCTCAGTGGATTCAACTGCCAGCTCCAGCTGTGTGTCTGCAGCTGCAGTTTCTTCAGTAATCTCCCCATCACAGTCCTCACTTATTACTTTACACTCTAGTAGTAGAGAACAAGAAAACACAAATATTGATTCGCCCAAAATCATGCATTAAATCTCAGTCAGATGACATTTTACAGGATTCTCTCTCAAGCCAGGTGGAAACTTGTCAACACAAAAATACCAACAACAGACAGTAACTGAGTTATGATGCTTAACACGTTTGTTCACAATACTGACTTAACTAGACACTAGCTAGTGTCCTATAAAACGGTGGGATAGCTAGGCAAGTGAGCAATCCACAGCAATTAAGCCGTTAAGTTCAGCAAATTTGGGTCTAAAACAGTTTGAGTCGCGCTTCCTCGAAGACATATGGTCAAATCTCACATTCCGAAAAAAGGAGTTGTTTATGTATCCAGGCGAACAGTAACACGCGTCCCATGCTAGCTTAGCTAACCATCCAGCCACTACACATAACCTCAAGTTCAAATAAGTCGGCAAACTTTACCGGTTTCC
Source organism: Chrysichthys cranchii (assembly GCA_030068335.1). NCBI lineage: Eukaryota > Metazoa > Chordata > Actinopteri > Siluriformes > Claroteidae > Chrysichthys > Chrysichthys cranchii. The sequence goes on from JAQMCW010000034.1 coordinate 16,904,727, forward strand.
TCTTCTTCTTCCCTTCGCTTTTGTCTGAACTTGCGTTCTTTATTCTTTTCATTTCTTTTCTGAATTTTCTTCCGAAGAAGCTTCATCTGAAGATCGGCCATGTCTGCAAGTAGACACACACGTGTGTAAGTGAGGAAGGGTCCTTCAGTAAACTCGCCTACCGCTCTGTGTTCCTCCCACCCGTATTCCGACATGTGTGACCTCGTCGTGCCTGAATGAAAAGAAATCAGGACCCGGGTCTGCCTGAATGAAATGTATACATTCCCCACGTCAAGCAAACCGAAAGCCAACGTTAAACGACGCATTTATTTATTTATATTTATTTATTATTTTTACTTATGTGTTTGTTTTTGCCTAAAGTTATTTCTTGTGCAGTGTTTTATATTGACTTTTGTAAAATGCTTTGTAAAAAATCAAAGAGGATCACAGAACAAAATCCAGGTTTCCGATTAAACAAGAACAAAACCAGTTAAGTGTCAGTAAACAAAATTCACGATAAAATACTTATAACCAGCACTTGCGCTGTGTTGTGTTAACTGGAACAAGACGTGAAGTTTGGCTTAATAACCAGCAACTACTAAGAGTGTGTAGCGGCGCGCCCTCTAGCGGTCACAGTGATGTTTGTGCAGCACATGGCTGCCAGACTTAATTTTTTATTGAAATCTGATTTTTTTTTTTTCATACAAAAACCTTCTAGTGACTGTCTGGGGGATAGTTTAAAAATAATCTGCACCTGCCAAGATCATGTTTCAAAACAAGTAATAAGAATTCAGTCAGAGTTTGTTTACACAAACTCGAGTATTGTAAACAAAAGAAAAGTGTAAGTGCAGACAGTGCATCTACAATGTAGAGGTGTTTCTGTACCGGACAAAAGGAAAAAGGGGATTATGTAATGGATAATGGCCATACCGGGAAATGATAAAACGCATATTGCAGATACTGCAAATCAGAAATGTGAGTGCATCACGGTGAATTTGTAATGTGGGTTTTTTTTTAGATGTGGTCTTGTGAGACCTGGCAACCCGTGTGCTGCGATGCTACAAACACAGCTGCTGTTATGTATGTTTGCATATGTTTAGGTGTAGATCAGTATTACTGAATTGCATCAGCCACATACGGCACATACATATTCAAATATACATATAAAGACAGTATATTTCCTGCCTGCCTGTCTGTCTGTCTTTCAGTCTGTCTTAGAATTATCTTCTGTTTGTATGTCCTTTTTTATTTCTAAAGCAGCATTGGGTTTGAGACAAGTGCTATATAAACACATTAACGTATTCTTCTTCTTCTTCTTATAATAATAATAATAATAATAATAATAATAATAACTATAAAACCCCTTACAGCTCATGACAAGGATCAGTCTATCAATCAATAAGACATGTAAAGCAGAGCACTTAGATAATCATCAAATAATCATTTACATTTTTTAAAGGGTTTGTCTGCCTCATGAATAGATTGCCTTCCATTCCAAACTGAGTAATTTGAGGGTTTATTCTTCTGGAACAACCACATGGTGGCAACATCTCACAATTTCTCTAGTTCTGAAATCCACAAGTTTTCCTGAAAATGATGTGTTTCTGTTTTGTATGGATTTCAATCACCTGTAAAAAAAAAAAAAAAAAATCTAGCATTGCAAAATAAGAAAACAAAAAGGGAGAAAATCGCTTTTTAAAACGAGTTCTCACTTTAGTCATCAACATCACCTGCATCAGTCTGTCCTGAGACCCTCCTGCCTTGTGCCCAGTGTTACTGGAACTTGCCCTGGATCCATAATGCACCTGCTTAGGATAAATTGCTTACTGAAGATGAATGAACGAATGAACAAATGAATGAATTTTAGGTCATTTAAACATTTTAAATCTTTGTCCACACTCATCGGTACATCATTTTGATGATGATGAGATGGAGGAGGAGTATCAGACATTTTGAGAGCCTACAAACTGATTACAAATTGAACTGATTAGCATTTTGCTATGTACAGTTTGTCCATGTGGCTATCCAAACATGATTAAACCATGAGAAAAACACACCTAGCTAGCAAGATTTTAGACATCTTTAGACAGCCTGACTGTATTTACTGCTGTGTTTGTTAAACTGGCTCCTTACCTTACATGATCTCTGCATGTAGAAAAAATATACATGTTGTTTTGGTAAAATGTAAATGTGGTAAAAAAAAATATATATATATATATATTTCTTAACTTATTTATTGAATTTTCTTTAACTTGAGTTATTAAAGTATAATAACTTGTAATTATTGTTTTCCAGCCACAGGGACATACAGTTATAAGTTTCTAGAAATATTATTTTCAAAAATGGTGGTGTCTATTTACTTTTGAGATGTATGTGTATGTAATTCTCAATCGGTTTTTATTATTTTTTACATTTACATTTTAAAAATACAGGACCTTGACATTTAGCCTTATGTATTACATCACATTATATTACTCTCTCTCTCTCTCTCTCTCTCTCTCTCTCTCTCTCTCTCTCTCTCCCAAGAGCCCTTTCACATAAAGGAAGACCCCTCCAAGGACAGAGATATTTGTTTTAGTAAAAGGAGGAGGTGGACTGGAAAATGTGTTGCCTAAGCAGATGGGAAAAACAGCAGTCTAAAAGTGGTGGCTTTCAGGCTGCTTATTCAGGCAGGTAGATGCACTGTGCTATGAGATGGACCCCATTAAAGTTATTTATACTTTGAGCTCTGCCTTTAATCCTGTGTTTTGAGAGCTTCTGAAGGTCTGAAGGTTTTATGCTCTACCATATGCTTAGATAGCTTGGAAAAAGCTTTGTGTTTTGTCCTTGCAGGAGAAGCTGTAGAATAGGGCTTATTGATAATAATGTTGGTGATATTTAATTACTGATTCATTTCACCAACCAGGGAAATCAAGGCCCATGTTTCACCTAGAATTTGTCAAGTCAAAAAATGGTTTATTTTCACTAAGTCAGATTACAAATGGCACTAAAAGATGACAAGAATAAAACTAGATATGTAGGGCATAAAACATTACAAGGTGAGCTGTTATAGAAATCAATGAGAATTACTGCTACTACCCTGGAGTTTTTATTTCATTTTTATTTTCCAGTATCAAAAGTCTGGTTGGTTCCTGTTATATCACAGAATTTTGCCACTGATTATCAATTTTAATTTATTATTGAATTATGTAAAAGTAATAGTTGTATTTAGGCGCCAGCTTCCCCCCGTGACCCTGAACAGGATTAAGCGGCAGAAGACGAAGACGAATAATAGTTGCATTTAATGTTATGACACACCTGCAAGACAAGTTAGTTCCAGTTTGTTAAGTGGTGACCACCAAGAAGGGACTGGGAATGATGAGAACCAACATGCAGGCACAGGCCTACCATCCAGAACTGACACTGGAAAGGGATGTGGTGGTTCCTCAATGGGTAACCCTAACTTGTCAACGAATTCCTGATCAATAAAATTCCCAGCAGCCCCAGAGCCTATAAAGGCCCTAGCTTGGGCTACACAATCTCTCCCCCATCTCAATGTAGCAGGGACAAAAAGGCCTGTTGTGGGGAGGGTAAGGATTGGGGTCATCACAGATCTCCCTTCGCGTGACAACCCTTGTCTTTTAACACCCGATGAGGGCAGGCAGAGCGCCAGAGTCCTGGTTGTCCGCAACCCAGGCACACCCCGTTCTGCCAACCATGTCCTCTCCCCTGTGAGGGAAGATCAGCCACCCCCCGATTTGCATTGGCTCAGATTTGGATCTCTCTGCCTCTAATTCGTCAAGGGAGGATCCGAGGGTTGGCTGACTTCACCCCTGGAGTGAAGCATGGTAAAGCAATTGGCGATCTCAGCGTCACTCCCTGAGGCGATTGTCCAGCCGGACTGCCAGTGCATACAGATCGTTTCAATTATCTGGGGGGTCGCGGGCCACTAACTCATCCTTAACATGCTCCGCAAGACCCTGCATAAATACCGCCTGAAGGGCCGCGTCATTCCAACCTGAGGCAACCGCAAGAGTTTAATGGCATAATCAGCCATGGAGCAACTGCCCTGGTGGATACGAAGTAGGGAGGATGAACCCTCCCCTGAGTCTGGGTGATCAAAGATGTCTTTTAGATCAGCAATTAAGGGCTGAAGTGTGGAGTGGGGTGTAATGTTGTTCTGCCACACTGCGGTGGCCCATGTTAATGCCCTCTCAGTCAGCAAGGCTATCATGAACGCAATTTTAGCCGGCTCTGTCGGGAACTGAGAGGGTTGCATCTCAAAAATCAATGAGGACTGCATAACAAATGAGTTGCAGCCCCCAGGCTCCCCTGCATAAGGCTGAGGATTGGGCAGTCGGGTTTCAACAGAGGCTGTCTGCACTGCCCCACGGTGGGTTGAGTGATGGGGCTCCTCAGGGGAGGTGGAGGGCTGCAACAGAGCTTGAATCTGGGCAACACTAGCAGAGATGCTTTGGATCTCTGAGAACAGGCCCACTAGCACCTGATCATGCTTCCCCAGGGTAGTGACCTGGCCCGCGACAATCACCTGTAGCCTCTCTATGCCCGCTGGTTCCTGTGTTGGTGCGGACATAATGTTACGGGGTGACCACCAAGATGGCGTAAAGAAGGGGCCCTAACCCGCTGGCCCGAAGGGACTGGGAATGATGGGAACCAATATGCAGGGATAGGAAAATACAAGAAACATGTGCTTGGTGCAGGGTTCCCAACACTACCTGACCAACGTGAACCTTGAAATAGGATCAGCTGCTTTCAGGGTAGCAGTATTAACTGATTGCGCTATTTACTTAGATGGCTTGTGTGTGATCGCTAGTGCTTATGTACAGACAGGTATAGGGAAATAAATTCAAATGTATTCACGGTGAATGTAAATGAATATAAATTATTTAAATATATTTGACTGTCCTTCTGATAATAGTCAGTTATCTTTTCTCCCCTTTCCTTTAAAACAGAATATTTGTTGTTTTTTCTTTCTCTTCTTATTCTCCCTTTTCTATATGATAAGGCTTCGCTTAACTCAGAGCATTTTCACCTTGCATCACGTTTCCTCTTTTTACAAAACCAAAACATTAACCCTCCTTTTCTCTCTGTAGAATCACTACCTTCTTTTTCAAATCCAAAATTCTTTTCTTTTCTTTTCTTTTCTTTTCTCTTTTTTTAAATCAAAATATATCTTTCTTTTCTTTTTTCTTTGAATCACAACCTTTTCTCTCCTCATACAATCCTCCGGCCATCGGCACAATGTTCCCAGGGCCATGGCCCAATCATTATGGAACTGTCTAACAAGCTCGGGGTCCAGGATATCCCTAGCCGGGGCCCAGGATCCACCAAATACTGGGTGCATCCATGCACCCGGTGGGAATCCAGGATACGCTGGACCGTGAAGGCCAGAGACCCATCCAGCATGTGTGGTAGTGAAGGAGTGGAGGGAGCCGGCGACGCCAGAGAGTTGCACAGCACCAGCCGCAACAGGAGACATGGAATGTGGGGTTGATCTTCAGGGTTCGCGGAAGGGCCAGGTGGTAGGCCACTGGGTTAATCCTCCGGAGAATTTTAAAAGGGCCGATATATTGGGGAGCCAGTTTCTTGGACTCGTACCGTAGCGGGAGGTCCTTATGCCCAGCCACACTTTCTGGCCTGCCTGAAAGCTCAGAGCCGGCCACCAGTGGTGGTTGGCCGAACAGGTGGCTCTTTGCCTGGCAATTTGCAACGAACTCCTGCTCTTGCCAGAACTGCCGGCGATGCCGCATCATGTGCTCTCCTGCTGGGACTCCCACCTCTGCCTCCTTCTCAGCAAACATAGGTGGAGGAAACCCAAACTGGCACTCAAAGGGTCACATACCCAGTGAAGAATGCCATAGTGTGCTTTGATCATACTTGACCCAGCCCACTTGTTTAGCCCAGGATGAAGGGTGGGCAGATGCCAGGCACCTAAGGGACACTCCAGGTCGTGGTTCACTTTCTCTGTCTGGCCATTGGATTCTGGGTGAAACCCAAAGGAAAGGCTGGGCATGGCCCCCAGGAGGTGGCATAACACCCCCCCCACCCCCCCCCGAAACAACTGGAAAACTGTAGTCCCCGGTCCAAGAATACATCTGTAGGAAACCCATTTACATGCACTACATGCTGCAGGAGCAGTTCTACAGTCTCTCTCGCTGATGGGAGTTTGGGCAGGGGAACACTCTTACACACTTTAGAGAACCAATCGACACACACCAATATAACTGTATTCCCCTGAGAGGCCTGGAGACCAGTCATGAAGTCCACTGAGATGCGGGACCAGGGCCGCATGGTAATGGGCAATGGAAGGAGGAGACATTGTGGACTTGTGTGTGGTTCTTTGTTCTGGGCATAGGTCTGACAGGCTGCCACAAATGCTCGCACATCCCCGGTCTATACCTGGCCACCAAACGCACCAACATATAAACTCCAGGATCCTAATTGCCCGCAGATGTGCTGCAAATGGTGACATGTGGCCCCAGGACAACACCTGGGGGCGGACGGTTGAGGGAGTATAAATCTTCTGGGTCCCACTGTCTCGAAAGGGCATCTGGCTTTAGGTTCTTGGTGCCTGGCCTGTAGGACAGAGTGAAGTCAAACCAGGCAAAGAACACTGACCCAGATGTGGTGTATCTGCATTGATTACGCCCACATGACCATCGCCTAGCAACCGGGTCCATATCAGGCCCCCGAGCTGGCCGCTGCTCCACCTGAGAAGCTGCTTGCAAGTTTGCTGACGTTATACAGTTATCACTTATATTATGGTAGCTATAAACTATATTTCTTGAAGTTTATAATACAGAAATTGCAGCTTTTCATGTTACAATGTTGTCAATTCTGAAGACTTTCCTCTGGGTACTGACATTTATGGATTCCTTCCATAAATGATAAATTAACATTTCTTGGCAGAAAATTTTGACGAGTTAGCCATGTGTGTTATGTGTTACAAAAAATATTAACATAAACTTGTGATTTAAATTACAGCCATCAGAGCTGCCATTATAGAAATGTAATCAACACCATAGGACCAATCTGATTACAAAATGAAGCAGTAGTGTATATACATGTTTTAAAAAAGATTACAAATTACCAATGTATTGTACATTTAAATGTGACTTTAAATGGATTTAAAATAACATGCTATTTCATATATCATATATAATACATGTATATACTGTACTGTATACTGTGTTCTTCTTTTTGTTATGGAGTAGATATTGTCTGCTATAGTTCTCTCATCCTTGAGAACATCCTTGAGACATGCAACCAGTACAGTTCAAGTGTAGATATTTTCTTCCAGGAAAGATATTGCAATTAAAAACATCGTGGAAGTTTGCAGTATGGTTTCTGCTGCCGGATGGAATACACACTGAGTGCACACTTACTCTGAAAATCCTTGAAGACTGTGATATGTATGCAAAACTCTTCTGAAATCATATGTAAGGTTAAGTAAGTCCAATATGTTCAAGTCCCAAGTTTAAAATCAAGTGCTGACCAAGCCACATTAAGACCATGATTTCTTTTTATATGAAGAGGTGATTTCAGGACGCTTCAATCACCTCTTCGTCAAGAGGCTTTCAGGACAATGGCAAAAAACATGGTTAAAATATTCTGGAATGTGTCATCTGGGGCCCATAGCGTTGATATCTTTCCGGCACCACTTGCTGATGGAAATTTAAGAGACGCTATTATACTCTTGAAAAAAAAATCCTTACTCATGTTTCCTTACTCGTGTATCTTTATGTTGCTGGAAGAGTTCCACCAAGGTAGCAAAGTTTGTTTATCTCTAAGACATGGGTGCAAACTGAAAATTTGAACAGATTGGCTCAGGTAGGAAAAATCAATAACAAAAAAGGCAAATTCCAGGATAACTGTTCAAAATTTGAAGGGGTATAAATTTACATTAAGAGAGCTGAATGTCAGGTTAAACAAACCAAGCACAGCATATATAACACAAATAATGAATGTTGTCATAAATGCTTTGTCATTCCTTAACAACATTAAAAGAGTCTTTCCTAAAGACAGGGATCACGAAAACTTGTAAGAGCTTCAATATAAATGCCCCCAGGGGAACAAAAGCAGAACTGGGACAGCTTAGACCAGGATTTTTCTGACTGCTCTCAGGACATAGAGCATTATACAACAGAAATAGGACAGAGTTTTGAGGTTGCCTCATTTGTTACATCAAAACTGACAAACATCTGACAAAACTATGAAAGTATTGAAAATACATGAAATTTTTTCTTAGTCTGGGTGCTAAGCTGCTCCTCGCTGGTCTTCCCATTAAATTATATGATTGCAAAATGTCAGATATTGCAGAGCATTGGACGAGTGATGTTTTAAAGATTCATGTGACAGAAATGAAAGTGAATAATGCTTCTTTTTTTTCATCTCTTCACGTGGTAGTGGCAGATACTATGTTTTTGCAGGATCCTGTTACTGTCTGTGTAGAGTTCATGCACATATTTTCCATGAGTTCACATGAGTTTCCACCAGGCTCTCAGGATTCCTCCTGAGAAAAAAGCCAGGAAGCAATTTTAAGTGTACTTGAAAATGTACTTTTTTCCAATATGTCAAATGGCAGACCAGATTGAACCCTTTTTACTGGGCTGGTGGGCCTTGTATTTGAAACCCCTGCTTTCCCCCAGAAGGACAAACCATCTAATCCTTTATGGTGCTAGATGGAACTTTTTTCCTAAAAGTATCAATCAACCATGTAGCAATGTAGACCTCCAGGATGTATAGCATGTAGTAGCTCAAGCTATTTCATTTGTTCATTGATTTGGTGGTTGGTTCGTTGGTGGGTTGGTGGGCAAGTTGGTTGGTTTGATGAAGATAGCACACTTGGGCATTGTTTTTGCATTTGTGCATTTTTGAAAATCAAATATGAATAACATATGCATGCTAACTGAAAAGATCACAAAACCATGGTTAAAAAAAAAAGCCCTTTCTTTGTCATCCTTTACCTAGTATTGCACAAGGACGAGTCATTTCATTTCAATATGCATGAACACTGTGGAGGGATCTTCTTTCAGCACACAAGCTATTGCAGTCCATTCATCAAAAGTCTGCGCGTATGTTTAGAGGGCTCGAAAAGATTTGTAACTACACTACAATCATTTCCCAGTCATAAATATTGTATATGGCCCAGCACAGGAGCAGAGTAAATAGACTGAATGCAATCCTGTGGTGCGAGACAGAAACAAGCTGTACATTAATCACATTCATGAAGATTGGTGTTTTATATGTGTGTCTCTGTACAGACATAACGTATTGTAAAAAACATGAGACAAGTCTGTAAAATAAATGGGAATGTGGCACATGAGACACAGTTAAGGGACCCAGGTCATTTTCAGTGTTAATGTGCCTGTATGTGCTGATGTGGTGAGGGGTTCGGTTACACCACTTGAACTACATAATTTTAGCTTTTTAGACTGACTGCTGGCAGCCGAAACCAACAAGATGCAGAAAACTTGAGGCACTCACATAAAACTGTCGTTCAGTTTAATGTTAGCCAAAGGGCTGCAATCACTCCTGGTTCCACACTCACTGTTGATGTAAAATCCTATCTGTACATATAAGTGAAATGAATATATGATTAAATCTCTCTCTCTCTTTCTCTCTCTCTCTCTCTCCTCATCTTTCTCTCTCTCTCAATCATTTTTACTTCTTTAATGACCCCATACCGGTAGCAGCAGCAATATGAATTTCTGCCTCAGTGCTTGTAATCACACACTACAAATCCAATGCCTACAGCATAAAACAGTGGACCAATGCCAACAGTTAACCCCTTAAACTCTCAGGTAAAACTTTCCACAGAACTTTGTCTATACCGTTTCAAACAGAGTAATTGCAAGTGCACACTCCCACATTCTTAATCTAACCTGGTGGTCTTGTCAAGGTCTGTCAATAGCTCTGTCAACACCTACTTAACATAATCCAACACGATCATGACAAAGCAATCAAGCATTACTACTAAGCAATAGTAATATCACACAGACACAAATAATGACAATTGTACATTTGCAATATTTCTGCACAGGTACCTTGTTTCCTTAGATTTCTTAAATAAGTGTTAAAAATCACAGTCCTATATGCAGATACAGTAGGTATCATGGTTGGGCAGTGAATAGTAGATACACGGTTCATGGGTCAGTCCTGAGCTAAACCCTTTCTCCTTGTACTTGTGTGGGTTTCATCTAGGTTCCCTGCTATTTTTCACCTCTCAAGACATGCTGTTAGGTAGATTGGCTGCTCTAAATTGCCCAAGGGGTATGTGTGTGTGTGTGTGTGTGTGTGTGTGTGTGTGTGTGTGTGTGTGTGTGTGTGTGTGTGTGTGTGTATTCATGGTGCCCTGTGAAGGGCTGATGCCCCACCCATGGTTTATTCCCGCGTTATGATCAGTGTTCCTGGGATGGGATCCACGTTTACCAAACCCTGACCAGGATGAAGCAGGTACAGAGAATGAATGAATGAATGAATGAATGAATAAATATACAGTATGCAAATGCTGGCACAGTGTCCATGACTACATAACTGCAAAGCCAGTTAGTTTACTCACTCGTTTAATAGCTATTATATAATCATGGACACTACGTCCTGTCCCATTCTTTCTCATTCCTTTTTCTTTGCTTTTCAGCTGTCCTTTTTTCTATATAACTGAAAGACATTTTGATACTTTGACCCAGTAAGTGCTGCACTGTCAGGAATTTATAACTTGAAATTAGCAAAATTATTTAACTGGACCAACCATAAGCCATGTCAAATCACCTGAATAAAACTGCTGCATAGTGTTAGATATATAATGCATCTTTCCCACACTTCCCAAATCTCTACAAAATTTACAAAATAGATTTTCAGTATAGCTTTCAGTGTAAGTATTGGGCCCACAGTGGCATCAGAGCCCATGCCCACCTAATGCTGCTCCTTGCTCATAATTGCATACCCTTTTCCTATTACTTTAAGGCACTAAAAGCAGTTACTATGCTTTAATATTATATTAAAATTTCACTGAAGAAACATTCATGTCACAGTGTGAGTGCTGACACTTTGACTATAGAGATGGGTGTATGTAATGCCCTGACTCTGTGATTTTTTTTGGTATAAAATCTTGTCTGTGCTTCCACCTAGACCCAGAGGGTCTTGGCTGAATCTCTTGTACTATGTCTATTTCAGCCTGTATGGAAATAAGAATCCAGCTCATCCATATAGTGCTTAGGGACTATTATTACTGCAGTATTTTTCTCCATTGGACCCAGAAGCTTACTCAGTCCCTACCTTAACTCTGGACCACCTTATAAGAAGAAAAATATCTCCATTGGCTAAAATGATGATACAGACCCAGTGAACACAAAAACACGTGTTTTTTTTTTTTTTTATTAACCCTTTCCTACTATGTGTTATTAAATGGTCCTTATGAGATGTCCTGGAATGTCCACTAATGTCCACTAACCACTGAGTGAGTTGAATACAAGAGTGAAATAAAAGTTAGGGTTAAATCCTAAAATTCTACCATTGCACCACTGTTTTGTGTGTGTGTGTGTGTGTGTGCGCGTGTGCGTGTGCGTGTGTGTGTGTGTGTGTGTAGTGTTCAGGTAAATTAATATCACTTTTCCAGATCACTACTTCTGCTTGATTTGTTATTTTTGTCTTGTAAAACACTGCGCACATCACTGGAAAAATGGGTAAAACATTTGGCGTAATCAACTAGAACAATCTCTGTGCGAGCATACAGCTTTCACTATATCAGATCATATCAGTCTTTAGTAGGGCCACCATCAGTGCAGCAGTCACACTGACTTGTAAGCTGCATGGTAGTCTATATTCTGTACATTTACCCTGGCCATTTTGTTAGATATACCCAGCATGTTGGTCATCATGTAGCTTCACAGAGTGAGACTGCAGCTCAACTCCTCTGCTTTCATGTACAAGTGGTGTATGTCCTCTGCCCTTCATGACCAAGTCTTCCAGTCAGTGTTCAACTTTTTAACTACAAAAGCCTAGCAATTTTGTTCAATCAAGTTTATAGTGAAAAATTAAACAAATTTGTGTTGTTACACTAATATTCCATGCGTATTCCACAGAAAGCGTTAATGAAATAATTCATACTTTTGAGAGGTAAACCTATGGCAGGAGAATGATAGCTATGGGAAGGCCTATCTCTGGAGAGGTATTCACTTGTGGAGGCTGCCATATTGTATGGAGGTCACAAGATGAAAATACCGAGACCTGATTGGCTTAAAAGTGTTGCTAGTTCCAGAAGTATCTAACTGTATGACTTAGTAGGTATTTCCAGATCAATATCTTAGGAATCTGTAGGAATTTTGGCAGTGTAAGTGTGACTAATGAAAGGGCAAAACCTAGTAAGTGCCAAAATGAGTCTTTTTCATTCTTTTTTTTTTTTTTTAACTGAAGATGAATTAATGAATTAATTTACAATTTTACAGGTTGGTAAAGTCTTACACCCAAATTTGAATGCACTCTGACCATCTGTTTGCTTTTTTTAAATATATATAATAAGGAAGCAGTATAATTTGTATACACATATTTGATTGTGCTCAACTTTAATGAATAAATGTTTTATGGAGATTTTATAGAGGAAAAGTGTTATAAAGGAAATGTTGTTTTATTGTGTCTTGTTTTGTTAAGTATTGTAACAATGCCATTATTATACTGTTACTGTAATGTGAACATTCTCCCTGTGCCTGTGTGAGTTTTCTCTGGGTTCTCTGGTTTTAAAGTCCAAAGACCCTCCAGAGTCCAAAGACTTGCTGATTATGTCTGTGGGCTTCTCTAAACTGCCCATAGGTGTGAATGTGAGTGTGAATGGTTATTTGTCTCCTGTGTTAGTTCTGTGATAGAGTAGTGACTTGTTCAGGATGTATCCCACCACTTGCTCAAAGGATTTACTCTAGCTTCCTGGTGACCATTAACAGATAAGCAGTATAAAAAATGGATGGATGAATGGGTGGATAATGATCATAATCTAGTGATGACCTGGGATGGACAATGCAACCCTGACCAGTATAAAGCATTTACTGAAGATTAGTAAATGAAATAATATTCTAGCTACAACAATGCTGTCAGCATGAATTTTACAAAAACCTTGGCATTGGTTGGTATACTACAGTAAAACAAAGAGATATGTATTTATGTATGTTTGATTTTATGTTGGAAAATAGAACCAACGGGCGGCACAGTGGTTGAGTGGTTAGCACTCTCACCTCACAGCGAGAAGGTCCTGGGTTCGTGCCCTGGGTTCGGCACGGGTGCCTTTCGGTGTGGAGTTTGCATGTTCTCCTCGTGTTCTTGTGGGTTTCCTCTGGGTACTCTGGTTTCCTCCCACAGTCCAAAGACATACACAGTGGGGATTAGGCTAATTGGTGA
>JAQMCW010000034.1:17009514-17017014 GCA_030068335.1 Chrysichthys cranchii
ACACACACACACACACACACACACACACACACACACACACACACACACACAGAGGGAGAGGGAGAGGGAGAGGGAGAGAGAGAGAGAGAGAGAGAGAGAGACATAAACGTAGAATGTCCATTGCTTGTAAGTAACTGAGGCCGTTAGTATAATTAGGCGATCTAATGTGATGATGAAGTGAGTGGCATTTTGATTAGACCCTTCATTAACACTTTGGGCCAGTACAGAATGTGTGTGTGCATATGTGTATCAGTTAGCTGCAGTTAGATGGGTAATAATCAAAGCATTATCTCTCAGAGCAAAATTAAGACTTGTCTCAACAATTTAATTACCGAAGGTAAAGGCATAAACATTCAGTAACATATCTGCTTCCACTAACTCATCGTCAGTCACTCACTGTTACACACCCATGCATCACAAAGCTCCGGATCAGTCGTGCAGAACAAATTTATCTTTAATCAGTGTTCAGGATAAACACTTCTATTTCATCTCAGCCAGATCGAAGATACAACGGCTTATTTTAAAAGTCAAACTAAATAGAAACCTCCTTCTTTTTGAATCTTGAAAAGAAAAAAAACCAGACGTACTGATTCTGGGAACTACAATGAGTGCTTGATTACTATTCAGTGAAACAGGAAAGTACAGTAAATGACCCTCGTGCATCCTGGCGCATAACAGGTCTAAAACAGGATATTGTTATTTACAAAACATACAAACAATAAGGCATATAATAAGCTTGCTGAAACTCTGCTATATGCTTTCATAACCTCCAGCTTGCACTATTATAATATTTTGCTGGCTAGCTGCTCTGCAGTCCCTTTAAACAAGCTTAAGCAAGTTCAGTGTGCAGCTAGAAAAAGGAAGCCCGGCATATTATCCCAGTCTTATTATGCTTATACTGGCTTCCTAATAGGTTCCACAATGACAGCATCTAGCTTATTATGTTTAAATCTCTAAATGGGCTAGCCCTCGCACATCCTGATGATCTCCTGAAGCAGTGTAACTCAGCTTGAGCACTTCTCCAGCTGACACATGCAGGATATTTAACCCAAAGCATCACTCTCAGGTCTGAGTAGGTGAATAGTGCTCCAGGGAACATTGGAAATCTACAGGTGTTTAAGGTCGTGCTTTACATTTGCATTTTTTTTTCTGTACTCAGGCCTGTTTGCACTATGAGTTCGATATGATTGGTGAAGTGTGAAAGCTGTTTCAAGTCCGGGAGAAGTAACTTACTGTTTTTACTTTCAAAATGCCAGGGAAATGGTTACAAGTTTGGTGATATATAAAGCCAGATATTCAAAGGATGAGAGCTCTGTAGGTAGTTCATTTTTGTGGTGCAAGTGCTTGCCCTGGATTAGTGTGAAAAATACATATATCACACCAACTTGTGTGACAAAATCACCTAAAATCCGCAAGAATGTCTTGATTTCTGGGCATCCTTGCACAATGACATGCAATGTATCCAAAAAACACTGTTCTTCACCACTTGAGTGTTGGTACATTGTGCAAACCTGCATGTAAGCTTTCATGCAAGTGACATAGGGAACATTCAAGCCACTTTTTGGAAGGAACTCTTCCATGTTAAAGCAAATCTGTGATTATGAACCCCTCTCCAAATGAGCCCAGAATCTGGTTTGGGTACACACTAAGGCCATACTCACACTAGGAATGGTTTCCTTGTACAGTGCTTGAGTGTGATTGTCCCCACACAACCACTGATTTGTACTCACATGCAGTTAGTCCATCATCACGATGCAACTTTTTGTGGTTAGGAAAAGCCTTCTCACATAGCATGATAGAGTTTATCACTGTTTTTACGTTGTGGGTTATTTGGAATCATTTTGGGAATAGTTACAAACGGCCCTCTGAGATGCCGGACAGATTTAGCAATTATGCAATGCAGCAGTTCTAAGTAAATTGTGCTGCACGCATGAGAAGATCTTTATTGAGGCAGCTGATATTGAAGGAGGAATTTGCTCTCTGACTACAATTTGCATTCATCAGTAAGGTGAGAACCAGACTCATGAAATTCAAGAGCCAAATATTCTCAAATGAACGGAAAAGAGCACTTCAGCATTTGAGTTCCGTGCTTGGGCATGATCAGCAATCGCACTGATGTATACCGTGAACGAGCCCAGCTAACCACACCCACGCCCACCTCTTCCAGTCAGGCCTAGTGAACTGTACACGCAGTGATCAAATTAATCAAACCAAATGGGCTTTGGAGGTCAATTGCTTTCGGACATGGTACAGATCTCGTGTGAGTATGCCCTAAAGTATTCACTCCAGGTGTGAAGACAACCTTAAAATCTCTATTAAAACATACTTCACCTGGCCTACTGGGAGTTTCATTTATTTTATTATATTTTTGGGGATTTTCATATCATACTGTAATTTCCATTGATTTACTGTTAAATTATTGTAGACAGTTACATTAATGTGCATTGTTTAATCCTTCACATTTGAATCATTGGGAATCTGGACTCAAAATGAAAAAAGAAAGTGATGTAAATGCACATTATTTCTATTACTACTACTCTGTCACCACACTGTTTTCAGAAACCACCAGAGAATGCAAACAACTAATCTAAGTTAACAGAAACCTCTGATATTTGCTAGTATAAGTCAAAAACCATGTGCTTTCATACCTTCATAGAGCCAGTCAGCAATGCCATTGTACACGACACCCTCTTTCCCTGATGACGTCAGCCTGAGCGAGTTGCTCTTCACGTCTGACTGGTAATATATATTATTCTCAAAGATATACACCTATACACAGAGGAGACATCAGAAAGAGGATGAACTCACATGGAGAAAGGCTTAGTGGAGAATCAGTACACATTCAGGTCGGTTCCTGTTCGGAAGACTCACTGCTCTGCATCATGTCTTTCCAGCTGTAACACTACTGGGTTGACTCAGTAGCCAAGTGACACAACCTTTGTGAGCAAAATCAGGTGTGCTCATGGAATGAAATGTACAAGATTGAGCAGAGCACTGGGTCAGCCCTACATAAATGAAAATGCCCTGCTGGACACTAGTACTAAATACAGATGCTTTTCCATCTGAAGGTCATGCTAACATACTGTAGAAGAGCCCTGACAGCATTTAACACTCTGCAGCCAAGGTTTCCTGCCGGGAGCTGAAATTGGCTTATGTTAAAAAAGGAAGCTCCTGAGGAGGAATCAAACCACACACAATGCAGATGTCAGAGAATATATCCAATGAACTCCTGATTCAGTCTGCCAATAACCAAGTCGGACCAAGAAAGCATGTCTAGCTACATGCAGACTATAATTATACTACAATTAGACTGCCTTTTACAGATTTGGGGGATTCGTGAATGTGATACTGGCAACGTGTAAATGCTCAGGGAAAGCGCATATGACAGGATATCCCTGACATTCACAAAATACACAGAGTGTATTTGTATCTGAATTTATTTGAATCTCTTACCAGCTGTTGTCCCTGCATTCCCCAAGCAGCATGCTGCAATCTGGAGTTAAGCACCTCTGGAGGGTCCAATTCCCACACTTCCCTGTAATACACACATATATAAATGCACATAAACAGGGACTAGGTCCTGTTCCTGGCTGGGAAATTCTAAAGGTTTTACAGCTGCATGAATTATACCTGGTGTGAATATTGTAGATGATATAGGAAGCTGTGAAAGAGTGCCGGTAAACCTGCAATTATAAAAAAAAACAAAAAAACAAACACAAAAAATCAAGACAGTCTGAACACAAAGAAAAACAAAAGAAGCCTTTCTACTGTAGAGGCCCTATTGCACTGCCTAGAGGTGTATACATGTTTTAGAAAAAAGTTTAGTTCAAATGTGCAAAGGTGTTTTTAAGTACCGGTAATCTCTATACACTAAAGGGAAAAGATTTCTCTCACTGGCATGGCTTGTGTATCAGTAGCTCCTTTAACATGTCTCAGGGTCTTTGAATGGGAATGTGTCTTGAAAGTGTCTTGCTTTGTTCTGTTTTAATTGTAAATCTTTTAATGTGGTTCAATGTATGTGCTTGTCTCTACTCCCAAATGGCTAATTCACATACAAGTTCATGCTTGAGCATGTACTTTGGCTCACATATGTTTGCACATTTATGGCATTTGGCAGACGCTCTTATCCAGAGTGACTTGCATTTAACTCATTTATCCAACTGAGTTGGATTAAAAGCCTTACTAAAGAGCCCAAAAGTGGCGTCTTGGCAGTGCTGGGATTTGGGACAACCTTCCAATCCAACATCTTATCCACTGAGCTACATTAATTGAATGTACAGATCTGTTGGTGCAGTAAAACACTACACTGTGCAGCACAGGAAGACAGAAACATGAGAAATCATTGTGATAGAGGATCAAAGAGAACAGCCTATATGGCAACAACAGGCTGCACATTGAAGAAAAGACTAACTAACTGTTGGCTCGTATTTTTCAACACCCACACAACCCACACACACACACACATAAAAGAAAAAGAAAACAAAACTTATGAACCATTATTAAGGACTATGGCAGACTTGCACCTACTCGGAGACTAAGCCTGGTGAGTTGATTGGCTTCTGGATTGATCAGACAGCTGATTGTATATGGAATGTGTGAGCCCAGATCAAGGGCTGATCATTTATGGGCTCTTGTAAGAGCTGAGTCCAGCAGCCTGCTTGGCTTTAAGCCCTCTACCAGTTCAGATCAAAGAGCTGATATACTACAGGCTCCTGCA
This sequence comes from Chrysichthys cranchii, assembly GCA_030068335.1. Taxonomy (NCBI): domain Eukaryota; kingdom Metazoa; phylum Chordata; class Actinopteri; order Siluriformes; family Claroteidae; genus Chrysichthys; species Chrysichthys cranchii. The sequence goes on from JAQMCW010000034.1 coordinate 17,014,232, forward strand.
CACACTTACGTCAGACTGCTGATTGGATATGGGCTATAATTTGAGCTCAGGTTAAAAGGTGATTGCATATGGGCTCCTGTAGGATCTCAGTTCGGACACCTGACTGGACCAGTATGAGCTCAGATAAAGACTCCTGATTTTACCTTTATGAGCAGATGAAAAGTTGATTGGAGCTATAAGCTCCTGTACGGTATATGAGCACAAATCAGATGAGATGGCTGTACCCTTGAGTAAGGCTCTTGAGGAAAAAAATCCACTAAAGAAAATTTCCACTAAAGATTATGTATCCAGCCCCAGGGCCCTGGTTCAATCCCGAGTACAGGTTACTGCCTGTGTGGAGTTTTGAAGTCCCCCAAAGATTGAAACAATATCACTGAGATCTACTTCATCCACCAAGGAATGCAGTTCAATGAACAATTTCTGAGCAAATCCCTGTCATAGTGATCATGTCTCTGCCAAGTGCAAGAATGAGTGAATTCAAAATCTCCACTCTCATTAGATGTCCATTATGATAATTATTACACTGCCAGTCAGGGAATGTTGTAGTGGTCAGTGGGCAATGGTTAATTTGTCAAGCGAGACAGCAAACAGTACCGCACCAGACTCATGTAATGGCGCATTGGTTTCCATGAAAAATGTAAAAAAAAAAAAAAATGCCCATCTTATTAATATATATGCAACTGGCTGATTACTATCCCAAAAAGACAATGATGGGGCTTAAGTGTATCGCAAGCAAAGGAGTATTTAAGCAGAAACCTAATGCCTGGGAAGATTTATTAGGAATTATTCATTCATTCATCTTCAGTAACTGCGTTCCTGAGGTCAAAGGAAATGCAGAACTGCAGCAGGCGTTATTACTATACTATATCTCAGCAATAGGATATAGAAAAAGAGAGAAGGATTGACGACAATAACGTCAGGCAGACAGCTGCACCAAGGAGGCAAACAGAGACAGAGAGTCACAGTGATAGATACAGATTAGCCACAGATAGATACAATGTTGTGTGGGTGATTAAAAATACAAAAGTGCTTCTTTTACTCCCAGAGACAAATAGTGTTCTGAATGAGTCGAACACATAGTGCTCTGAAAGAGAAATGAGGACAAGAAAAGTCAACAGGAGAATGGATGTGTGGGGATGAAGAGAGGGAAAAGTGGAAATAAGAGACAACGTGATGACTGATGCTCTCACAGGCAGAAACGGAGTAAGAGTGAGTAATGACAGTGGCTCTGCCGCTGGCTTTGACTAACCATTCTGCTTAGATGAAAAAAAAATATGTTGCTTTCCAAGTGTAAACATGATAAAGGACGATGGATTGCTGCGCCTGGTGACACACGGCTGTAGTGAAGAGGAGCAGCTACTGCTCATAAAGAGTGATTCATGCCGTGTTTCACCAATTATCATTAGAGTCTTTTAAAACGCTGCAGAAATATGAGGAGCATAATGATGCCACTGTTTCAGCACAGACAACACAGAACATTATCCAAATGTTCATTAACAATTTTGAACAGGCTCCTGTAGCAGGTGTGGGTGTGGTTTCGTAGGAGGGTGATGTTTGGGGGACGAATTACAGGAAAATTGACTAATGTGGCATACCTGCACCCGGTTTTCTTCATGTACTGTATTGATGTGATCTCTCTTTCTCTTGCTCTCTCTGTCCTGATTAGTGAGCTGAGCATGTGTGTGTGTGTGTGTGTGTGTGTGTGTGTGTGTGTGTGTGTGTGTGTGTGTGTGTGGCTGTGCACAGAGCAAAGCTCTATCAGTTCTAAGTGTAGAAACGTTTTATTGCACTGACTGATGACCATGCCACATGTACAGTCCTAAACAACAAGCTTCCTCTTGGTCGAATGTGTTTCAGAATGGCATACTGGTGACACTGTTACAGTTTGTCTCTAAGGGTACAAAAATAATGTGCAATGTTCAGAAAACATCAGTGTTTGCTTTGGAATATTACTGCAAATCCGCTCACACAGTGTTCCCAGAAAAAAGAAATCATCATTCATCCACTAAATTGTCATTAACCCTAGTAGCTTGGACATCAATCCACCATTTCTTGAGTCGCTTTCTAACTTTCTAAGCATATATACACATGCACATGCACACACATCAGACACACATCCTTAAAAGAATTACAGATTGATTAGTGGGCTGTGAGCTGACTGGCCTCTCTGAATGAAGGCAAGTGTTTATCAGATTAATCACTACAGTAACAAGATTAAAGTGTGTAATCCTGGATGAGTTTAGCTTGGAACTCTCTCTCTCTCTCTCTTTCTCATACTCTCGAATATATGCACACACCTTCTCTCTCTCTGTCTCTCTCACTCGCTCACTTCGTCTGAATCCCATCCTGTCAGACGTCTCATATTATCATGGAAATGAAAAGGATGGCTCCTAGGTTGGATCTTTATATGGTACTATGTTTGTGCTCTACAGGTAATTTCCTGAAATCCAAGTGCTATTTTTAGTCCTAGTGTGTCCTAGATTCGGATATCAGAGACCAGGAAGATATATGGAGTGGAACTGTTCACAAACTGGCTACCATAAATCTAAAAAAGGATAATAGTACATATATATAAGCTTTGAAATTCAGACAGACAAAACAATCCTCCTATGTTGTAGAGAAAGCTCAAATCACATATGTCCATTCAAAAGGTATAAAATATTAACAGCACTTAAACATGAAGACCTCAATTATTATTTTTTTAACCCAAGTAAGACAAAAATGCACATACCTGTTTAACATCATACGCAAAAAGCACATACTTCATATCAGGGCTTATTGAG
>JAQMCW010000034.1:17037682-17050613 GCA_030068335.1 Chrysichthys cranchii
AGACTGTTTTGGACAGCGTTCCTCTTCTTTTGCTGCGAATTGCAGGTTGAAGTTCATTTCACAGCAATGCACAGGAATTCACACTGTTCATGCACCAGAACAGGAACCTTCATGTCTCAAATGAACATCAACATGATTTTCTTGGGGGAGGACTGACTTGTGAATTTCTTCTTCGCCGGAGAAGACGGATGTCTCCACGCCACACTTTGGCTTTCGCTCGCCGGATCGTCAGGCAATTTATAAAAATTCCCTTTACGTTTTGCTTCTCCCTCGTAATTAGCAAGTTCTCTCTAGCTTTGTGCTTGATAGCTGGCTCTCGCTCCTCCGTGCTCCTGCATTCCTCTCCTTTCAAAATACATGTAAACAGTTTTGGCATCCTTTTCAGCTGAAGTGTGCATGCAGAGCAAGAGAGAAACTGAGAGGAGGGAGAAGTAGCAGTGTGGGAAAAAAGAAAAACAGGCTCATTGTCAGAGTAATTACAAAAGTTACACCCCCGAATGCTGCACAAGTGACTGGCCACGGGCATAACACAGGAGAAAATAAGACAGAGAGAGAGAGAGACAGAATGAAAAACACAAATTTCAATTCATGGCATCAGTTGGAGACGTGCTCTCATCCATGTAATACAAAGAAACATGGCTGACTATTGAGATGGATATACATTTCAGCTCTAATTCATGCACAACAGGCTGCCTACATAGATAGGAACATCACTACATGAATAATGAGGTCACTTACGTACACGGCGTGTTTGTAGCGCAGTGTGAAGACGCCTCCTCATAGATAAACAGTTTGTGGTAACACTTTCTATGATATTTATTGTTAGAATGAAAATCTTGTCCCTGTGCTTCTCGAATTTGTTGTCAAGTTGTTCTTTCTCTGTCCTGTGATAATTTAGGTCTCGATGACTCGACAAAGCCTGTTTAGGTCAAGCTATCGTAAAGTACATGATTCACTGTCCTTGTTCATGTGACGCACCTTCTTACATAGAAATCTTTTAGTCATGTCATTTGTTTTGCTTAGATTACTATGACGTCTTTGCTTCTGTGTATAAGTATCCTTAGATTTTCTCACGACTCACGAGTTTAACACGACCTCGCGTCCACTGTTTACTCAGGTCTCCGAGCTCGACACGCGGAAGAAGGCAGAGAGAGACTGGGTGCCTGACAAAGAGATTGAACCTGAATCGAATCGAATCGATAATCTAACGTTTATATTTATAAATCATTAGAACTCTGCTTAGAAATTTTGTATGTTGGTATTGATTCAGAGTAAACATTTGTATAAACTCTAATAATTCCTCATAAAGCTCCCACGTGTTTAATTCCTCCTATACCCCAGCAATCTGATCTTGTTGGGGTTTTTTTTTCATTTATTAATGAATGGCATTTCATAACTTTATCCATTTATAGTTCAATTTAATGTCGTGGAACTTCCTCAAGACTACTTCCTGTTATCATTAATAAGAACAACTATAAAGAGTTTTTCCCTCACTAAAGTGTAGCTCACTGTAGGCACAGATTCCTGCTTTTGGCTGTGATGCTTTTCTGCTCATCACGGTTGTAAAGAGTGGTTATTTTTGTTACTGTAGCCTTCCTGTTCTGGCTCGAACCGGTCTGGCACCTCTTTCATCTGCCGGGAGAATCCTGGAGACTGCGGTGCATGCCAGGAGATCAGTAGCTTCTGAAATACTCAATCACTCTTGTACAGACAACACTGCCATGGACAAAGTCACTGGAGTTCTTTTTTTTTTTTTTTCTCATTCTGATGTTTCATGGGAATCGTACCGAAAGCCCTTGACTTGAATCTGCACTCTTTGCTGTTTGGATAAGTGCCTGAATGAGCAGGGGTACAAGTGTTCCTAATAAAGTGCTCCTAATAAAGAGTGTATAGTGTACACAAATAGCATGGGCAATATTTTAATCTAGCCCGAATTCTGCATTAAAGTGCCATGTTATCATAGTAATGGTGCTGTAGCCAGTTATTAGAGTTTGATCTAACGCGTACCAGGAATCGCTAACAAGCTAACTTAGAAAGACTTCTGAGCGTATGAATATGAGCCTCATAAAAAAGAGTCACAGGGTTCATTTATTAAGTAGCATCTCTTGAGCACATGAGCACTTCTGCCTCAAGTCGTTTCTTTTTTTTTTTTTTCGTTTTTGGAAAATGGACGACTGCAGGAACGTGGTCGAGTTACAGAGCGCTAATAAAGCTTCTTTTGGTAAAGTAAATGTCAGAGTGTGATTGCAATGGAGGAGGTGTTGCCTATGGGATCTCAGTCTAAAAGATGTCTTATTATGGAAGATGTGAATCATTTTGAGAGAGAAAGAGAGGGGGAAAAAAAGAAAGAAAACTTCAACCTTAGGCTGCGATCACTGAAATCATCCTCCCTCTAAAGAGCACTGCATTGTTTTGCTTGTTCTGAGTTTGCTGGAAGCAGTTGACCCCGGTGCCTGGGAATGCACATGCAGCTAAATCAGAATATAAGCCCAACACCAGTATCCTCCTACAAGCATCGAGAAGCGAGGCAGCTCATCTACATTCACTGAAATGTGAAACATTTGAGCATACGGCTGTTTCTGAGGGCCTGGATCAGCTTAGGTTGGATGCAGATTCCGTCAGGGAGGTTTCTTCTTTCTGTTATCATCATCGTCAAGAGTTGACACTGCAGTTCATCAGCGCAGATTAGTCTGGCTAATTAAGGGTTTTGTTCAGGCACTTAGGCTTTACCAGACACCGCTGTTTAGACAGCGGGGACGTGTTCCGAAATGTGAAGACCTCACTCAGGAAATTATTCCCTCTTTCCATTTGTCGGTGCATCAACAATATCGTCAATCAATAATGAGCGAGGACGAAAATTGAAACCGATCGTGTCGTTTCACCCGCGACGACAGGATCTATTTATTGTTGCCTTATCATAAAGACAGATGGGCTTTGAAAGACAATTCTCACTGGAACACTTGTTGTCACTGAGGTGGCAAAAATAGATCTTCGAAGCACTATGGTAATGATGATGAGTTTCTCCCACGCAATTATCTCACATCTCTCTCTCTCTCTCTCTCTCTCTCTCTGTCTCTTTTTCTCTCAATTATTATTGCCATTACATACTCATGCATTACAAACACAGTGTCCTTCGGTTAAAACAAAAACAGGTTTAAATGACGTAAAAGAAAATGAGTTTGTTTGTCTAGTGCTTGTTTATTTACTTATTTATTGAAATTTTCAACTGTATCGAGCAAACCATTACACTCACTCACTCACACACTCGTCTTCTGCTGCTTAATCCTATTCAGGGTCGAGGGGGGAAGCTGGAGCCAATCAGATGACTTCTGGCGAGACGCAGGGTGCACCCTGGGTGGGTCGCCAATCCACCGCAGGGCGACACACAGAGACAGACAACCATTCACACCTACAGGTAATTTAGAGTAGCCAATTAGCCTAATCCCGTCTGCGCATGTCTTTGGACTGTGGGAGGAAACCGGAGTACCCGGAGGAAACCCACACGGACACGGGGACAACATGCAAACTCCACACAGAAAGGTGCCGAGGTCGACACCGGGGATCGAACCCAGGACCTTCTTGCTGTGAGGCGACAGGGCTAACCACCACACCACCATGCGGCCCCAAACCGTTACACCATACATTAAAATACATGACATAGCAAAGTACATCCCTTCATCCATTTTCTATATCACTTATCCACTGAATGTCTTGTATGTTCATGTTTGTACTGTGATTCATGTGCTATCATGTACTGAAATTCTTTTTTTTTATTCTTTGTATGGTCCAGTCCTTCATCTTTACCTCATGAAAGTGATGCAGCAGCGCTTGACAAAGAAAGATCCTTGTCTAATTCTAAGGCCAGGCATTTATATGACATTTAGTTTACGTTTAGCATTTGTGACCCGTGCTGGCAAAATGAGTCGGAATGGGAATAGGTTCATTATAAGCTAAGAGGCAAAACATGGTTTTGGTCGAAATGAGATTTTCTCAAAAATGAGTCCATAAGACCATGCGATGTCTTCCCACACCCCTGTTTGTTGCACCCGGCCTGGGGTGGGGGACTACCGGTGGTTCGGGGAGCTGGTGTGGCTGCATCTCGGGCTCGCTGCTGGGTCACAGAGGCGGTGTTTGCTCGCCCGTGATTCCGAGGGGGGTTCTGTGTGAAGGTGTGATTGTGTGTCTTTGTGTGGGTATGTTTGAGTGGGTAAGAGAATGGCCTGAGTGTGTGTGTGTGTGTGTGTGTGTGTGTGTGTGTGTGTGTGTGTGTGTGTGTGTGTGTGTGGGTGTGTGTGCATGGCTGGGCCTGGGTCTGGGGCTTGCTGAGCCTTGACCCCCTTGGGACAGAGGGTGGGGGTTGTTCCTCCCTACCGCTCCTCGTCGAACATTACTGCCCCTCCCGGGGATGCGGGTACCGGTTGGTCCCGGGCCGTGGGGCTAGATATTCTGGCGTGGCCGATGGCCTGATCCCTTGGGGATGGTGGTCTTGGGTGGCTTGGACCTCTTCGGCGTGGGGGGGGCTCTGCCGGGTGGTGGGCGGTTCTCTGGCGCCTGGGGCCCTGGGTTCTGTCATTCAGCTGGTGCTGGGGTGGCTGGCATCTGGCGGGGTCGGTTGCCTGTTGTCTCTGGTTGTCTGGGACTCTCAGCCTTGGGCCATGGGTGATCCATCTGGGGCCTCTCTCCTTCTCCTGCTGGGAAGGGCACACTGATATCATCGGGAGGTATGACCTCGGGTCTCCGGTACTCATGGGGGCTGCGGATTGCCCTGGTCTCCTGGATCGTTCTCTGTCTGCCTCTGGCCTCTGGCGGGCAACATTGCGGCTTCTCACCCTCACTAACAAGTACATTTTGTGACTAAGACACACACACACACATACACATATATACACATATACACACACAACAACATTATAGATTTGGGTATCTGTGTTTTTTGTGTATCTGTGCTTTTTATCATTTTTTTTATTCTTTCCAGGTGCTGTTTGTTTGTTATTTCTCTTGTTTGCAGCTGCAGCAGTCAGCAATCCATTGTGCTTTTCTGTTTGTGCTCTATCCCTCTGTTTTGTGTTTTCTATTTTTTTTTCTGTCAGCTTCGGCATAACACTCTTACTGAAAGTAAAGAGAATAATAAAATGAATAAATAAAATAAAAATATCGACAAGAGGAGCCTATAGAGACTCTACAGCGCTCCTCTTGGCAAAGCAAAAGTGTTTGGCACAACAAAGCATTCAGACCACGATTCTGCTTGCTAAAATTGCCATAAAGTCCATAAAACCCTCATTTATTGATCCCCATGATAAAACAGCAAGAAAACATCCCAAACTACTTTTATTTTAAGGTTTTGTTCATATGTTCATTCATATGTTTTCATTAATTAGTCCTTTGTCTTAATCGTCTTTTGTCTTCGTCTTCTGCCGCTTAATCCTGTTCAGGGTCACAGGGTGAAGCTGGCGCCAATCCCAGCTGACATCAGGCGAGAGGCGGGACACACCAATCCACCACAGGGCGACACACAGAGACAGACAACCATTCACACTCACATTCACACCTACAAGCAATTTAGAGCAGCCAATTAGCCTAATCCCCTCTGTGCATGTCTTTGGCCTGTGGGAGGAAACCGGAGTACCCAGAGGAAACCCACGCGAACACAGGGAGAACATGCAAACTCTGCACAGAAAGGCACCTGTGCCGAACGCAGGGCTTGAACCCAGGACCTTCTCGCTGTGAGGCGACAGTGCTAACCACTGTGCCGCCCTCCTTTGTCTTAATCTTCCTTGATAAATCTGTGTTTTTCACCGCTCGCTCACGGCGAGACGGGGGAATGCCCCTTCCCGTGTTTGCTATCGTTGTAAAGCGTAGTTCCCCTACTTTCTGATAATACACATGGAATTCCCAATGACGCTTTTATGAACCAATGGAAAGTGAGTTTCCAAACCCCATCAGAGGTAAACGAAACTGGCTAGTTGCTAGGCGGTCATTTTTTGTTCGATTTCAACAAACCATGCCTCATTTTGAAGGTCTTTAAATGGACAATGTGGAAGTAACAATAACACACTTTTGAAAATTTCCTCATTCTGACTCATTTTGCCAGCAAGGGTGACATTTATTAAGTGGGAGGGAGATCCGAGAATGAGGAGGAAACCCACACAAACTCAGGAAGAACATGCTCCACACATGCCACACACACAGTAACCTGAGCTCAGGGTCAAATTATGGATCCCTGAAGCTGTGAAGTGGCAGTGCTATCACACCGTCTCTATGTGTAGATTCTATCTAGAAAGAATACTAAAACAACGAAAAGTAAATTAGGGCTGTCTTCTGAGACTATTGCAAATGCCACGGTCTCTAAGTTGATGCAAGTGGTTCTGTTTTGTTGTGGCCTCTTTTTTAAAATTACATGTTCTTACATTTTACACAATTTCTGATTGTTTGCATTATGAGTCAAACAGCCTAAAGTATAGACAGGTTCTGAATTGAAGTGATTGTTCATATTCAGTTCAGTCTTATGACTCTCACACTGCAGAGCTGAGCTGAACTGTTCAGTTGCTTCACTTTGTTCTTCTCCACTCATCTCACTCTGGCTTCCTCTGACCTCATCAAGACTGCTGACTGGCTAAGAAGCTGTGTGTGCATGCGTGTGTGTGTGTGTGTGTGTGTGTGTGTGTGTACTAGAAGAGTGTGTCCTTGTGGAATGACACTGGTTATAAACTGAAGAATGTGTGATTATCTGTTTTCTCTTTCTCCCACTTCCTGCTAGGTTCATTTATAATGGCTGTACAAGCAAGGAAGAGCAAAAGTGCATTAGGCGAGCAATTGAACGCATACAGTATAAACACACACAGGTTATACCAAAAGCAAGGCTTCAGTTGCAATTTACACTCCAAACAAACTGCAGGGCCATAAAGCCGAGGTCACACAGACAGGCACACACATCCATTTCATGTACGCTGATTCCTTCTTTTTCTCTCTGAGTCTCTCACTTTCTCATGTTTGATTTTCTGTCAGGGCTGCAGTATATCTTCCAAATGTGCTTCTTTCACTCTCTGGCCATAACTGCATTATTTTGCAAAGGGAGAAACAGCCATAAATACACACCTGGCAGAGAGAAAGAGACATTCAACACGACTGCTGTGTGCGCTTGTGTGCGTGGATGCTCTACGCCTGTCTGTCCTAGTAAAACTAACAGCTGTTAACACACCTAAACTGACAATAATTCCCTCAAATCTAAACCTAATCCCTAAAACCTAAAGAAATCTTCTCACTGTAAGTGTAGTGGAGAATAATTCACTTCCAGTAAAATGCCAGCATACCATAACCTGTAAGAAAAACAATAGGCAGATCATACTAATTAAACCTATCAGACCTGCCACCTCGGGAGTGGAATAAAATTACACGGTATATTTAAAGCATCACTGCTTTTCATCTTCAATCTCTGTGTGAAAGAGCTGCTGTTTGATTCCTGTGAAAGAGGATATTGGACAAATTAGCAAGCCTTGGCATATTATAGCTGCTCCCAACTTTATAGCTTATCCCTTTACCAGGTGAAGAACCATATTTGGGAGCTTCAACAGACATCAAAATGCCCCCCATGCCTCTCTGTGAGGTCGCAGAAGCACAGGGATTTCTCCCATCCTAAATAAATGCCTATAAGGCCTATATGTGTTTTTCTATTTTTTATATCTGTACACTTTTTGGAAAAAATTTGCCCTACACTGGCCATAAAAGATAACTCCATTGACCTTGTTTTGAACACAAAACTGAACAAAAAAATGTGTCATATAAATTCTTGTGATATCCTCTAATAACATTGTAGGGTTAAAAGTCAGAATTTCCAATGCTGCCTTACAGCTCAATTCTGAGCTTGGGTTCCTGTCTGCGTGGGGTTTCTCTGCATGTTCTCCCAGTGTCTGAGTGGATCTCCTCTGTTTCCAGTAGGTGAATTGGTAACTCTAACTTTCCCCTAGGTGAAGACAAGAGTGTGGGTATTCCGTAGGTGTGCAAGGTTGGCTGTGATAAACTGGGGTCCTATCAAGAGTGTAATCTTGCATCACATCCAGTGTTCCCAAAATATGCTCCGTATCCACCACGACTCTGACCAGGATAAAGCAGTTACAGAAGGTGAATGAATGAATGAATTGTTATGCAAAGTCTAAAAGGTTGTTAAAAACTGATGAGCTGAATTCCTTCTCACAACAAATCACTCTATAAAGGACAAACGACGGGTCGAAATGGTCAGAAGAGATTATTCACATAATCACATATGAACAAAAAAAAAAAAGAGTCAAGAACAAAAAAACTCACCCAATTCAAGGACATTGCCTAATCTGTGAAATGTGCTTGGTTGTCAGCAAAGGCTGCTCAGCTGTCTTTACTGATAATCTCATTGATGACAGCAGAAGAAGAATACAGTGTACAGAAATGTTTTAACTGCACAGCACCAACCCTGAGGCTCGGACATGCTGATAGATATTTCACCCCGCAGGAGGACAAATGACCTGAAATACAATACTAAGTAAATCACATGACCTCAAGCCTATCACTACAAGTCAAGGTAAAACAAGCAGGAGCTAAAAATCGATGCATTAAAAGGTCTGACGGGCCTTCACCAGGAACAATACCTAGCATCTGGAGATTTGTATCTCTCATAGACATTAATGGAATTTGCAACAAACTACACACACGTTTAATTCAATGGAATACTGAAGTATTTTCTCAACCCACTCTTTTTCTTAATCTGTAGATAATGTACAGTTACGGCTAACAGAAATTCTGAAACATATTCCCCTGGTTAAGAAAAAGCATAATAAACTCTTTCTGGGGTGAACAAATCACCCGCCATGGTGTTCAGGACAAGCAGAACTTTTCTCAAAGATATTAGATTTTTATTTGTCTAGTAGACAAATAGGCTCAACAACTAGACTAAGAAAAAAATCTACATGTTAATGACTTCTGCAAAACATACAGTTTTATTTGCCATTCAGCTTTAATTAAACATAAGACCATGGTTTGGATAATGTTCCTGCTAGCATATCACACAGAATGAGAAAGTAATATTAAGAGGAAAGAAGACTCCTTACTGAAACATTGGCCAGCAATATGTTGACCTTTTGTCCCGGGCACAAATGAAATGTACAGTAATTAAAAGAGGATACAGATCATTTCCTATAATAGGTATTAATCTGCTTACCGTAATTTCCGGACTATAAGCCGCTACTTTTTACCCACGCTTTGAACCCCTGTGGTTTATGCACCAATGCGGCTTATCTATAGATTTTTCTTCACTAACTGCCATCAGGGGGTGCTAAAATGTGAAAGACGCAACAGATCAATGCACAGAAGAAGACATTACCGGTAGTTTTTGGCACTTGACGCAAGAAGCATGACATGCACATTAAGGTATGTAAATAAACATTTATATAAACTTTCTTGTGTAAATATCTCATTTCACAACGTATATATCTGCGGCTTATAGTCTGGTGCGGCTTATATATGTAAAAAAAAAAAAAAACAATTTCTTTTAAAATTTAGTGGGTGCGGCGTATATTCCGATGCGCTCTGTAGTCCGGAAATTACGGTACTTAACTAGCCTGTCATACATTGTTACATTATGTTAGATACTTTTTTTTTAGCATCATCAATTACTTTTCCAGGCAACCACAACATGAGACTAAGCAAAAATAAACAAATAGAAGAACATACTTGAATATTACTCATAATGGAACAATTTGAAAATGTCAATTAAAAAATGGGCAACTTTTTCCAGGGGGAAGAATTATAAACACACATGGACAACACACAATCTTGAAAAAGGGCACACAACGCTGAATTACTGTGTACAGAAAAGTTGCTTTTGTGTTTTTTTGAGTGTTACTATTCTGATTACGTTTGGTTTCATATCACACAGGCACATATTTTAGATGGTTCTTAATAGAAATGCAGAACAGCTGCATTTAGACGAGCGAAACTTAAGATTACTTGTGGTTTTTTCCCTGATACAAGGAAAATGTAGGTGCATCTACAATAAACATTCATATGCTACAGATACCGTAGATGTTAATAACTTGTTAAATAACTATGTTAATTTGCCCAAATACATATGAAATATGTTATTCCGACAGGATTCATCCAAATACCCTCAGGCATTAAAGCATAAGAGACTTCATATCACTGATTTTAAGCCTTATTATCATTATTTCATTTCAAATCCAAGGTCCTCATACAAAGCAAAAATAACAAGAATTTCTGTAATTTCACCACCCAATTATTTCCTGGTATTTGTGCTGTATTTGTAATTAGCTGTGAGATTTGGGAGCAGCAGAACCGTACATGATATATAAAATGCAACCTCAAAAGCACTTTTAGTTAAAGTGCCTCTTCATGTCAACACAGAATTACTGAGTTCATTTCGATTCAGAAACATGTTTCTGTCATTTAATGAAGAGTGATTTAATCTAATCTAACACCCGGCATGCTGATGCATCTGAAAAATGCTTCAAACAACCTAAGTGTTGAAAGTGTTTAATTACTCTGTATTGGATAGACTACAAGGATTGAAAATAATGTTTATGTTTGATTACAAATTGTGTTATTTAAAAGATAAATTAAAATAAAATAAAAATCTTTTGTAGCTACATGCACACTGCCTGATTTTATGTTTGATTACAGATTAAAGACTATAACTGCTACAGACCGAATAACAAAATATACAGAATAACAATTAATTACAAAAATGATCCTAACATGAGTCTAAACAAGGGCAGGTACAGTTGGAGTGTAAACCCTTTAAACCTATAAAAGGATTTGTACACATTGCTATGATTAACTATAAGTCATAAAGCTGTGAGAAACATTTTCCAATTTTAAGTCCATTAGGTCTAGATTATTTTAATAAAATAAAGTCATTTCTAAGATTTCTCAATTCAAAATTTAAACTTTAATAATAAACATGCCTTGGTTCACATAATGATTCTTCAATTAGATGATCAAATTTGAAAGTATGTAAAATGAGGTCATTTAAACAAAAGTGCTAAAATACAGTATATTAGATGTTCAAATCCTTTTGACCAGCAATCAGGGGTGGACCATACTTGAGTACCTGTATTTCATTAACTATATTTAAGTATGACTGAAAGTGTATATTTGTACACTTACTTAAATAAACTGCAAGAAAAAAAAGCTTACTTTGTAACCTGTATATTTTTATGTAGACCTTCAAAGTACTTGTTACAAATCACAAACTTCTGTTCCAGCCAATGACTGTATGCTACCCACCAATCAAATGGGCTCAGTTCAGCCTCTAATCAAGTTCATCAACATAAAAAAAAATGTGTTCATAGTGACCTTTTCATAGTACACGATGTAGTTAGCACTGCTGGATAAGATGGATAAGCCACCAGATACAGCACGGTACACGGGCATGAGTACCCCTTGACCCGAATTCAGTCAAATGTATCAGTATGCTGGAGTAAGCTGAGGTTTGTAGGAAATGAAGCATCTCCTTTGCCTTCCTAGAAGGCATGAGCTAATTTACTTATTAATTTGCATACAGGCAGCACGGTGGCTGAGTGGTTACACTGTTGCCTCATAGTGAGAAAGTCCTGGGTTCGAGCCCCGGGTTCGGCACAGGTGCCTTTCTGTGCGGAGTTTGCATGTTCTCCCCGTGTTCTCCGGTTTCTTCCCACAGTCCAAAGACATGCACAGAGAGGATTAGTTGGCCGTAGGTATGAATGTGAGAGTGAATGGTCGTCTGTCTCTGTGTGTCGCCCTGCGGTGGATTGGCGACCCACCCAGGGTGTCTCCTGCCTCTCGCCCGATGTCAGCTGGGATTGGTGCCCCCCCTGGCAACCCTGAACAGGATTAAGCGGCAGAAGACGAATAAAGAATTTGCATGTTCAGGTTTCAAGTTTAACTAATTTGACTTTTCTTTAAGTATAATTTCTCACTACTTCCTCCAGTCCCTACTGCCAGTGTATACTGATGTAATTACAGTAAAGAATGTCCAGATTTAATTGTGTTCAGTTTCATTTTTCATGTCATAACCTTCACTAGACATTCATGATATGACATTCATACGTTACTGTTAATATCGCTGCCAATGAATACGAAATGAAGGATTTTCTACAGCAGTGACCTTCCTCTGCATTGCATATACAGCTGGATTAATGTGGACTGGCTAATGTCAGACAGTTCCATAAATGTCCCTGTCCTTTGAGGCTGTCATTGAGTAACTAAGTTACTATGCATATAGAAACGTGACATTGTTTGTGTGTGTGTGTGTGTGTGTGTGTGTGTGCGTGTGTGCGCGTGTGTGTGCGCGTGTATGTGTGCATGTGGGTGGGTGGGTGGGTGGCTGGGTGGGTGCGGTTAATAAGTAACCTATTTTTAGCCAAGCGTCCACTTGTCCGACCTTGCTGAGCGCATGGTCAGACATGCAGGCGGATGGAAAGATTACTGCCTAACACAGGATTAATCTTTCCTCCTCCTTCCCTCATTACTGCCGTTCCAACATCCCATTATTACTATCACATCAAATCTTAATCCCTATTCAGCCGTCATGAACGCAAATACTGAGAAAGAAGCTGATTGGGAGTGAATAGCTACTTTAACGTAGGAGCAGCGCACAGCAGACCTCAGTGACACTAGAATTCAGTCTGTTAGACAATTTGATTTTTTAGCATTTTTGTATTCAATATCAAAGAAAAAAGCTAAGCTTCCAGCAGGTCATGTGCTTTGTATTTGATGTTTATTGAATGTCGGGAAATAAAGGATTGAACCTTTCACTTTGGCATTTAAAACTGCGATTTTCAAAAAGTCTGGACATAAAGATCTGTTTTGTACCCTTTAACACATATCAAGTCTGCTATACTGAGATGTCTGGGTGGATGCACACACACACACACACACACACACACACACACACACACACACACAC
>JAQMCW010000034.1:17086123-17098265 GCA_030068335.1 Chrysichthys cranchii
TGCTCATCGAGATTCTTTGGACCTACATAAATAACACTGCTAGTGCCTGGTCATGCTTCCCCAGGGTGGTAGCCTGTCCCAAGAGGACAGCTCTTAGTCTCTCCATGTCCACTGGTTCCTGAGCTGGCGCAGACATTCTGTTTTGGGATAGACCACCAGAATGGTAATAAAAAGGGGGGGTCTAGCCCGTTAGCCTGAGGGACTGGGTTTTATAGGGGAACCAAAATGAGAGTGTCGCTGCGGATTGGGTCCAGGGGAGGACCTCACTCTGATTGCCCCCCACAAGCCTCAAACCAGGGACCAGGCACACTCTGAGCAACTGTGCCAAGTGATTTTATCAGACAGGATGTGAGTGTGTGCTGGAGTGCTTGTGGACAAAAGGGTCAGTTCTCCTTCATCCCCTTTATTTCAAATAAATATCTTTTCTTAAATCAAAATGTATATCTCCTTTCCTTTCTTCTCTTAAATAAAAATATATTTATTTTCTTTTCTCAAATCAAAATATATACTTTCTCTTTTCTCTCAAATAAAAACTATATTTATTTTCTTTTCTCAACTTAATATATATCTTTTTCCTTTTTCTTCGAACAATCACCCTTTTCTCACCACATACAGATCTCTGCCCGTCAGCACAACAGAAGATAATATCCACGTGCCGAGCCATGTCTCAAAGTCTCTTATAATGGGTTCAAGTCAGGTGTGGCGCATTGGCGTTGATTGCGCTTACGTGCGTGTCGCCTTGTCGCCGAGCTCATATTAGGACCCCGAGCTGGCCGCGGCTCTGCCTGAGAGGCTACCTGCAAGCTCGTAGAAGCTCGCAAAGTTACAATCTTTGTAAGTCAGGCTTAGAAACAAATAGGCAGAATACTGTATATTCGGTATATTCTAATATCCAGGGCAGCTCCAGTACAAGAGGTCACTAAATGTTTTAGAAATGTCTATGAATGTGTGTAAAAATACATTTATTGCATAAATCATATGGTATATGGCCTTCACAGTCACCGTTATCCAATACTATGCCCAAGTTAGATTTTGGACTGGCATTTTACAAAGCATTTTCCACCACCTTCAAAAATGAACAAATATCTTTGGAAAAATAGTGTTCATCTCTCCAGTACACTTCCATGGTATATGCATTTATTAGAGTTTTTTTCTCATTAGTTTGTAAGAAATTAAAATAAGGGGGAGCAGTAGGTCAACCCATCTTTAATTTACAGTGGAGGAAATAATTATTTGACCCCTCGCTGATTTTGTATGTTTGCCCACTGACAAAGAAATGAACAGTCCATAATTTTACTAATAATAATATTAAGTACTCCTCACCTGTTTATCAGTAATGCAATCAGGCAATACATTTGAATTTATACACACTGGGCATTAATATTGATGGTCATATTATCAAAGATCAGCAAGTATATGTATGTAGCACAAAAAAATGTCAATGCAAAAAAGTTACTGAGTAATAAGATTGAAATTGCTGTGCATATACTTTTATTATTACTGACACAATACAACTAATGATATGACAACACTGATGTCTATGATTTTCTAAGTGACCTTCTGATTTATGGGACCTGCTGTAAGGTTGAAGCCTGTAATTTATGTTATATAAAAGAAATATACAAAGTCCATTTTTATGCCATGTCATAATGATATAAAGTCTGTCGGTATGGGAACATGTTTTAGATATCCTTTGGCTTCCTTTATTTCACCTGATGTAAGCATACAGATGGGTAACAAGATTAAATAAAAAAATTTAAAAAAAGCAGAGGCACTGTTATGCTGTGGGAGCATTTTTTGGCATGGTTTGGGTTCATTTTTTCCTTTCAAGGAAAGGTCACTGCAAATCAGTATAATGCTCTTCTCAGTAAATAACACTAGGAAGTGTAGAGGAAATGTGGGAAGGAAGGATTACATATTTAAACAGTAGGGATAGGTTAGAGTCACAGAGGGAAAGCAAACATATTACAAAAGAGCACTGCCAATAAATAACACAGAGCAAAGGGAAAAGCACTAGTAGTGTGGAAAACAGGTATATAATACTTACTGAATCCCTATACTTAGAGAGCAGACCAACAAGGATATCCATAAAAACCGTAAGTAACATATCTCAATGTAAAGCTTAATTACACTGCTATTCTCAAAGTCTGTTTTTTAAATTTAAGTCTGCTTAGTGTCTTATACCTGAAAGTATTTAGAAGAGAAGTTGTCCTCTGACCTAGAAGTGACTGCTTTCTGTTTTGATTTGTTAACCTTTACTTATTTTGACTGTGAAGTGATTATAATAATTGCTTTGAAAGGTCTGAGAAACGAAGCTTTTAAAACAGGTACATAAAACCTAATGTTGTGGGGCAGAAATTTACATAAAGTCATCATAAACATGAATGTCATGGCAACATTGGGGTCGCAGTGATTACTCTGGACTGTTCTTTTTGAGGGGAAGAATGATTGTACAGCATACATCTTTAATAGAAAAAATGGTCCACAAGTTCATTTTGGGCTCTATGAACTCAACACAGAATAAAAAAATATACATACAGAACATCTAATATTTGGTTAAATGTCTCTTAGCAGGTTTCGCCTTGACCAAACACTTTTGGTATCCAACGATAAGCTTCTGGCAAAATTTATGGACTTTTAGATGGAATTCTGGCATGGTATTTGACCCCATATTTTGTATAGGGTTTAGGTCAGGACTTGTTTAACAGCTTTAGCTTTAGATTAGTTTAGTTACAACCCGAATTCCAGAAAAGCTGGGACATTCTTTAAATTAGTATAAAACAAAAACTAAAAGACTTTCATAACAAATGTTTAGACTGAGAAATTTTACAATTTTATGCACAAATAAAATAAATAAATGATGAAAATAAAATGAAATAATTGTAAGTTGCTCTGGATAAGAACGTCTGCCAAATGACAATAATGTAATGTAATGTAACATAATGAGCTCATTTCAAATTTGATGCTAGCTACAGGTCTCAAAATAGTTAGGACAGGAGCATGTTTACCATGGCGTAGCATCTCCTCTTCTTTTCAAAACAGTTTGAAGACGTCTGGGCAATCAAGGGTATGAGTTTCTGGAGTTTTGGTGCTGGAATTTGGACCCATTCTTGCCTGATATAGGTTTCCAACTGCTGAAGAGTTCGTGGTTGTCTTTGACATATTTTTTGTTTAATGATGAGCCACATGTTCTCTATCGGTGAAAGATCTGGACTGCTGGCAGGCCAATTCAGCACCCGGACTGTTGTAATGGCTGCAGTTTGTGGTTTTGCATTGTGAGTTAGAGAGGGAAGGCAAACATATTACAAAAGAACATTGCCAGTAAATAACACAGAGCAAAGGGAAAAGCACTAGTAGTGTGGAAAACAGGTATATAATACTCACTGAAACCCTATACTTGGAGAGCAGACCAACAAGACTACCCATAAGAACCATAAGTAATATATCTCAATGCAAAGATTAATTACACTCCTATTCTCAAAGTCTGGTTTTTTAAATTTAATTCCACTTAGTGTCTTATACCTGAAAGTATTTAGAAGAGAAGTTGTCCTCTGACCTAGAAGTGACTGCTTTCTGTTTTGATTTGTTAACCTTTACATATTTTGACTGTGAAGTGATTATAATAAATTGCTTTGAAAGGTCTGAGAAACAAAGCTTTTAAAACAGGTACATAAAACCTAATGTTGTGGGGCAGTAATTTACATAAAGTCATCATGAACATGAATGTCATGGCAATATTTCAAATTTGATGCTTGGTGCAGGTCTCAAAATAGTTGGGACAGGGCCATGTGCTGCTAAATACACAATCCCTTCCATGAATTAGATGTCATCTGGCACGGTGAATTGTGTTTACTGACAGTGGTTTCTGGAAGTATTCCTGGGCTCATTTAAGTAATGTCATTGACATAATCATGCCGATGAGTGATGCAGTGTCACCTGAGGGCCTGAAGACCACGGGAATCCAATAAAGGTCTATGGCCTTGTCCTTACGCACAGAGCTATCTCCAGTTTCTCTGAATCTTTTGATGATGATATGCACTGTAGATGATGAGATTTAGTCGTTGATAGTTATTTCCGAAACATGCAAGCTGCTCATACCGTATGCACGAATGCACCCCCATACCATCAGAGATGCTGGCTTCTGAACTGAAAGCTCATAATACACTGGAAGGTCTCCTTCCTCTTTAGCCCAGAGTACACAGCATCCATGATTACCAACAAGAATTTCAAATTTGGACTCGTCTGACCATGGAACACTTTCCCACCTCAAAACAGTCCATTTCAAATGAGTCTTAGCCCACAGGACACAACGGCACTTCTGGAGCATGCTCCAATATGGCTTCCTTTTGGCATGATAGAGCTTTAGTTGGCATCTTCAGATGGCAGGGCAGATTGTGGTTACAAACAGTGGTTTCTGGAAGTATTCCTAGGCTCATTTAGTAATGTCATTGACATAATCATGCCGATGAGTGATGCAGTGTCGTCTGAGGGCCTGAAGATCACAGGCATCCAATAAAGGTCTATGGCCTTGTCCTTGCGCAGAGAGCTATCTCCAGTTTCTCTGAATCTTTTGATGATGATATGCACTGTAGATGATGAGATTTTCAAATCCTTTGCAATTTTACTTTGAGAAACATTGTTTTTAAAGTATTCCACAATCTTTTTACGTTTCTTTCACAGAATCTGCCCATCTTTACTTAAAGACATCCCTTTTATAATTAATCATGTTACAGACCTGTTCAGGTCAGATCACTTAACTTAATTAGCTGCTAGATGTTCTCCCAGCTGAATCTTTTTAAATTTTCTTGCTTTTTCAGGCATTTGTTGCCCCCGTGCCAACTTTTTTGGGACCTGTAGCAGGCATCAAATTTGAAATGTGCTTATTTAGTGGATAAAGGTGTACAATTTCCCTGTTTGAACATTTATGTTATCTATGTTCTGTTGTGAATAAAATATTGGCTCAAGTAATTTGAAAGTCTTTTAGTTTTCATTTTATTCAACTTTAAATAACGTCCCAACTTTTCTGGAATTCGGGTTGTAGTAGCATTACACAAATGGCTTAGCTTAACATTAACCTGCTTTATCCAATCCAACTTTGATGTGTGTTTGGGGTCATTGCCCTGTTGAAACACTTAATTGTCTCCATGTTTCAAGCAGTGAAACAGTTGGTACAGTGTTTCTCTGTACCTCTAGTCATTGTGGCTAAACAACTCAATCTTTGTGTCATCTGACCTTAAAACTGTCCTCTAGAAGACATTTTCTTTGTCCATGTTCTCAGCTGCAAATTTCAGACAAGCTTGAAAGTGACTTTCCTGGGTGGCAACCTCTCATTCCATGGTGATGTAAAATTGCTTGGCTGTAGACAGTGTTCTTGCAGCTTCCAGTTCATGGTAGGCCTGTACCTTGATGGTTCCTGGGTTGTTCCTGACCATCCAAACCAATTTTTCTCAGTTGAGGCTGAATGTAAAGTGCCCCAAAATGCAAAACATAGTGAGATATCTAATATTTTAGGTATGAGTGAAAATGCTAAATTATTTTTGTGTTGGCATCTGTATATTCTTTTTTTCACACATCAATATTCATTAATGTGCTTGGTGTATAGTTTTTCTCCATGTAGAAAATAATGGAGTATTCACTAGTGTGCAAGATAAACTGGGATGATAGATGGATTATTTATATTGTACAAGATTACTTATTTGTTTTGTCAGAATGGACCAACTGATTTCATTTAAAAATATGGATTTTTTTTTTTTTACCTGCTTATATACAAACTAGTTCAAACAAAAATGCCTGCCTGAGCAGGCAGGAGTAATCAAGATGATTTATGGGAGTGGTCAGTTTCTGTGAAAGAAGGTGAATGTGGTTGGTTTCTGTGGGAGTGGTCAACGTTCAGGATTTACAAAAACAGTGAGCTATTGCAAAATAACCATAAAACAATGGCTGTAAAATAACCCCTTTATTTCTTTACCACTCCCTTATAGAGTAGGAACAAAATTTCTAGTATACCAGATAATAATCCAGTATGAGTAAACGATGTGTAAAAAATGAAATAGGACAGGAAGGCTAACACTAATACTTTTAAAATAGCCTTTTTATTTGCCATCATCATTTCCAAATTAATGGAAGGCATACCCCAGATTCTAAAAAAGTTGGTCATATATTTATCAAAGACTACTAAACTGAGTCATATCATAACATGCTATAGCAGATACAGTGGTATTCTCAAATATTGAATCATTGGTTCATTAATTCAAATAGTATCATGTAATATCTGAAAACCTGAGGTTTACACCACTACTTCCTTATAACTTCTCTTAGATTTTATTTACCATATTCTGTTCACTCTAATTAAACTTGATTTTCTCATTTCTTCAGTGTACGGGTGTTATTAATGTACTTGAAAGGTTAAAGACACAGAATTTAACTAAAAAGTGTTTGAAAGCAATTTTGTACAATGGCTTAAACACAACCTTTGTTTTTTAGCTAAGATTTTCTCCTTACAAGCTATTAATAAAAATGTTGAAAGAAAGTTTTACTAAGGAATTCCAACAGAAAGAGGAAGTGGGGTTGACACTTTGGCTATAGCATGACATGTTTCATGAAAATGCACAAAGTAAAAAAAAAAAGGGAAAATAAAATGAAATTTTTCTAAATTTCTTAGGAATTCTAAATACCGTAATCATCTAATGATCAAAATATATTCAGCAAAGAATCAATATATTTGCATTAATGAAAGTATTTGTATTTTGTATTTAATTAGAGTATCAAATTAAAGCATGAAAAGATACTAAAGCATAAAGTGAAAGTAGGAACAAAATGTCTAGTGCTGTACACCAGATTATTGTCCAAAAGTGCAAGGGCTAAGCCTATCGTGCAATATACAAGTGACTGTATGGTCATAATATTGAATGAATACTGGTGCAATGGCTAGATGGATTGATCAAAATCTAAGTGTAGCAGCTAAGTTCAGAGGATATACATCTATAAAATTTAAGATGTGAAGAAAGGTGTTGTCATTCTTTACCATACTATGAATGGCGCAGATGATTGCTGAAAGAGCTGCTAAGTGCCTACACAGCCTCATGGATGGATGGGAGGTGTTTTTCATTTGGTTAGTTTGCTTAATTTTCCACCTACCACTTTGAGATAGCCCAGTGGGTAACTCAAAACTTCTTGATCAGATTGTCCAGTCTTCTTTATTCAGTAGTAGAGATGCCACTACCCCATCACACAACTGAAAAAAAAAAAGAATAAAAGAATGTTTTTGGAGTTTCCTACTGAATCATAAGGATCTTTTTTTCCTCAGTAGGTAGAGTAGACTTTGGCCTTTTCTATTTACGCAATCCGTGTTATATGACCGCTTCAGTCTATCGTTAAGAACAGCACTCCTGTACTTTTGTGAGTTGGCAGGTTTAACCAACTAATAATCCATAGATGATTAAAGTTGTGGGAAGAGGAAGATTTGAGTCCATAATCAGATCTGTCATTTTACTACAGTGACCTAACCTACTGGTGAGCTAGTACAGAGTCCAGGATGCCATAGAAATGATCACTATAGCGCTCACCATTTTATCACTCAGAGGTGTTACCTGAATTGTGTTGAAAGTAGTGATTGAGAAATATGGGATTTTCAGTGGCTGATGCTTATATTTCCTGAATAGGTCAGTATCGGTGGAATCTCTAGAGACAACAGAACAATGCAATATATACAAATGAAAATGCCACATGTTTACTTAAATATTGAACAAATCTGTTGCACTAAACACAATACACTAATTTCCTTTGCACTATACATTCCTCATTCACCAGTAACAGATAAATATTCATTTACTGACTCACTTTGATTGATTGATTGATTGATTGATTGATTGATTGATTGATTGATTGATTGATTGAGTGAGTGAGTGAGTGAGTGAGTGATTATGGGGAAATCAATTTATATGAACTGACCACTTATGATGACCACATGAGCACATGCACATGTCAGTTAATATATTCTCTTTGGGATTAGTTATGAAAATTGCAAACATTGCTAGTTTTTGTCTCTTAAAATTTTAGCATAGGATTACTGATCTTGACTATAGCAGCCTTTCCAATGTCACTACTATACATGCAGAATATGTAATGTCAGTGCTGATACAATTGGTACAGTTATCTACCACAAGACTGTAGTACTTGTATGGCAAGTAAACATAGCTAATCTGCACATGCCCTAAACACTCAGAAGCTGACGCCCTCTGGTCAGTCCAGTGGCCTCATGCTATCATGATCAGCTCCTTCCTGCCCTTGCAAGTTTTGATGGACAGCTGAGAGGGACAAGAAGAGAGGGATTCATTTTCAGCAGGCAGGAAGGGCAAAGGGAATGTTGAAAAACAGGTTCAGCTTGTTGGCCCAATCCACACTTCAGCCCTCAGCCTGCTTGCCACTGCTTGCCAGTGTCATGTGTCCAAACATACGCCTCATGACTCACTACAATTCAGCCACATTTTTATACTGAAGTCTATCGTCAATCCAATTCCTGTAGGCATCCTTGCCTTCTCTGATATTCTGCTTCATCTATTTATATGTCCATCAGAGTTCCTCAAATCCCCTAAAGAAATATGATTTAAAAACAAGTCCCAAGTTTTTAGAAAACTGTCTCAATGCAAGATTTGCAAGTCAACTATTCACTGCAAAGCTAAAAGCAGCAGTAAAAGGAAAAGGAACGAAGGAAACTATAAGGATTTCCTTGAGGAAAGTAGGGGCCACTGCCATAAACACAGCACCACCTTTATCACCAAGGAAGCATTTTTAACCTGTCACCATCAATTTTGTTAGTACACAGTATCATCAGTTTGGGAAAAATGTTGGAGCATTGTACTGAAAGAAAAGAAAATCTGCAATTTAATTCCATGTCCTTGTTGTCTGTAATCTGTAATGTGATATGTAATTGTAGGAAGGTAAAAATCTGTGGTTGTTAAGATTCACTGATTTGAAAAAAACAAAAACAAAAAAAAAACAATCAGACAAATTAAAGAGAAATTAATTTAAGGAAATGAAAGAGAATAGAATAGATTTTACACTTTGCCTGACCTCACTTATGCTCTTGGTGTGGAATGTGCAAATCCCCACAGTCATGTGGCAAATTCTAGTCAAAAGCCTTCCCAGAGGAGTAGATTACAGATTACAGGAGAAGTTATTACAGCAAGAAATAGTGAATAAATCTATAACTGAGCTAAAAAAGAACATATAAATGGTCCATATACATTTGGCTATATACTATGGCTCAGTAGGTCAGGAGAGTAATATCAATACAATCTATGTGTAGGAAGTATTGCCTCTGTGACGTAGTGACAGGGCTCACTGTCAGGAAAGATCATTTGACAGCAGCAACTGCCTAAAATGGCCACACCCAGGAGAAGGACAAAGAGAAAGGGAGGGAGAGAGAAGGTGTCTGGTTGCATTAGAATCGGTGTAGTGTTAAAGACAGTTAAAGGTTTTCTGAATCCTACAAGGAAGTAAGCTCCAAATTGTATATCAAGTTTCTTTGGTGTTGAAGACAAAGCAACTGGAAAGGATTAGAAACACAGAGAGGGACAAAAAGAGAGCGAACACAGGTGTGCACCTAGAAAAGAAGAGAGAAGAGAAGGGTGCAAAATTTTAATCCAGAGGCCTGCATTCCTTCAATTTTCAGAGTGCTGCCTTTCACTGCAGCACCTAAAGCATGAGGGTGAGTCGCCATTCTCTGAACATCAACTCGGTTATTTGTGTCATGTGTAGTTAAAGGTCAATAAAGATCAGAAGGAAAAATCAAGTGTAATGCTATAATTTGATTTCAGGGATTTACTAGTACATAATATACTGTAGTGTAATAGACTGTTTACAAAGTTTCTGTTCAAAAAAGGCAAAACTACATATATGCTCATATATGTAGTAATATTTTTCAGTATGTTTCATGTAACATAAAATCTATACTTCTAAACTGCCACTAGCCACATTTGGATTACTTTACTTAGACAGTTCTCTGTGACTGACCCTTTTAGGACCATGTCCAAATACAAGAAACAACATGAAGCAAGGCAAAGTGAGAGACCCATAAAATGTACTGTAAATGTGCAAATTGCGCCTACTCTCTGCTTGTATAGATCAAACATGGCATAAAGTTTTAATAAAACATAGTCAATTGATCAAAATTAATAACCTCTAAACTTTGGTGAATGAAATGCTAAAGATACTGCTTCTGTTTATTTGTTTATGTAAATTAAAATTGTTTCAGTTTTCTACTCCTCAGTATGTCCCCAGTTTACCTTTAATGTTAACTCAGTTTAAAATTAAAGCTGTGATTCACAAATTGGGGGAAAGAGTGAAATGCGATGAATGGGTTTAATTCAAATCTCACTAACTCAAAAACAAAATACAAAAACAAGTAGCTAAACTTAAAAATACATCAACCTGTACTAAACTATTCTGAATGGTTAAGAATGAAAAACTATATGGTTCTAAAAATAGCCAGAATATTGTTGCACTCATTCAATTAATGAGACTAATATTTGTACACCTTAATAAATAAATTTATACTGAGGGGGTCCTTGATATTAATTCCTCATAAAGTTTGAGAACCCATGGTTAAGAAATTTTGAGAAAGTTTGAGAATTTATGGTTGAATGTAATTAAATATATGGTCTCAGAAGCACCTGTTATGCTATATAACAATGGACATGAGAATTTCAGCTCTTAAGAGACTTGTTTGAGTTCCTTTTATTCTAACTTCTGTCAGCTTTATGCAAGCAGTATGCAAAAAATAAAATTTGCACATTTCACCTACTGTGCAGAGTAGTTGCTCTAGGTGCAGGATTACAGTACATACTTCTTTTTTTAAGGAGCATATAACATTTTGAAAGGAGACTAATTTAAAAGCTTTATAATTAACGTTTCATGTTCACATGTTCAGAAGTAACCATCTTGATGAAAGAACATACAGAATCTGCCCGCACAGAGCGTGCGTCCTGCGCACCCGTTTTTGGGCACTCTGTAATGCGGTGTGCGCCGCGCTGGGAGCGCTTACGGCGCATGCTCAGCGAATCATGTTATGTTAGGTCACGCGGGTTCTCACAGGTGTGTCTCATTTGAGACAATTACGGGAACAGTGAAGGTGACTTTAGAAGGACGATTCACCCTAGATATAGCGTGGGTCATTGCATGTACGAAACGGATTTACGCCTTATGGGTTACGGTCTACGGATGATTGCACAAGATAATCTCCCATGGTAATTCCATGTTCGTGGCCAGTGTAGGATCTACGTGCCTCTCTGTATGGACTTTAGTGTTTCATAGCCTTGGAGGAGTTCATGTTTTGATTTCGCTTGTTTTCACGTTTATCTGAGCTTACTAACTGGAAGTTAGTGTTAAGGTTTCATCATTGGACTATTCCCCTTCCGTTATTATACCCGTGTTTCTGTTTTGCCTTTCAGTTCCATTTTCCATTTCAATAAATAGCATTATATGTATAAAACCTGATTCCTGCCTGCGAATGTGTTTACCCATTGTACACCCCCGTAATGGCTATCTTTTGGTGAAATGCATGCAGTGACCATTTCTGAGCAGTCTATGTTGGGCCTTATTTATCAAGTTGGGTTTGTTCTGACATCATTTGTAGGAGTATTTGCTATGAAATTCATGAAAATCCTGTAATTTCTGAAGTGTTTGAATCCTACTCCTTAATTTACATAAGACTTATTAATGTAAACCTTGACTGATCTGCTTCTAATCATATACACCATATGGCCAAAGGTTTGTGGACACCTGACCATTACATCTATATGTGGAGGTTGATGTGCTTGTGCCTGAATGGGCACAAATTCCCTCAGCCACTTTCCAAAAACTAATGGAAAGCCTTCACTGAAGTGTGGAGACTGTTATAGTAGGAATGAGGAGACCATGTTCATGGTTTTGGAATGGGCACAGTATCTTTGCTGTAGATGTGGGTTAGTTATAACGGCACTATATAGTGTCACCCAAATGAGGATAGGTTCCCCTGATTCCTCTCAAGGTTTGTACCTCTTGTCATCTCAGGGACTTTTTTTCCTTTAACACTAAGACTCCTGAGGCCCAGGAACTTACCAGAATTTGCCTGATGTTCAGTCTCTATGAGCTGGGAGTGGCT
>JAQMCW010000034.1:17131169-17142813 GCA_030068335.1 Chrysichthys cranchii
GGCCTCCAATAAACGCCGGGCCGTCCAAAAAATTTTTTGAATAAACGCCCGGGCTACTAATAGAAGATATACGGTATTTAACATTTACAGAAGGAGACGTTTAAATAACGTACTCGGGTGTGAGCACAGTGTAACAGTAAGTTTTTGGACACAAAGCAGTCTTCGGGACTGAATTTGCACTTGCTAGTTGTTGTTTTTTTTAGAAATAAAACTCAGTGAACAGGAACTAAACAACACTTCGATAAATTCACTATGAGTGATTCCTCGAAAACTCAAACTGAAATGAACTCAAACTTTTCTTCGTTCTTGTGAAGAACATGCCTTATTTTTTCTTTCCTTCTGCCGCGAGACGTACAGAATAACCATACGAAAACAGAATCGATCAGTCAAAAGAATTTAAAATGTAGATATTTTCACAAAGCACCTTCAATCTCACAGTAAAATTTAAGATCTATGGACGAGAATGTCTGCAGATTGTTTTTGTAATATTGGTGGCTATCAAAAACGGCGCCTCGCTATTGGTGCAAACAAAAATTGGGAAAGGTGAGTTGGCCCATTTAAATGCAACTATAACTATAAACGTGTTGCTCTTTAATAACTTGAGAAGTATAACTTAAACACATTGCTGTGGTACAAGAGGAATAACACACTTCAGGACATGCTGTTTTCAGAAAATAATCAACTTCTCGGTGGTAACGGGATTGCCGTAAATCCCCAAAATAAATCTGAGACAAGGAAAATAAGGGCTAAATGCATATAGTGTGCACTCAGCTTTACCCCTAAACTAGGACTACCACAGAAGTCCAGGCCCTATGCAGATTATAGGAATAAATCTTGAACAAGCACTACAAGGCCAAAAGCATGTGGACACCCCTTCTAAATAGAGGGTTTGGCAAAATAGATGCTTCATTGTTAACAAGAGCATAAAGTCAAGCATACAGACATGTAGTCTCCATACACACACACTGGCAACAGCACGTACAATAGTGAAGAACCCTGTGACTGGCACCATCATAGGATGCCAGCTTTCCAATCAGTTTGTCAGTTTTCTACTGCTAGAGCAGATCAACAGTATGTCCTTTTCCTATGAAGCTGAAAGGTCTAGCAAAGAAGAGGACTGCATCACCACCATGTGTCATTCACTTTAACACAGCGATTTCTAAAAAGCAACACATCTCACCTTTTCTCTCCACAGTTGCATTTATTTTAGTAGAATGTCTAAGAAACTTGTTAGTTCCTGCAATCGTTTAAATTCTAGCAACCATAAAGTGTTCTCCTTACAGAAAGTTTCACCAGAATACAAATGACACATTTCTAAGTTAGATTACAGCACTTGTTTTTTGTGATTAAGCTTAAATTATATACAGGTAGTCCTCAAGTTACGATGGAGATGCGTTCTCCAAAACCCATCGTAAGTCGAAAATATCATATGTCGAGTGTCGTAGGTCACTGCTTAGCCTAGCCTACCAAGGAGTGTTTTTCTGTAGGAGACATGCTGGGGCATTTAGAAGACATGCTTTTGCATTAAAATTAGCTCTTGAAGCATGCAAAAAAACACTCGGCAATGCACTGTACAGTACACAGATACACAAGTTAACTCCGTGAGTTGCGGGAGAGAGTGAGGTATCACGCAAGGCGAGTGACGTGTACATCCGGATATTGTCCAAACGCGTCATACGCTGTTACTCTGGCCTGCCAGCAATGCCTGCCTGCAAATGTTAAATATTTTTAAATATTTTACAATTTTTAGCAGATCTCAATCATTATTGTAACTTCGTAAGTCGGGCCAACTAGGGGAGCATCTGTATATATAATTTTATATATATTTATAATTTTCTTTAATAAACACATGGAGATACCAGATTCTTTTAATCTTCTACTTAAATCTCTGTAGGCTTTTTCCTTGTACAGTGGAACCTTGCATTGCAAGCATAATTCGTTCTGGAGACGTGCTTGCAATCCAAAGCACTCATATATCAAAGCGGGTTTCCTCATAAGAAATAATGGTAACTCAGATAATTCCTTCCACAACCCACAAATATTTATATAAAAATGACAACATACAATACAAAATATAAAGTAAAAATACATAAAACTGTCATGAATTTGCCCGCGCGGAGCACACGTGCAGTGCAGTGCACCTGTTCTGAGCACTCCTAATAGCGGTGCATGTCAGGGAACTCGCACGCTAAAGACTACTTCCTGGTTTATCTCCGCAACGCCACGGTGCATCACATGGATGGCGACAGGTGTACCGGATTGGGACTGATTGCGGGAGTTATAAAAAAGATTCCCACAAGCACGCCAAGATCGCCTGCATTAGTTGCCATTTTCCGCGCTCTTGCCAAGCCTCGCTATTCTCATGTTTGCTTTCTTCGGTTCTGACTAAGTTTCTGTTTCTTGTTATTAAACCTCACCACACCTGACAAAAACAAAATAACCTGCACTTTACCTTTAAAAAGAATCGTGGCTGGTGTGAGGGAGAGGAGGAGGATTATTGTGTAGGATGACTTTCACTACAACTCGCTGAATCACTGCAGTCTGTCGCTCACTGGGATCTTTTTCTTTCCGTGTGAATTTAACAAGGAAACTATCCAATGATCGCGCTTTTGCCTCCTTTTGAGGATTTTGCAGAAATGTGACATTGCATCGTCATTAAACAGATTCATCACTTGCACTGCTACAGCCTTATTCAGTGGTGCTTATTTACAAAGTTTTGCACTCTTTCCCACATCTCCCTGATCTCATTTGAAGTGATGAATCAGTCGCCTACGCTAGCGTGGATGTTGACTATACGAGTGAGCCACAATCCTGCAGTGAGTGAGAGAGAGAAGTTGTGATCACGTGAGGCTCGGCAGATGGACCATATGCATACTGCTCATATTGCAAGACCTCGCTCATTAACCAAGTCAAAATTTATTACAACTTCTTGCTCGTCTTGCAAAACACTCGCAGAGCAAGTTACTCGCAATCCAGGGCTCTCAGGTACTCTTCCTTGTATGATGACTTGTTTTGTCACTAAACATGCTGATGGTGTGTATGATCAGAATGATTTGGTTTTCATCTCATCGGACTACCACACACAATACCAGTTGTACTTATGCACTAATACTACTAATTATAATGTTTGGTAAAGTTCAAGCATTATGACACTGCATTTCCTGAGATGCACTTCCACCCAATTTGTTGTTATGAAAGTGCTGTTTAACAGTTCCTTTTGAAACTTGACAAGTGCAAGAACTGGATAATCTGTACAACTTTAAATTGTGATTTTGGGGTTGGTTTTTTTTCCCTTCTTCACAATCCTCCACAGTGTGTAGGTGGACAGTGTACTCATGAGTCCAAATCCTGGCACATTTCCAACAGTTTCAGACATGGGAACCTTTCTTTTTGGGCTGTAATTATTCTTAATGGTATTTTAACTGCTGCTGTATTTTTTTATATCAATTATCTGATTTGTGCAGGTCAACAACCATCTGTTTCTTTTGTGTTGGAGAATCTTTGGCTTACGTTATAGTGAGGGATGACAGATGGATTTTACATGCCTTATATTTTGCACCCTAGTAAAAAACAGGAAATGGTCAGAGGCAATAACTGAGCTCCTAACGAGGAGAAAATAAAGTTAGTTTGCATTTCATTTATAGACACTCACCAGCTGCTTTAATAGGAACATCTGTACTCCTGCTCATTCATGCAATTATCCATTCATTATGCAGTCATGTGGCAGCAGCACATCAAGACGTTCAGCTAATGTTCACATCAAACATACACTGGGGGAATTTTTCTGTGGCATGTTTGGTGGTACCTGATAGGTTGATTTGAGTAGTTCAGAAACTGCAAACAAGAGAAAAATATCTAGTGACTGACACCTCTGTGGTGGAAATTCTTTGTTGATTAAAGAAGGAAAACGGCCAGACGGGTTCAAGCCAATAGGAAGATTATGGTAACTCATATAACCAGTCAACAAAACCATGATGAGCAGAAAAGCACCTCTGAATGAGATGAACAGGTTGACACATGAAGTGCATGGCCTCTTCAGCTTTCCAGTTTTGGGGAGCCTGTGCCCACTGCAGCCTCACATTCTTGCTTTTAGGTGACAGAAGTGGACCATGATGTGGTCGTCTGCTGTTGCAGCCCATCTGCCTCAAGGTTCAGCATGGTGAACATTCTGAGATGCTTTTCTGCTCACCAAAGTGTAAAGAGTAGTTTTTTGAGGTATCTCAGCCTTTCTGTCAGCTCAACCCTGTCTGGCTATTCTTTTCTCACCTCTCTCACTAGCAAGATGTTTTCCCCCACAGAACCGCTGCTCACTGGATGTTTTTTGTTTTTCCACACCATTCTGTGAACTCCAGAGACTATTGGGTGTCAAGCTCCCAGGACACCAACAGTTTTTGAAATACTCAAACCAGCCTGTCTGGTACCAGCAACCATGCCATGGTTAAAGTCCCAGAAATCTTTTTTTTTTTTTTACCTGTTCTGTTCAGTGTGAAAATGATGCGTTGGTGAGATCTTATACATTGCCCTGCTGCCACATGATTAGATAATTGCACGAATGGCAGGGTGTACAGATGTTCTGTATTAATGTTTATTATTATTCAGTAAAACTTTTGTCAGCGCTATGTTTGAATAAAAAAAAATCATTAAAATTTGAACCCAAATAAAAAAAATTTCAAACTATTTTTGTGAGTTTGCAGTGATGGAAAACAAGCCTGTCTACAAGTATGTCTGCCTCAGTGGCAGGGAAATCCTGGCTATGTGGAGCACTGTGACAGGGTCCAGAGACGAGGATTTCCAATAAAACTCATTCTTAGTGTTCCCAGAATCAGCTGCAGAGCCGTCCAGCACTGATGCTTTGATAATGAGCCCTTTGTCCTCCGTTCCTGTTCAGTTGCTCACAGAGCCTCTAGGAGAGATGATGCAGAGAAAGAGAGAGACAGGCTCATTCCAGAAGTGTGTGTGGAGGAGGGAAACTGTAAAGGAAAGGCTGATTGAGAGTGTATGTGTGTGACAGTTATTGAGACAGATGAGCTGAGAGATTGAATAGAATTTAGAGATAAGTGTGTTGCTGTCTGTGTGTGTGTGTGTGTGTGTGTGTGTGTGTGTGTGTGTGTGTGTGTGTGTGTGTGTGTGTGTGTGTCTGACTGAGTGGGTGGCCAGGTGTGGACTTGTATAACTGAATTCCCAAGTACAGTGAAGCAGAAATGTAAAAACACACTTTTTTTTCATCAACACTGTCTCACACGTTGAATGAAATCCAGTACGGAGTATCCGAAACCTGAGACACACACATAGACACATGCAAAAAAAAAATCACGTGAAGCAGAGAAAGAAACTTTCACAATAAATTCCCCTTCTCTGTCCATCTCTCTATCATTCTGTTTCTGCCTCGCTCTTCTACCTGTCCTCCCCCTTATCTCTGCCTGTCTGATAACTCTCTTGAGAATCCTGTCTCCTTCCATTACACCAGAGTTTTATCCTGATCTCCATCACTTTCTCTCTCTCATCCTATCCTCTTTCTCTCTAGTCTGTCTAGTACTATGCTGATACCTTTCAAAGAACCTTCACACAAAACCGTTCATCCAGCGAGTGGATGGGCAGCTCCATATGGGACTTTGTGTGACACAGGTGCCATGCATGCGTCAGGTCTTTTGGTCTTCGGTATGAATGTCATGCAGCGCGCACAGGCTCAGAGTAATCTTTCTCCTTATGCTGCTTCCCTGGACAGGTGTCAGCATGCAGCCTTAATAGAGTCTCAGTTAAAATGATACAAGCAGGTTAAATCTCTACTTAGACATCACTGCAGTCGAGAGGATATTTTAAGTTACTGCAAATAAAACTAGTATACCTAGGAGACTAATGTACTATAACCAACAATATGTACATTTCAATACGCTCACTGTTAGTCATAGGAGGGGTTTTTTCTTTACTGAAGTAGGTTTTCTTAGATATCTGCAGATCCTAATCCAAAAAGTAAAGAATATACACTTGCATTACCTTCTTTCCGTAAGTCTTGTTTTATTTTTAACACACAAAGCAATCTGAAAGTAATGAAGCGAGTACAATTCTTTCTCTTTCTGGTTCCCTATTACAGCAAAGCGCCTTTAAAGTAACCCAAAGGACCATAACGACTAAGCAGAATAGACTGACCATTTGGCTATTTGTATCTCTATTGCATGGACCAGTGAGTAATTAAAGCCCTTTTGAGACACAAACAAGCAAATGGTTGCATTCTTGTAGCAATTGCACCTGGAGTATGTTGCTGTTCCACCAAACAGCCAAAGAAAAGTCAGCGCCGTCCTGTGAGAGAGAAAATTTTAATCAGTCAATGATACTGTAGATGTAGCTTAAACGTTACAAGTGTTCCATCTTTGGGTGCATTTTGAGAAGCTGCTAAGCGTAACAAGTACTGCAACATTAATAGGCAGATCACAATAAATTACAGAAAAACAGTACCAGAAAGAATCCTTTCCACAAGAAACGCATAACCTCTGAAGGTTCACATATGATGCAAACCACTAGTAAGCCTCAAGCACAGAACAGTTTTCTACCCGAGCACATAAAAACCAGCAGACGTCAGGGGCATAGTCTAATACTCGGATTAATTCATCCAGTAGAATTGAGATTAATCTGTGCCAGAGTGATGGATGGAAAAAAGTACAGGAGAAAGAAGAAAAAAAATCTGCATCATCGAAAGCAAAGCATATGTAGAGGAACATGAGACAGCTACAAATATCGTAGGGTTGATGGCAAAACATAAACCTAAAATATCCTTATTACTTCACACTCTGTTCTGGTTATGTGACCCTGTAGTAGTTTTCTTTGCTCATATGTCTGCCGTCAGAGAATATTCATTATACGCCGAGAGCACTATTTTATAGACTTAGAGAGTTATAGAGTTAAAGAATCCGAGCAAGCTTTTTAATGGGATCATTTCATACAAACTGACAAGCAATTAAAAAGTCCAGTGTAATTGCACAGTCTAAGCAGCTTAACAGTAATGTATGTTGTCTGCTACAAACACCTAATCAGAGTGATCCAGACCAGCCATTTCCAGTTAGCTCTAGAGATCTACATTTTCATCCAATCAATCAAATGTGTTTTCAGTTCACTTGTACGAATTTTTT
Source organism: Chrysichthys cranchii (assembly GCA_030068335.1). NCBI lineage: Eukaryota > Metazoa > Chordata > Actinopteri > Siluriformes > Claroteidae > Chrysichthys > Chrysichthys cranchii. Next base: position 17,138,294 of record JAQMCW010000034.1, read on the forward strand.
TTTTTTTTTTTTACTTTTTCTAATTCTAGAGTAGCTACACGTTTCAAAAATGGTACTCCAACTATTGCCTGGTTGTATAATCAAACACCAGCATAGCTTCTCAAACAACATCACATCACAGCTTTAGGCATGAAAGTCTTCCTAAAAAGTGCAACAGAAGGAGAAGAAATAAATATAAGGTAGAAAGAAACAAATAGAAGTTACAAATCAGAGTCACTGAGACATTATACTGTAGCCTCCTGAGAGCCAAACTCTAATATCGTGCGCCTTGCAATTTCTCCTCGCCGTTCCCGTTTCTGAGCACTTGATGACTATTGAACTTGATCAATGTCTTTAAACAGGAAGACATTTTGCAAAAGAGTACAGTAATACCCAGTGGTCCTCCAAGACACGTTATGTAGTTAGGAGAAATTGCGACGTCCTCAGATGAGGACAGTGGGGTCTCGTGAGGATAAGTATTCAGCACTGATGGGGTTTAGCTTTAGATGGAGCGTGACAGGCAATCCAGGATGGAAAATATGTATCATTACCCAGTTGTTTAACCAAAGAACTAGTCGTTTTCAAAGAACTTGTAATTGTTTTAAACAATTTTACTTTTAATCTGAAGGCCATGCTAATTGTACGCATCAAATAGGTAAGTATGACAGATTTCTTTTCACACTTTAGTATAAAGGATTGATGAAATTTTCCCTAGGTGTCCACATTCGTGCAAACATCTGTTTAGTCCACAGTACAATCAAGGATTCTCCTTTCATGTGACAAATTTATACAACTTTATTGATGTAGTGTTTATCTTAATCGCACAGGTGATGGAACTAATTCACTTTTTTCTTTTTTATGCGTATAATGATTCATCTGAAGAATGCCTGTGGACTACAGTATACACAGGTTACGGAAAATATATAGAAGCAAAACGTAAAGCATTGTTTTTCTTCCCTGAGAAAGTTGCTGACCTTTATGGGAGAAAAATGCTTAACGGCTATAGGAAAAGATCTCAGGATTTCATAGAATAATTACTCTGGCAACCCTGTAGAGTGAATTCTTGCATTTTTTTTATTCATTTCATTACCGCATGGACATCTGTGGATCACCATGCAACTATAAATAAAAATCCTCATGTTTGTCTGTGAAGTAATCCATGCTGAGCATTATATTCCACTGTAATGATGATTTAAAGACAATTTGCTACGCAGGTATATTTGCAATATACTGTATTATTTTACTATGGAGATGGACACATGGCTTACTTCTGCATTGGTGCAGCAATAGGTCATTATGGAACAAAGGTAGCATCTTCATAAAAAGTTCAATGTTCAGTAGGAATTTTTAGAAGACGACTGCGAAGTGTTCAAACATGGCACTGAGACGCCGAGCTGCTGTAAAGGGCAAGTTGGAATAATTACAACAGATGTATGGAAGGTTTTTAGCTTTTCTCTTTTTTTTTGCCCACAAAAGCCCTTTGTCTGTGATATTAATATTTAGCAGATCTTGGGATGGAACTTCCTTTCTGCTAGGAAAACCTGTGGTGTTTTACATAGAGGGACAAACTGAAGACACGTTTATAATTTTTTAAAGAGCGTGAGCTTTAGGCTGCAGAATTTGCTCCTGGTGCATTCTCAAAGGTGTTTCTTTATTACTTATATGTTCAGTATAACTGGTAGCTTAGGGTCGATAAGAATGAAGACGCAAAGACTACTAAATGCCCGGCGTCTGTCTCATTTCATTACACGGTGATACTATGAAATATGTTTCATTGTCAGAATCAATGTCTTTCATTTACAGCTACGTGTACTGGAAACACTGCTGTCCATCACGATTTGGCAGAGTGATTCATATCTCTCCAATATCTCAAGTGGGTGATCTCCCTTTTTCATGAAAGTAATACGTCTTTCAGCCGAGTAGCCATTGGTTCACTTTTGGACTCTTGAATCCAAAGATTGCAAGGCCTCCTGAAGTTCCTGGCTATGTTCAAAGTGCTGTCCTGTTAAATGCATGGAATTTGTAAGCAAACTATTACATAAGCTACTTCACGCGTTTACTCATCAACGACTGTTATTGTCTATTTCATAAATACTCCACTTCTCTCCATCAATCCAGTGCAGTGTACTTTAAATCTGACATGCTTCCGCGCACAAGAAATAAAAAAAAGAATTATGTGTCCATTGCTTCACAATTGTTCCTTCTCCCTCTTGAAATTGCCATTTCACCATTTATTGATAATAATATCTGGTTCTATTTTACCCCTCTTAACCGCCAGGGGCAAAGAGAATCACCTGGATTGCTTCTGTGTATGTGAGTATACATGCCTAGACTTTCCACCAACATCAAAAGTGACACATGAGACAGCGTTTGCATTAAATACTGCGGTCATCCTTGCTTTTCCTCTTCCCACTTTGTGCACAGGTCGGACCACATGTACACCATATGGAGCTAATTGCTTTGCAGCTTGTGATTACTGTCTGAGCTACAGGTAGCCTGTCCTCCAAACTTGGCTCTGACTCAAGAAATATGTTCTTCCTAGGAAAACAGTAAAGCTTCACCTCCACCTACTTCCGTGTTGAGAAGAAGCATGGCAGTTTCCGTAACGTTGGTGAACTCGTGCAACACCTATATTCATGTCCCCATTGCCCTGACACGCAGATGCTTTTAAGCTTTGCCTTCCAAGGACTGGCAATCCAATTCAAAGTTTCATCCTTAGGCATCTCCCTAGAACCAAGCGTGTTTTCAAGATGCACGTAAACAGCCTTGTCTTGATGGCCGGAGGCATCAGGATACTTCTGAGACTTAGATGATTGGCTCATCCTGGTAGACATTGTATGGGTTGGTTTCTCCAAAAAAAAAAGTGCTCCGTAACACTAAAATAGACCTCACGATTCGTCTACATGAAACTTGATTCGCAGAAAATGCCTCCCTCTCATGCCAATACGTGGTACAGGTTATAATGCTTGCCAATTAATTTCAAGTAGGGTGCTGAAGAGTGTGGTATTGTGTCCTTGTCACAGGGGCACAGGGTCTTTCTTGCTGGAGATGCAAGGTTTGTCTAATGAAAGGGGGAATTTAGTCCCAGAGGAGAGAAATCAACATCATAAACTCTTCCCTTAGTGGTAGGGGAGCAGTGTGGTCAAGACAGGACGTACACCCAGGAGAGTGATGTCTCCACAGTGGCAACTTGAGAGAGCTAGTGGGGATTCATGCTGCAGCACCAGTGGACAGCCTGCTTGGACAAAATACACAGGCTTGTGGCTGGCTTCACCATCTACTCCTTCTTTATTCCTACACAGAATTCAGCAACTAGAAAACTAATTTTCCTGCTTTTGGCCCCGAGCTGGCCACCAACAAAATATGCTGTATTTCCGGGACATCCAATTTTCTCCACCAAGGGCCGTTGTGGGTGCAGGTTTTCATTCCAAGCAGGATCCACATCTTCTATTCTACCTGTTTAATCAGGTGAGCTTGGCGTTCATTGCACTCAGGTGCGGTTCCTGCTCGGTTGGAATGAAAATCTGCACCCACACTGGCCATTTCCAGATCAGATTCGACCCCTTTGCTGTATGCTCTACTAATTTTTCTTCACTGTTTTACTTCTCCAGCTTTTACAAGATTATCATCTCTCCTAGTGGTGTGACAGTGGCTGTCATCTCCAAAATCCCTTCCAGTTAGTGCTAATGCATGTCTGCTTCCTCAAATTATTGTGGCATATGTTATCAAGGTGATTCTCAGCACACGTGGTGGTTAAAAGGGGTTAGATAGAGTACAAGTCATATGTGTCATTCACAACCAGTGGCAACCTAATAAGCACTCTAGGGAAAGAAGGCTGTATGACAGCTGTGGGGTTTTTTTTATTATTGTTGTTGTTGTTGTGTTTTTTTTTTAAATACTGTCATAGTACATCAAATACTGTGTCTTAGTACAAGACTTCTTGACTTTGTTGGAAGGTCTTGACATGCATGTGCATACACACTAGAAGGTTCCAGGTGATTCTCACCAACCCTGGGAGTTACCCTGGGTTCATAGAACCACAACTATTTACATAAATAATATTTTACTTGCTTTAGACAAATCTTTACCAGTATTTTTGTGACACTGTCCTTATTTTGCAGGACACATGCAATAACAGGTAAATTCCTTTCACCTTTATGCAAGTTACTACAATAAGTCAAAGTGTTTTCCAGCCTTGTCCACAAATTTCTCCAGACCAAGCCAATAAGTCAGTTCCATTTATCCAGCATTTCTGGTTTCAGTATACTAATGGAATCACTGATCTCTATGTTAGGACTGTTACATATTCTAGATGTATCCCTGTGGCTACTGTTTACAGAGAAAACACTGAAACTAAATCTCAGAGCAAATTGCAAAACGATGAAATTGCAAATTGAGAAAAGAAACAGGAACTGTAGCAAAACCAAAGAAAACATTATTTAACTTTCAAGGCAGAAAGAAGCTAAGTTAACCCATTAGCTTCCGTGGTCCCCATTTGGGGATCATATATTGAATGGCATAAAAAATAGATGGCATGTGCC
>JAQMCW010000034.1:17180518-17192393 GCA_030068335.1 Chrysichthys cranchii
GAAACTCATAACCTCGATGCCCAGACGTCTTCAAACTGTTTTGAAAAGAAGAGGAGATGCTACACCATGGTAAACATTTCCCTGTCCCAACAAATTTGAGACCTGTACCAGGCATCAAATTTGAAATGAGCTCATGTTGTGCATAAAATTGTAAAATTTCTCTGTTTGAACATTTGTGATGTTATCTATGTTCTGTTGTGAATAAAATATTGGCTCGTGTGATTTGAAAGGTTTTTAGTTTTCACTTTATTCAAATTTTAAAAACGTCACAACTTTCTGGAATTCGGGTTGTACAAGGCAAAGCAAAGGTTTATATTAATACACTCATTTTGTCATTACAACTAACAGAGGAATTTCTTTGCCAAGTGGATGATTGGATTAAAGATGCGAGAAAAATGGTATGAAATTTCAGTCAGGAGATGTTTGTTTAACAATTACAGCAGGAATCATTATCCATGCTTTTTGATTGTCACGGGGGGAAAAATATTAAATTCATTTTCTAAACAGGAGAGTTTTTGGGATGGAGGACATTTGTGAATATGGTGTCTTAGTTTTTTTTTAAAATCAACTTTAAAAAATAAGCTGGTACGGTAATGGTGTACACTATATGGCCAAAGGTTTGTGGACACCTGATCAGTACACCCTTACTGAACCTGCCATTCCAGTTATAATCTCTGCTTTGCTGTTATAGTAACCTGTTGTAGTAACACTCTTCTGGGAAGGCTTTTCACTAGATTTTGGAGCGTTACTGTGGGGATTAGTGCTCATTCAGCCACAAAAGCATTAGTGAGATCAGGCACTGATGTTAAGCGAGAAGGTTTGGCGTGCGCTCAGTGTTCCAGTCTTCACAGGGGTTGAGGTCAGGGCTGTGTGCAGGAAGCTCCGGTTCTGCCACTCCAACCTTGGTAAATTTGTATTGCTGGAACAGGATTCACAAAGACATCCTAGACACTTGTGTGCTTCCAACTGTTTAGTGAAGACCACCGTATGGATGTGAATGTCCGGTACACACTTTGGTTATATAGTGTATAAGATACAAGTGTTATGTTATAAAATCATGATTTATTCTTTACACGTTGCCCTGCACTAGATTAGGTTGAAGGTTATGGTTTACATAAAGAATTGTAGGATGCAAACAAGAGTATATGTACAAATATAGATCTCAATAGCAGTATTAAATTAGCATATAGTATGTGTGTTTGTGTTTTCACAGGGGCTGTTTTCTCACTTCATCTCTAATTGGGACACTGGCTCTGAGTTTGACAATCCCACTGTCCATCCTGACTGATATATGCTTGCAGAAGGTGAGGTGTTTAAACTGGGTGTATTTTGTGTAATGTGCAAATGCAAAAACAGTGTGTGGTCCATAAATAACTGTGTAGTTCTTGGGATTTTATTTTATTTTATTATTGTGTTTTGGTTTTGCAGCAAATTGGATTTAAAATGACTTGGTACACAGGGATGTTAAAATGCAGGCTGTCAGCTGTAATTTGAGGGTATTTGCATTTAAATTGGGCAAACCACACAGGAATTGTAGCCATTTCCAATCTAATGAATAGAGTACAAGCAACAAAACTTGGTGACTATACTGTATATTCTCAACTGTTCAAACAGTGTAATCTAACTGTGCGTGTGTGTGTGTGCACATTCCCAGGCGAGTTTCTCCTGGTTATTCTTTGCCGGAGCGGTTCCAGTTTTTCTCTCCTTCTTCCTGACTGCACTCCTGAGCCACTACAATAACTGGGACCCAGCGATGGTGGCTCTGCGGAGAGTTTTCTCCTTTATCTGCCGCAAGCACAGGATTCACAGGTGGGGCATTACTCACTGACAACAGACGTTTAGCATTAGTTTAGACAATAATGCTACAGTTGTATGCAAAAGTTTTGAGACCCCTCAGCAAATTTTGTTTGTGTCCCCCCCCCCCTTTTTTTTGGGGGGGGGGGGGGGGTGCGGCAATGGACATTGACACAAAGCATTTGTGAAGTGAAAAGAAGTAAACAACCTCTGCAGCAAACTATTTGAAAAAAATAGAGATGCATATGTGGAAGAAAATGCAAGTATGATTGCTCTGCAGTGCAAAAAAAAAAAGAAAGAGGATTGAGGCCCATGACGGATGGCTGTGTGTGTGGGGCGAGTCGGTCCGAGACTTGAAATGAAGTTTGGTGGCTCTGTGATGGAGCTCTGATTAAGTTTGACTGAGCAGGAAGACTTTGATTTTGAAACAACATTCATTCCAGTGGGGGAAAAAGGACAGGAATACCAGATGAACTGTACGTGTTTCCAAAATCTATCTACAAGCACACTATATGGGCTGTTTGTGCAATCACACTAATTATGTGTGTTATTTTATTAAGGCAAAGTTCATTTATACTTGATGAACTTTAAATAGATAGATAGATAGATAGATAGATAGATAGATAGATAGATAGATAGATAGATAGATAGATAGATAGAAATAGTGGCATGTGCAAAAGTTTGGACAGACTGGATACGCTTTTATAGCCAGTCAGGAGTCTGTCTATTCTTGTTTTAGGAATTTTCAACCACTGCTCCTAGAATATTTCTAGTTCTGAGATATTCTTGGATCTTGCGCAGCATGTTTAAGACCTACTCTCTGTGATTTTCCATAATGTTCAGGTCAGGGGACTGTGAGAGCCATTCCAAAAGCTTCAGACTGCAGACTGTAGTTTATGCTGGATTTTTAGAACATTGTGCTAGACATTTGTTGTCAGATTGATGATTCACGTGTTTCACAGATGTTACATTTGCTTCCAGACTTTGGGTAGGAGTAGTTTTGTACCAGGGTGTCCGAACTTTTGCATTCAACCGTAATAAGCTGACTTAAATAATCAAATGTGTACGGTATATTTTAATCAAAGCCTCTATTATAGTCTCGAGCGCTTTATGTGGCTAATTACAGAGCTCCAGATTCAAGATTGTTTGTTTCACAACCAGCCCAATCTTGACAGCATCTAATTTCAGAAAATCTGTTTTGAACTGATCCCATTGTGCTTCAGCAGGATGTTTTCAGGCAGTATTGGCGCAGGTTTTTTTTTTTTTCATGTTTTCTTTTAGTCGTCATGCTATGACAGCTCTTACCTGCCTTTTAGACTTCTATTGTGTTTGAGAGGAATTGTACCTTTTTTTTTTCTTTTTCTTTTTTTCTTTGTAATCCTAAACAGCGTCAGTGTGTTTGTACCGTTGGTGAAACTGAATACAGTATTCTCCATGGAATCAGAACATAACCCAAGGTGACAGCAGGATTAGGAATATAAAACGGTGTTTAAAAAGCCTGGAATGCAGGCCTGCTTCATGCTGCCAAATGCTGATGTCTCGTCCTATTTCCTCTGTTCTTGAAAACTTTAAAGGTGGTATGCCTTGATTTACCATACTGCTTGGGTTGCTATGATGGTGGGTTTTTTTTTAAACGGTTGGTATTTCCCATTAGCAGGGAAAATGTCTTATTCTTAGGACTGAGTGCTGTTGAGGGCAAAAGAAGGTTTGCAACACAAGTTCAACTTGTGTACAGCTTTCACAAAGTGACGTGTGAATGTATTTATTTATTTATTTTATTGATTTGGTGTATATAAAGTTACTGAAAGCAGGGTAAACGTTCACCAGTCGTGAAGTCTTGTATTCGGTCTCCTTTAAATAATATTGAAGGAGCCCTTCAGGTAGGTAATTTTATTATTCCTAAATGGCTTCGACCTTTTTTTATACAAGTTTATAGGTCATTGAGGAGATGAAACCTGCCTGTGGATAGCTTGTGCCAATTTGTGTTTCAGAAAGCAGCTTGGTAAGTGCAGAGAGGAAGAAATGAGGATAGTGGAAAGTCGCAGAAGTAATATCCCTGCACCGCTGAAGGGAATAACTCGGCATAACTGTTTCTTAATCATCAAATTGTCTTGTAATAAAAAGTAAAATTCATTAAGGTGATTCATTGGTTAATGATTATCTTTTTCTGTACGTCTTTATTTTGTACATTTGAGAAAATGTTGTGCCCATACAAACAAAGGCAATCATGAAATTGTAGTTTAAATCTGGGTATATTTAAAGGTCCACTGTGTAGGACTCAACCACCTGAATGCCCCTTCCTTAACTCTCCGTTTCTAAATGTTTATTAGAAAGTACGCTGGCTGGCAGGTTCCCATAGCATACAAATACTTACATATTATTTAGCACAGAAAAAGCAAGGGAATGTGAATGTATGATCCTTCATTTTATTGGAGGCCTAAAATTTGGGCTCTCAAACACTGATTCCTCTTATTTCTTCTCCCTTGTCTTTCTTTCTTCTGCTTCCTTCTGGATTCACGCTGCCACTTGTAAAAATGCAGAAGGCAGTCTCTAGATGTTTGTCTGTTCTGGGTTACTGTAGGAGCACAACATGTACACCCTAAGTAGATATAAAAGGCTCATTCTAAGTGTATGAAAACACTCTGATTCATGGCTTCAGGTAATTATACACTAATGAACATGATTTGTGTGTATTCCATTTCTGCTAATACATACCCTAAAAATCCTACTCAGTGGACCTTTAAAGATAGTGGCATAGATTCAGTGTTCAGTAAAGGTTTTATCTGTGTACTGTGTGTCTGTATTGTATGGGTGTTTTGTAGATTAGCAGAGGACAGTGAGCAGTGTGAGAGCCTCATCCCTTTACAGAGCTCTGCCCTCGATAACAGAAGTTTTTGCTCTTGATGAACATTTCAAGAGGTAAGCTATGACCTTTGTACACTCATGCTGGAAGAAGAGGCCCAAAGCTTTGTATTTTACCTTATGTGCACACAGCGTTCGATTAATAATGTGAGCTTTCTGGGGGTCTTTAAAATACCTACCGGTGGAGTGGAGATAAATAAATAATAGCCTAGCAGGTGCGCTTCCTGTGTGAGAGAAAGGTGGTCACTGCTTGGGAGGTCCAACACTTACACAGACACAAACACAAACATAGCAGCCCACCTTTTTGTTTTTCATGTTGATGTGCGGCGCACCCACATTGACACGAACAGCTCTGTTCATGGCTCTGAAACAACAGAAATAGCAAATATCTTATAAAGATAATGTTGGCTGGTGCCTGTAGTGGCTTCTTCTTGCAAAAGGATTTATGTACATGCATTCACGCATATACAGTTTGGCATAGTTTGTACGATATTCAACTGTGCCACAGTACAAGGAACGTTTGGCATTCAGCTGGTGTCCTTGTAGGAACACCGCCGCTAGGCAATAGCAACATGGATGCCAAAAGACACCTAGTTCAGGCTAATGTTAACAATTTAGCAAGCTAACGAACCGGTAAGGCCACATGTCCACATAGAGCGGCAGCATCTTTATTTAATTGTTCCCGGTGAGGTGCGAGCACATACTGCCACATGTGGCCGCTAGACAAAAAACGTTGCAGCCAGTGCCTTTATTACAGAACACGCCGCGTTTTTTGTGCGGCCACTCCGAGTTGAAAATCTCTGAACTTTTCAGAAAGGCACTGGTGTCATCATTGTCACGTCTTTTCTGGCAGCCTATCATATTGTTGCTTCTTTTCAGGCAACCAATAATATGGCAGTTAGTGGTGATATGTTTTCAAAATGTTAGCATAGAAACATAACCAATATGCAGCATTTTGTGTATGAAGCACTTGACTGAAGCCACTGCTATTTCTGCCAAAGCAAAACACTATGTGGACACGTTGCTGAAGCGCTCTCCGGCGCCCTGTCAGCACTATTCTGCCAGAACAACACACTGTGTGGACAAGCAGCCTAATGTAGGAAATGCAAAGACATAATGGAAAGATTGGGCTGTTGGCATTATCAACATTTTCCTCAGAAATATTCTAACGTTACGAGAAAAAAAAACTTTATACAACTAAAATTACAATATATATTTAACTTGCCATCCACGGAACAATGTACTTCCGTGATGTTCTGAAAACGTCAGCAAACACGTCACGTCTCATGAACTCGGACCTTTGAGAAAATTTCCACATACAGTTCACATTGTGAATACCGCAAGAGCAGGTAGACCTCTCTCATGAACACTGTAAATATGACCCCATTTAAAGGCAGGATAATTCACGAGAGAATATGGTGGGTAGTTCTTTAGGGAAACATGGTTCTATTTATCTTGTTCACATAAATAATACTCATTACACTGAAAGTGCATTATTTAGATTTTAAATAATGGTTATCAGTAATGTTTTAGTGACCCCCAAAGATGTATGAATTTACTGCTTTCATAGGATTTCAGACCCCTCCTTATGGGATCCCAATGTGGACGTTGTTTACCAAGATTGCCCTAGAACTGATCATTATTTTTAAACATTACAGGATAAAGTCCTTATAAAGTAACGTATACATAAATAAAGTAAACATATTTACTGACAATATATAATGTTTAGTGTTATTGGACTTAAAAATAAATGCCTGTGATCACATTTTAATATGTATTGTTTGATTTAAGATAGATAATAATGCCTTAAGTGTGCAGATGGCACTATGGTGCTTGCGAAGCCCTTTTATGAAATTCAGTGTTTGGTTTGGAGGAAGGTCGGTGTTTTTTTTTTTTTTTGTTTTGTTTTGTTTTTTTAATTTTTTTTATATTATTATTATTATTATTACATCTGCTATGTGTCCTAAGACACAGGCATAAACATGAGGCTTTCTTGACCACAGATGTTGGTGGTTTGGAGACTGTTTAATTTGGCTTTATCTAATTCTAAAGCAAGCCAAGGCAACTGTGTGGCCTTGGTAGCATATTTTTGCTTAGTAAACTGGCCTCATGTTCATTTTATTTTAAATACAAATCAAGCAGAATAACCCTTTGAGTACAAAGTCAGGCAAACTGCTTCTCTTCAGCGTGTGTGTTTATGCTGAACTGTCAGAGAGAAAATATGAGGAGCACGCCTCAGCTTGAATCACCACCCACCTAGACACATGTACACACACTGACATCCGTCTGCTATTCTCACTGCGCCACTAGTACCATTCAAACAATGCGTTTAAAAAAAAAAAAAATTCCATTTCTTCTCCGTGATTGTTGATGAAAGAAAGGTAACCAAAGTAAAACCTCTTTATACAGGACCAGAGAAGCAGCAAATGACAATCTGAAACCTGCCATTGTGCCTCATGTCACTTCTCCCTCCTCCTGATACTGAAGACCCTGTGACTGACCATTCTTAATCCTCATTTTGTTGGCTGTGATATCTCAGGGCCAGAAACCATGCCCAGGCAAACAGCTTTCACCGGCCATGATGGATGATCCAGACACACTGACTGACTTTCCAATCACAGTTATCACAAACCGAGCCCTTCCCAAGCAAAATGGGTTTGTGATCAGCAAAGTCGGAGCTCTTGCATTAACTCATTGGGATTGTGTGTGTGTGTGTGTGTGTGTGCGTGTATTCATCATTAAATCACAACATGTCCGATTTTGTGTTATTAAATTAATACAAGCTATACACACTTTCTAGTTTGTCTACACATGCAGATTTGCTGGTTTCAAATCACTTGTTTCTTCCATGAAGTACAAATAGCTTATTATCTTTTTAATCCTTGTACTATAGATGGTGTCTAGATGTCAAGGTCCTAGTAAAACTTGCATGATGTATTTGAAAAGACACTAAAAACCATGTAACATGGTCATTGATATTTTGGGTGTATGAATGATCATTACCATGTAATTAATAGTTTGTGTGTATTTGGTATGAATTACCAAATACAAGCCAAATCCAAGTAAACACTATTGAGCATGTGTGTCCAGTGTTTTCTTCTGATTTTTCTTTTCTTCGGCACACGTAAAAACGTATATTCCCGTTTATGTGCAGCCTTCCATACTTCGATTAACTTAACATGGTTTGTGTACAAGGCACCGTAAACAGATGAGAGGCAGCATGTCGCAAACTGCTGTAAAAATTGAGACGCATATTCCAAATGAACTTGATACATGTCCAAAGAATGCTCCTAAAACCCGAATATTAACAGCGTACCCGACATGTCTTAAAATTAAACTGAATATGCTGTTTACATGAACCGTATCATACTCTGAATATTAGTGGAATATTAGCATGTATGTAAATGTACTGTTTGAGAACAACCGTCTGTTCTGAATTGATACTGACCACGATATACTGTAGCTTTAGTTCTTTCACCATTTTTGGAGGAATCAGACTGGCCCATTGGTAAGTGGTGTAGTTGTTAGGTCTGTTGTAAACTCACCTGGTATGCACTTTAAAGGAACACTTCAGGCTTTTTCAGAATGTGTTCCCAAAGACTGCGTGGATGCAAAAATCTGATCTTTTCAAATTTTGTTTCTGATCCAAGATCAGATAAATATTTCATATGTGCCATGAAAGATCACCTTCAGATCAGTGGGAAGATCTTGAAACTAGTTATTTACTTCATACCTCACTACTGAACCTGTAGTGACTGAAACAATTGGCCAAGAAGCCTTTGTGCATATGTGGGGTGTTTCAGACAGTTGCATTCACATTAAAGACAGATATGGGTTGCTTGCAGACAGAAATGGGAACCATTGAGAGAAAAAGATCTGATCTGCATGCAATTTGAATTTAAATTTGTGAATGTAGCCAAAAGTAGACAAGAGTTTCAAAATGTTTCTCATCACAGTAAATACATTTCACTGAAACTCATGTATAATGGATTGGGCAACTAGTAGAATGAATATAAAAATCTGTACTCCCCTTTTAAAATGGCAGGTTTTTGTGAAGCAAAAGAATGACACTAAAATAAATCAGGTCTGAATTTTTTCCACCTTTATTGTGAAATTGTGTTGAATTTTTATGCAGATTACAAGTAAATAAATAAAGTGAAAAAAACAATCTCCTAAACTAATACTTTGTTGAAGCACCTTTTGATTTTATTACACCACTCAGTCTTTAGGGGTAAAAGTGTATCAGTTGGGGGGGCACGGTACTGTGGTGGTTAGTACTGTCGCTTCACAGCAATAAGGTCCTGGGTTTGATCCCCAGGGTTGACCTGGGTGCCTTTCTGTGTGGAGTTTACATTTTCCTCGTGTACATGTGGGTTTCCTCCGGGTACTCCGGTTCCCTCCCACAGTCTAAAGACATTCACAGAGGGGATTAGACTAATTGGCTACTCTAAATTGCCGTAGGTGTGAACGGTTGTCCTATGAGAATTGTCTCGCCTGGAGTCTGTTGGGATTGGCTCCAGTTTCCCCCATGACCCTGAACAGGATTAAGTGGTAGAAGGTGAGTGAGTGAATGAGTATCCGTGTGGTGCATCTCGACTTAGCAATATTTTCCCTCTCTTTCTTCCAAAAACATTTGAGAACCATCATATTCCTCATCATTTCCTGTGCACAGCTCGCTTGCAGGTCACCTCAGTTGGATTCAGGTCTGGGCTCTGGCTTGGCCATTCTGAAACATTGACCTTCTTTTGGTTAAGCTGGGCCTTTGTTGATCTGGATGTAAGCTTTGGGTCATTGTTGTGCTGAAAGATGAAATTGCTTTTTTTGAAATTGCACTTCAATCAAATGGTTCTTTATCTTGGTTTCATTTTTTTTTTCCATCACAAAAACCTAATGGGGTGTGTAGGCTATTTATATCCACTGAACGTAACACAAAGTCAAAGCTACGGCCATTACACTCTAACAAACAAAAAATAAATGAATAAAACAGACATAAAAAAAGAAAATAATACTAAAGCTGTTCACGTGTACTGTAATTTCTACCTTCAATGCAGTTAAAATGCAATTCTGCTTATTTACACTTTCTCAATATTTGCGGTATCCATGCATAACTAGAGGTCCCGTCTATTTCATTTATAAATGCCTTTGAGTAAAGAATGAGAATGTTCTACAAAATATATGTGGTTCATAAACATTTCCTGTTAACCCACCCACTGCCCGTAAATGGTATGTTTAGCAAACAAAGGCGTTCTATAATTCTCCCATTGTCAGGATTTGTCTCAAAATCGTTATCCGTGGTATCCAAAGGGTAGACATGTGGTAGATAGAGATTAGGTTGAAAATCATTGGAGTTTACCTTATTGAATGTGCAGTGAATACTTGGCTCATGGATAGGATGCTACACTCTGACCAAAAAAAAAAAACCAATTAAGAGATGATGAATCAAATTTTAGAAGAAATGAGAGATTTACTGAAGTATTAAGTCCTTATACATCCAGGACCATAACTGAATCCCCTTTTCTATTGGTTTCACTGTATTTACTAAATAATTAGTAGGAGGTGCTCAAAAATATAACCAAAAAGTAGTTTGGTACTTGAAATGAAAGGAAATCAACCAACCTCTCAATTATCAATTATTCCGAGAATTTATACTGGTCAATTTTTATACTAATCTATCAGCTGTATAATGCAATAAATTGATGAAGAAAAATGAACCAGAATGTGCCCTGTAAAATACTTGGAAGGAAATGTTCAGAATGGAACGAATATTGTTATGGATTGTTTCTTTGGGGGTTAAAAAAAAAAACTAAATAAAAACAGAAACCCTGGATGCTTTTGCTGATGCAGCTTCTGGGAGGAAGCCCGAAAGCCCTTGGCTCATCCTAATGTAGGAACAAAATCGAAGATTCTCACCGAGATCAATCACTCTACCACAGGACGTGTCAGACGCTAGTTCACAGTGTGTCAGTACAGCCTGTACATTGGCTTATCTCTATTTTTATAGCACTTTTATATATGTGACTTAGTGTTCAGCACTGAGCCCTTATACTAGCAAACATAATGTAGGTGGTTTTACGAGCTGCTTACTTACTGAGCTGTTCTTAACAGCATTGCAGATGCCTTTATTAAGTTATTACCCTTAATATATGACCCATATTTTATGTTTACTAAAGATCATTTTGTTATTGGAAAAAAACAGTGCTCTGAACTGCAGCATCTAGTGTTTGAAAGGAAATATCTTGAAATTCAAGTATTACATGTTAATCCTCAGCATTGCAGCCTTGCAGCCATCATGTAACATGGATATCTTCTAGGATTATTTTCCTATAAGCCACTGCTGTTATTACATGGCCTCTGTGTTCACTGTTTTCCGTTGAATGCATGTAATTAACGAATAAACATAAGGGAAGTGTGCTGTTTTTGGAAAATAATCAATGACCAAACTGGTTATTTTCCAATAACAGTACATTGTACCTTTGACAGTATTACTATTTTTTTTATTCATCAAACGTCACCACTTTACTTTTAAGGCTTTTGTAATAACAATCTTGTGGAACGTCTGTTGAACAAGTTGGTTCTTGTTGTCTCTCTCTCAAAGTTAACAAGACAAAAATACCTCAATACCTCAAAACATCAAGCTACAGCTTTACCTCTGAGTGTTACAAAACACTGATTTTACAAAATCCTTCTAAACATATTTATATGGATCATCCAACTTCCATATTCCCTGGGCGCCACAGAGAATGATGACATGTTAGAATGAGTACATTAATAGACGTTTGTGATTTGTCTTGCTGTCAAAGTACTGTCCAACCTGCTGTTAAAGGAAATTAATCGACACCTTAATCGAGGAATTGATCGAGAACTTATTTATGTGAATTATCATTCTTTAGGATACACCTATGACACACCGGTCTTCCAAAAATTGGCTCATTTTCATCATGAGGAATTGGTGCGTAGTAATAGTAGCATACTCGTACAGTGGAGATCAAAATGAGAGAACAACTTACGATTTCTTAAGTGTCAAGGTCACTATGTAGTCCTATTTGGGAGTGATCCAAACAGGAGTAACAGAGCAGTATTTTAACCATATGTCATCTGGACAACCTACTGCTGGAGAGTTTCAGTCACTTTAGGACGGCTCAACATCTTACAAAGTCATTGATAACTGGAAAGTTCGGCTGCCAGTTAAATAGGGTTTGTCAGATAATGAAGGAAATTA
>JAQMCW010000034.1:17242904-17254196 GCA_030068335.1 Chrysichthys cranchii
ATGTTTATCAGTACATTACAGAAAATAATGAACTTTATCACAATATGCTAATTTTTTGAGAAGGACCTGTATATATTTTATGCCCCACGGTTTAATTGTCTAATCTGTGTATTTTGTTCTCCAGCCTGTCAAACACTTTGAGCAAGAAGTACCTCAAACATAAAGCTATAAATAAGTTACACACCGAGGTCGAGCAGTCCTGAATGACTCACATTAATGCCAATATAACGGAGTTTGTCGTAATATGAAAATAGAGGAACCCAAAAGCATCCCCTGTTGGCTTTTAGCCAGCTATCATGTCCTCTCTAGATGAACCGCTTCACAACTCAGTAATAAGGACTAATCATCTGACATCTAAATTTCTATCATTTCTCTTGCAGTGTAGTGTCAGACTCTTAACAGTCTCATTTGACTTCTTTCATGCCCGTTCCTTCCTGATTGTGCTGAATGTTAGTGACTGTTACAGCACTGTCAGGGTGGCTCAGGATCATCACGCTAAAGCGTGTTTTTCCCTATTGAACCATTAAGAAAGTCCGACAAACTTTTGTTCTTTAAGCAGATTTTTGTTTGACAGACATTTATCCTTCATGTAGTTATTCATTGTGATGTAACTTGTTTATTCTTTTAAAGATGGAAACAGTATTTGAATCTATGTTTAGCCCTCGCCTGTGTACTCCGACAGTATGTTTCTATTAAGCCTGAGCTCAGCTCTGTGACTCATTTGTTTTTCTGCTGCAGTTTGGTGCAGATCTGTTGTGCCAATGTGCTCAAAGAAGGTCTCCTGTGAAGAGCCTGGCCAAAAAACAGAGCTGCATGCCTGTGTTTTTATAAGGAACATTGGTGAGAGAAGGTGCTAATTGCCTTGCAAAAGGGGTGAGGATGCGGAATACTCGAAATATTGATGGCTGAATAATGAGTGCCCCATCCTAAATGTACTCAATAATGTGTCCCAATTCAGTACGTATAATTCAGAATACAATTGGGCCACATGGTGAAAGGAGGCATGCAAAGCAGCTGGCATTTTATCTGTAGACCCTGTTCTTCTGCATTATTGCTCAGTGGTTTTCTTTGATATGATCTGGGTGGAGAATGTGGTATTTACTCTGCACATACAATAGTCAGTGATCAGCATGAATGGACTGAAAGGATGAAGGTTTTTTTCTTTATAATACAGTTAATACTCCAGGCTGATCTAGACTAATTCAAATAAGAGAGCAGAATAAAATTATCAAATGTATTAATGATTTGTATACACAGACGACACAGTAATGTGCTTATATTTCATAATGTCAAGTTTTAAAGTAAGAAGTGTCCTCCTGGATTCACGCTGCCACTTGCAAAAATACGGAAAGCGCTCTCTAGAGGTATGTCCCGTCCCGGCTACTGTAGCAGTGTGCCGTGGCAGCTCTGCAGACGTGGATCAGCGCCCTATGCAGATATAAAGGGCTCATTCTAAGCTTATGAACATGCAATGATTTATAGCTACAGGTAATTATACATTAATGAGAACATACATGTCTGTTAATAGATCCTCCTAAATACTGCACAGTGGACCTTTAAAAATGAATAATGAAATTAAAATGTTAATGTTAATAGTGAAATGTATTTCACGGCGATGTTAATATATGGAAAGATTGGTGATGGATTGTGGCTTTAATGATGAGGCTCAATAACAAATTTGTCTCGTCATCAGCTTGAAATGTGTGAGCACATCACACTTACCAGTTTAATAAAAGTCTTTTTTTTTTTTTTTTTTTTAATATTTCCTCATTCCTCCAAAATTATTTCCGTGTTACGTGACTGCGAGCACGACTCATGATGAATCAATTTGAGAGACAAGTGTGACTTGTATCAGCACGGTACACAGGCTTTCAGACCACGATCAAAGCAGCTTTGGTATAACCAAGTGCACATATATTGGCTACCGTGCTTTAAGGAAATTACCTTCATGTGGCTCCACTACGTTTTTGCTGTGAATCCTGGGTAGTGTGAACATGTTGAGCAGTAGTGTGCTATGGCCCGTTTCAATATTATTTTATCCAAGTTCACAGAGGCAGAATGAAATGAGGCCGTGAGCCGAATGTTAGTAACAGACTTGTGTTTAACACGTGCTGTAATGCCCCCTTTCCGATTAGCTAAACTTTTTGGATTATAAAGTAAACATGCTCCCACAGTTCATGCTCTGTATGATAATACCCGTGCTGCTGCCGCTCGCTGCCTAGTGCGCAAGTAGAGGCAGTGCTCATAATGAATATTAAATGCCAGCATCGTGATTCACAACATAAGCAGCGAATTCATTTGGCCGATATTTTGTTTCGTGATACTGGAGACGGTGATATTCTGTCCCCTACTTTTGTATTCTGAAAGTACTCTGAATTTGTAACATCAACATACTGCAGCAGTTGTTTGTCCAAAGGTCACTGAACAATCCAGCAACAACTCAATAGCCAATTATCTTTAGAATCTTTCTCCAAGGAATGAGACATTGTGTTGGTTTTTTAGTGTAAGTTAAAGAATATGGGGCATGGAGATAACGGTGAGTTGAAAACAGTGCACGGAAAACTGTCAGCTGCTTAGTCGTGTATTTTATATTAAGTAGTGTTTGACATTTTTGTGATAAGAAAGGATAATACACTGAATTACGCAAACACATTTGTTGTTGTGGCCTTGTGTAAACTTGAGGCTGTCCTTCTGTATCACTGATGGGTGTATGGGAGTTTGTGTGTGCTGGCTGTCCGTGCAGTAATGACTGGAATACTGTTTGTGATGTTAGGGGGGAAAGGTAGATTTAAAGAGGAGGACTTGACCTACTCTCAAGCCCCTTGATCACAGCTATCCTCTCACTCAATCTGTGTCACCTTTGTTCTTCTAAGGCCCACTTGAGGCGACTTGCACCAAAAGTTTGGGAAGTTTTATTGAGTTTGAAAGCAGTTTTGGAACCCCAACGCAGGCTGAGGAACTGATCTCTGCTCCCCCTTAAAAGTGGTTGTTTGGCGTGAATCACATCACCAGCTCGCCGTGCTGGATGTCGAGCTAAAGGTCAAGAAAGACAAATTAAATAAATGAAGCACATGAATGAAATAATCACTGATGACGATAAAGGAATGGACTTGTCTTCCAACAATTGTACACACTGCAGTAATGGCGTCTGAAACTGATCAGTCAGTCTGTGGATCAGGACGGAGTGTGTCTGTGTGAATTTATGCCCCTTACAGACTGAGTGTTTGAGGCAAGTGGCATAAAATTGGGCTTTGCTATTGTAGTGTTCTTTTCCTGTTTATTATTCCAGAGTCAGATGTGGACACTCGTGCTATTGCCTTTTGGGAACGTTAGATGGTGGCTGTGATTAATCTCATCTCTGAGTCCCATAGCCTGTAACTTGTATGTTTTGATGTTTCTTGTGAGTTTGTCATCAGTAAAGAGTCTCCTAGTGAGGACTAAGCCTGCAGTGCTGCTACTGGTGATTAATGACCAAACTCACAGAAGATGCCACCCTGTAAGCCAGCAGAGCCAGGAAGAACATGTGCGTTTGTTTAGCTACTCTCGTGTTGGTTAGTAATGTGTATAACGCCACACCCAACCTACACTGGAAATAAAAACAGCCTGTCCCTGGCGTGCAGCAAGAAACGCTCGCCTCCGTTTTGTTGGAGTGTGTTTGTTTTTAAGTTCTATGGAGAGCCTGTTTTGTATGTTCGGGTTTGCTGCAAGGTTTTGAGTGTGAGCATGAAAGCATACGTGAAGGCCATAAGAAGCTGATTGATCAAGCATGGATTAACCTTGGCAGATAATTTAATTGCAGGCAAGTAGCTGAAAATATGAGCTCCCTCCAGACACTGTCTTCACCATACTCTGTTTTCCCTCAGCCTCAAGTCTCCCTGTTGTCTCCTGTCTGATGGGGCCATAAATATACACTTACAAAGTCAACCACTCTCACAAAGGCCTATCTCTCCGATTTATGAGGCTTCTTTTCCCTCTTTTTTCCTTCCATCAGTTTTCCAATTATAAAACTTTAGGGCAGGATACATGTCCCTTCCTTCCTGAAATGTAAAGCGTGTGTGTGTGAGAGAGAGAGCCATGTTTGGGGTTATGGCAGAGACATTCCTGTGTGTAGCTAATGATGAGGTTTAAAGTGTAAGCCTGTGTAGATGTGTGAGCAGCCTACAGACAGCCGAATAGCAACCTGGGAGAATAACCTGCAGTCACGTCTGCCTTTTGTATGCCGGAGACTTTTAGGCTGCCTGACTGTCTTGCTGGGCTTCTGTGTGGTTTCGTTTGTATGTTTTTAATGTGCTAAGGCTTGTTAATGCGGGGAAAAAGTGGATGTAGCTTTTTTCGTACTGATAAAAATCAGTGTTATTTTAGTCAAAGCCCTTCTGTTCATTTTTAACAGTAGGCAATAAGGCATGGCAGTAAACTTGCATGAGGTGATGAGATTGGATGTCAGTCAGGATGATTGTTGTAGCTTTTCTGATTACAGCAGCAGTTCTAAGGTCCTTGTTTACAGTATCCAGCTGAGATTATCCACTGAAGTAAGGGTGACTCTTGGACATGGAGCGTCTTTGGGAAGGGCAGTCATGCCCCTTCTTACTCTGCTGGAATTACCATGTGTACTTATGTCATTCTGTCTGCTGAAGGTCCATACCTCTCACGCGCTGTCCATGGCAGGTTAAGATTGAGCCTTAAGAACAGCAGCTTCCGCGATCGATGGGGCATTCGCTGTCGTCCTCGGCACAATCGGCCCGTTGCGCCTCTGAATCATGACCGTGTCGGCACTCTCTCCACTGGTGTCAAACGGGTCAGATGACTCAGGGTCACATGGGTCATGATCACAGACACTCATCCTGCTGTGTGAAATCCGAACTTGCACATCCAGCTTGTCTGCTGGCCTGTAGATGTCTAGACACCCAGCAGAGGCAGGTCCTTGATTCAGAAGGAGCTTTTCTCATTGTGTTGAGGGCTGAACGCAGATTAACCACTGAAGGGTAATCGGAGCATTCTCTTCCCGTGTAGGCTGATCTTACCTGCCTTTCTCATTCTCTCAGATATCTCGTCTCAATCTGGATTCAGAGCTATTAAATTTAAATGCAGAATGCTTTGCTGTGGTGGATTTCCTGCTCCATTTCAATCCACACTCTGCTTTTCTTTTACTTATCACTTGCCCGTCACTTTACATCTCAACTGCTTCTTGCATTCTCCAACCTAGCACTCTGAAGTTAACCTGCTGTCCCATGCTTCCTGTTGTTAGTTGACATTCTCATGTCTCTTTACAGAACTGGTAGATTGAAAGGGTTGTTTTACACTGAAATCAGCTCTATACCACTGTCTACATAAATTCATAATTGTTTCTAGAGCACACAGTTGTTTGGGTTGACATTATATCTCAGTGCTATAAGAATTCAAACATGCCTTTGCTTTAACTGAGACGTCTCATCGTGATAGAGGTCACCGGCGGCTCAGACGGACGAATCGAAATTGCAGGATCATCAAGATGAAGATAAAAAAAAAAAAGAGAGAGGGAGCAACAAGCTTGAAATGCATCTGTGTTTGAGTACTGGAACAATAGCCTCAAGAGAGTGCATAGACGTGGTCTGTTATCTCCTGAGGAAATGCTTCTTTGGCTGTGTTGCTGCTGGGCTCGTCGACGGAAGTTCTTCGATAGGAGACGTCTGACTTTGTGTTTAATTATCTACAGTGACAGACATAATCACCGTAAAAGGAAAAGACTGGGTGTCAATAAACTGGAGAGGAAAGACTCGGTGTCATCACTTGCTGTCAAACGGTTGATAGCCCCGTTGTATCTGTAATTCATTACAGCCATAACACACGAGAGGGGCTTTGACCGTGGTGCAGCAAGCTGATCGTTTTATGTTAAAAAGAAATGATTATTTTCTAGCGATACAAGCCTGGATGCAGTACGGCAGTTTAGTTATCTCAAGTTGCTTTTAATCTGCTGGATGATTAGGCTTGTGTGCTTCATGCTAGAGCTTCTGCGTTGTGGAAATCTAGTTTATTCCATGGATGCTGGAGATGGATTGGAGATGGAACAAAAAGGGCTTTATGGGAATTATTAATATGCTAGTAATAGCCCTATTTGAGTTGTAAGGCAAACAAGCGCATTGTTTCCTGAGAGCAATTAGACCCATTCTGTTTGCCAAACTAGACTGCTGAAAGGAAGCACTGCAGCATTTTCTAACGGTGATTGTTGGGTTTGGAGGTTTTAAATGTCATTACTGACTGACTGAGTTTGACTGGGTAATTTGTGCGTAGGTGGAAATCACCATACGTGTCAGTCAAAGTGTGGTGTGGTCTATAAGTCTGTTATCGAATTTCAGTATGGGCATCGTTAAGAAGCAGATTTCCTGCTCCGGAGAATCCTGAGGAGCTTTGTAGTAAAGATCAGCAGCACATTACTGGTTTATCGGCAACGCTACACCAACCATTGGAGAGACTGAGAGCTGTGTTCAGCTAAAGTCTATTCTGTGTCTGCAGACTGGTCCAGTTGTAAGAGCTCATATTGGTTACGGATCAAAGCCTTTTGGTGTGAGGTAGACAGGCTGAGAGATTCAGTGTTGGACGATTTATCTCAGATGGAGGAGAGTTTCCTCCAACAAAAGGGCCAGTTGGTAACAATCAGCACCTATGAGATTACACTAGCCAGATACCATACTGCCTATTAAACACCCTGCTTCAAAACAACCCTAGGGTAAAATTAGACTTATAACAGCATACATTGTGCTTTGTGTAATTGGACTTTTTTTTTTCCTTCTGACCATTATGTCTGCCTTCTGTGTTTCTTCTTAGAGCGTTGTGAAGTATCTGCTCTGTGTTGCCACTGATACCAGACCCTCTTTGCTATTTCTTATCTTTGCTTTAGCGCTCCCCCAGCTCTCTCTCTCTCACACACACACACACACACACACACACACACACACACACACACACACACACACACACACACACTATAAGGTAATTCCTTATTTAAATGGATTTTGCTTCGAAGGCAAGCACGAGACGCCACTTTTCTGCGTCAAAGACTGTCATAGTGTTGTATTGTCTGTGCCTACTCTCGGTGCCACTCCAGCCATTTAGGTGACCGTGCTGCCAGCCTGCCGGCATGGCAGGAGAAAAACCTTAATTGATTTGCTCAGCACCATTTCTCTTATGCTTTCTCTTATGCTCAAGGGAGAGAATTGGAGGAGGTTTGTGATTAATAACTGGAAGGGATAAATTGGTTTTATACAATTAAAACATCTTCCGCATCATGACCAAGGCCATGTGTAGCATATTAAACGTGAAACAGCACTACATATGCATAATGTCATGAAAGGAAAGAGTGCAAGTTCCAGACATATTTTATCCTTTGTGAAATTAACTACCCTTTAGATCGACGTGGCTCTCAACGATGCACGAGATTTGCACCCAGCAGTCTCTGCAGTAGATATGACCATTTTGTAATTATGTAACATATTTACATTACATAAGCACTGCTAAACAAAATATTATTAACTCCTAGATTTAGATAACGAAGCCCAGTTGGCATAATTTGCCACCCTGGAGTTATCGGTTGCATCTACAGTCGTCTACATATAAGCAGGATGCAGAAGAAAATGCTAGCTGATGTACTGAATGTTAATTAACCAAAATGGAAAACTGTGCAATGTTGGGTGAAACTAAATGGGGCCCCTAGATATAAGACTGCTGTTATATTATTGTTACTCTGATGGATGGGCTAAAGGCACCTGTATGACCACAGATCTGTGCATCCACAGACAATAGCCTGTTTAATTGTTGTGCATATGTAATTTATGTAGGTAGCTAGTGGCAAGTATTGATTCATACTCCTCATCATATTCAGCAGAAGGCCACTTATAATTGTGTTGTATATTAAATATAAATTAAAACATTTTATTTATTGATAGTAATTTTGTAAAGTATGCAAGTGATGCATTAAAAGCAAATGAGGTTGCACACCACAATGCATTAAGCTAGACATATAACGATATCTCGTGCAACAGTAAATTGTGGTACAAATGTATGTTGATTTGAATCCAGGGAGGAAAAAAGAACCGTGATTATCATCAGGCTGCCTAGTCTTAGATTTTCCTAGATGCAGTTGAATTGTTTACACAGCACATGGTGCAGTAATGTACAATAGAGGGAGTGGCGGTGACATCACCGTAGGCTGCAGTAATACAGCCTGAAAATGTAGCTTTATTTTGCCTAAAAAGCACATACTGAAAAAAGCATATGTATTATTTTGTGCAGTTGAGAGACTGCTGAAAACAAAAGTAAACGGTGACAGATGGCTTTAGTTGTTTTATGTTTAATCTGACTACAGCCTTCACCAAATGTTTGTTTATTAAAATGTTAACTTTTTTTATTTTTAATAAAAGGAATATTTTTAGTTAATATGCTATTATATTACTCCAACCTTTACAAATGTTTGTAAATAATTATTGTTGGTTATTAAGAAAAAAGTATTTTTCAAAATTTTAACAAAATTAATCATTCATTTGATAAAGAATAGGAAACCTTTTTGCGTTTTTGGCTAATAAAAATGTAATTTTAAAAATCATGGGGAGGGGCAAATCATGAAGCCAGTATCGTGAATCTAATGGTGAGATGAGTGAATTGTTACACGCCTACATTTTAGCACATTCCTGGTGAAACACATGAGAATACCCTCCTATCCACTGCCTATAAAGGGTTCCTGAGTGTTTGTGAGGCAGTTCCCCAAAAATAAGCAGGATTTCCAATAAAACCTGAAGCAACTTGTTTTGGTGAAGGAGAGAGATTGACAGCACTGCAGCTGGGTGTGGGTTGCTATGCAGTTTGGGAGTGGGAGTGCGATCTGTGAGTAGGGTTTGGTAGCCCAGGGAAACTGCTACTGCTGCCATCCCTCTGTTGCCACAGACAGAAGAGCAGAGCAAACCACATTAGACAAGCCAAGGAAGAGGACAAGGACGTAACACAATAATGCCATATCGATACAGGCACATTGCGGATCTCTTACAACCACCAATCTGCCTGCTCCCTGTGCACGAGGTCGATATTAGAGTTCGATCGATATTTAGTCTTGATGGGAGGTATTCATTAGCTCCAGTTCTGGATGAGCCAAGATAAATTTGTGTCTGCACAAACTCTGGGCAAACAGTAGATGTGTAATAGGTCAGTAATATCAGTTCTGTCAAATTCAGACAAACATAATAATTAGTTTTTGTACCCTAGAATAAGGAGAAGAAAATAATAAGTACTTTTAATATGTGATGTTAATAGTAAACACTGGCAGCAGTGACAATAGAGGAGAATTTAGTTTTTTAGTCTGCTTTTGGTTTTATAGGAAGAGATATAAAGCAGCTAATTACACAAGCAGTGGAAGTCCCATCAGACGCTTCTACCGACGATTTCTGAATATCTCGTAGAAAAAGCCACATGCCAATCAATCACACCACATACCTCGACTAATAAATTGTAAGCCATTACATAAAGTTAATAGTTGTGGGGTACTGTTTTGACATAGCATTTCGTATGTTATTATGCAGTTCCTTTTTTTTTTTTTTTTTTCTATTTTTTATAATAGGACGGTTGTTTGACTCAGTTGACAGCTCATGACCTTTTCTCTCATTCCTACATTTGACAGATCACTGGTGTGTGCCATTTCTAGCCTCATGTTCCTGATTGGTACATATGATACCCAGGTACATAAAGTATGGGTGCTTATTTATGCTACAGAGCACTTGGCAGTGACATCAACGAAATATGGATCACTGATTTGTTACCCTACCCTGCCCACCACACTGCCTGGTTAATAGATAATTGAGACTAGGGGCAATATATGACAAGTGTTTGTTAGATTCCTTCAGCTAGCTTGCCATTGCAAACCAGTTAGCAGCTCTGCCCTGTTGGCTTGCTCTGCATCAGATCGGTTCATGCTTCTGTCATTGCACCAGTAGCCTGTCGGTCTGACTCACAGCTCTGTGTGAAAGGCAATACTAGAGGGAAAGGGAGAGGGAGTGAAAGAGCGGGGATCTGGAGCGGTGATAGAGAAAGGCATGTGAGATGAGCGGGGTGGTGAGGACTGATAGAGTGCGCTTAAGTAAGCAGAGAGGAGGAAGTAAACAGAGAGCCCATAATGGATGGAGTGATGAAGAGAGAAGTGCAGGAAGTGGAAGCTGGGGAGTGAATGCATAGGCGGGACACAAGGAAAGGCAGGCAGACATTCAGCCTCCAGGCCAAACATTGCTGGCTCCAGGACATGTAAACAATACGTGCATGCCAGTCTGTGCACATGTTTTTGTATGATTGTGTATAAGGGCAAAAGAGACTGACATTAACATTTAAAGCATTTGGTGACTTGCAGAAGTAATGTCCATCAAAACATATTGTCATGTTAGTACAAATGAGTCAGGGTCTAAGAATACAGTCATAATAAATCCCTGTTAGCATAATGGGTTGGAACTGCAGTAAAAACAGCACCGAGTCTGGGTGGGTTTTTTGGTTGGTTGTTTGTGGGGTTTTATTGGGGGGGGGCATTTTCAGTTTTAACTGAAGGCAGGCAGTGTTTGGCACCCGAGGGATATTCATTCTACCACCTGAGAGTCCTGATGCATGTCTTTCTTGTACCTTGAAAGATGGTGGGATGATTTAAACTGTGCTGGAGGCAGGAGGGAGTGAGGTGCCAACTGGGGTTTGATAAGTGCTTTCAGGTGTGTGTGTGGGGGTTGAGCTTTTTACGCAAGTGTCAGTGTTTTAAATTTGGTCCAGGAAGCCAGTAAAGGGAAGATGGTGAACTAGTGATGTAGATGAACTTGGGGAGAAGAGTTTCTGGGTCTGTTGTACTAGTTGGATGGGACTCGGGGGAAGACCTGCCAGGAGCGAGATGCAGTAGTCCAGTCTTGAGATGGCTGGGGACTGAACAAGCACCTGAGTGGCTTCTGTGGAGAAAAAGAGCCAGAAGCTCCTGATATTGTAAAAGGGAAAACCTGCATAAGCAAATTCTTCACATGTTGACACATACAAGGTTACATTTGTGCATGTGGATGGAATGTGACTTAAAATATAAATGTGAGTGAAGCTCATAGAGACCCTTTTCTCACTCTCTCGCCTTCTCTAGAGCACTATAAAAAGGGATCATGTTATTTGAACACTTTACTCATGCATGCAACTGGGAGACTCAGGAGGGCAGTATCAGCAGGATGATGGTAGTTGTGTTTTTTTTAGAGCTGCCACTAACGACTAATTTTCTAACGACCGATTTTTCGACTAATTTTTCGATTAATCGATTAATCTTAA
>JAQMCW010000034.1:17267138-17282670 GCA_030068335.1 Chrysichthys cranchii
TTCAGTACTTTTTTGTGCTCTGTATTTTGCAGCGTTTTCCATTTGTTAATGTCCTATCGTAAGCGAAACGGTGCACTTAAACCTGCAATCTCCAATCTTTTTAACAAAGCTCTGTCTGCAGTTAAGAAACATCTCATGGATGACAATCCCTTCTTCTCAATCTCGTCAATCCTGAAAGGGAAAGGTAATGTTTTCAGGTATGTGTGTGTTTTTCCTCCCTCGTTGGAGGTGCACAGCAACAGAGGACAATTAAAGCTCTGCAAGCTTGAAGGAGCTTGGGGGATTTTCAGTTCTGTTACAATCTGAATCAAGCTCTATGTCAGTCTGGTCTCTGGAATGATGTTCTCCCTTAACAGCAGACACTGAAGTACATACTTCACTCGTTCTTTTGTTTTAAAAAGTGGACATGGACTAGGTTCTTTGGGGGGTTTTTTTTTGGAAGTGTGGATCTACATGAGTGTGTCTACATTAACAGTCTGATGCGTTACTCTAGCGCTAGGTCGGATGTGACCTATGGCTTCGTGCTTCTGCAGAGGACTCGTATGAGAAAGCAGACAAGTGGCTTAGGTTAAGGTGTTGCTCTCTTCATTCCAGTCACACAAACGGCACCATGGACACACAAGTACAAGTATGTACTTCATTTGTAATTTATATCTCATGTTACACTAAATAGACCTGGAACTAAATGTGCACATTGTTGTGTGTACTACAGCTACTTTAGTTCATTTTAAACCTCTGTTCATGAAAGCTGTACTGAAAATGGCAAATCTGGCCACTTGTGGTCGTAGTCATGATTCGGATATCAGAGCAATCTTGAATTGGTGGTTAGTTTTCATTTCATTATGCGTACAATCATGCTGTCAGAGGGAGGCTGAGTCTAAATCAGTGGATATACACATGATGATGCACATACACAGCTGTTACTCCAGAATTGTGTTCGTGTGCTTTTATTTCCCTTTTTTAACAGTGCCAAGGGCCAAACCTCAAGGCTGTATGTCCAGATCCTTTTTTTCCCCTCATTGTTTTATTATATTATTCTAATGACTATCATATATTGCGTCCCTATTGAGTTTGTTGGTAGGTTAAGGGTTGCACCGTCATCCATCCCTGTGTTTCGGTGTCATTCATGTGTATGAGCAGTTTGAACAAATGTTGGTGAATAATCCTGGCAAACGAAACAAAATGTCGGTGCCACCACACTTCCCCTTATTAGTAATCGCTGTATGTTAAACATCGCATCACAGTTTATTGAAATCATCTTCATTTTAAATGTATGGTTGAGGAGGGGTTTTTTTTGTTTTGTTTTGTTTTTTGCATTTGGCAAGCTTGGGCATGAACCATTCGAATAAATGCCTAGCGATGCTCCATGATGGGGAAAACCTCTCATCTGCAGAACAAAACTCACCCTTCTACTGTAGAGACCGACTTGAAATGCACAACTAGTAAACTTTGTGTGAATTTTCAGTTGTGCCACTCATCGCATGCCAGTTTATTCACTGGACTATGCGACAAAAACGATCGCTGACAAATTTATTATTCCAGAAATTAATCCATTTCACTTCCTCTGTCCAACTCGTTGGAGCAGAAAATTTTAGTTTTGTATGTATGTAATATAGGTTCACCAGTGTGGTGTAAATATATCTGTATAGCGTGCTTTTGCTTGCACACGTACAGAAGCCTCAACTGTTGCTGTGGGACCAAGAACAATGTTATAACACTGTGATATTTATCTCTAGGTAAAATAGCACAGTTATATCAGACAGATATTACTAAGTTTATGTACATGCCATTATCTTCTCCAGCCAAACAAGTGATTACCCCAGTAAGAAGGCACGAAAGTGGCTTATTTTATTCCTCTGCCTATAGTTCTTCCTGAAATGCTGACCATACAATATATTTAGCCCACGGGATTATTATGGGCCGGAAATATTTCAGCCAAAACCTCTGGTCTTACTGAATATCACTGCTTTTTACAGCATACTGCGAAATGATTAACATTTACAGGTGCCCATGGACAAAGCTGATTAGACTGAACACCTGTGGAAGATTTATATTATATTTAACACGTTTTCTTTTCTTTTATTTATTTATTTTCTTTTACTTCATTTAGCCCAGGTCACTGTAGAACACAATCTTAAAGCTGCGATTTCTCGAACTGCCAGCCGTCACACTTATGTTGCGTTGCACTCTAGAGCAGTAAATACAAACCTTTTTCATGGAGATCTCCCTTCTTACAGGTTCTTTCTGTTCCAACCTTAATCCAGCTGAGCTGATCCAGCTAAGCAAGTAAACTGATTATCTGGTGCACTTGTACTGGATTAGGGCTGTAACTGTATTCTGTAAGAAGGTGTGATGTTTAGAAATAGGGTTAATGATTAATTCACTAGATAAAACATGGCAGGTTTGGCAATGAGGTCGTTACATTCACACGACTTGTTTCTAAAAATTTAATGTAAACACAGGCAGTGTTTATTTTATAACTGTCATCATCTGAACTGTTCCCATTTAGATCACATGAGCATTAACCATAATGGTTAAATCAAGGATTTTTTTTTATTGATCATTACAAAAAGAGTGTGCTGTTATCAGTCCGAACAAACACTACAGCTCTTTTCAGTTTCAGTCATGCAGATGCAATCATTTAGTGGTGTCACATCATATTTTTGTCAAGAAACTAGAATAACAGATTTTCTTTGTGTATGTGTAAGAGAGAATGGAAAGTATTTGTTCATGATGGGCTGCTGTTTTGTTTTTCCTTTTCCTTTTTCAGTCATCAAATTCATACTGATGCTAATGGCTCCAGTGAGATCTGTGGCTGAGATAATCACAACAACAACAAAAAAAGCCACTGAAATGTTTTCTATCGCAGCTTGTAAAGTAAGCGCTTTGAGAAAAAGAACAAGTAACTGCTCGGTTTAGTCTACTCGAAAAAAGATATATGTTTTAATGCCATTTAGAAATAAAGCTTGCTGTACAACCCTGCATTACTCAATTGATTAAAGACTATATTAAAGAGGTCCTGCCTCTTGTTTCCTTCTTTAACATGCAACCAAAAACAAAAAAATAAGGTCAGATAATGACCCATTCAGTACATCGGTACTGTGAAGTGTGTTCACTTTAAATGAATTGAATTTTTATTAACTGTGAACACCGGCACTAATCAGCTTTACAAAAAAAAAAATCCAGATGTAGATCCCTAACAAGCAAGCCAGCGGTTGCAGTGGTAAGGGGGGGAAAAAGCTTCCTGATAGAAGAGGAAGAAACCTGGAGAGGAACCAGACTCAAAAGGGAATCCATCCTCTTCTGGGTGACACCATGTAGCACAATTATTCATCGTTACTCTTTCACAACTGCATAATGTCATGTTACACTGTACTAAGTGTTTGGAAAACATGTTCAGTACGAGCATATCATGAATCAGAGTCATGGCTTGAGCTCAGGACAGGCTTTATGGTTCCAGCAGCATGCAAGTAAGACTCTTCACTAGACACAGGGTGAGACTTGGGCAGAAAGTGTTTGGGGGAAGTGTAACTGTTTGTTTAGGCTATGGAGGTGGGTACAGGTAGCTGACGTTTGCATGAAATGAATCCGAGGCAGAGAGGAGAGGATCCACAGCAGTATCTCAGCATTTTGACCACAGGAGGGTGTTGAAGCCACAGCCTCAGAGTAGAAGCACGTGCTCCCGACAACAAAGCCGTTTCCAAACGGTGGAAACAGCGTGTAAAATAAACACTGGGGATAAATATGTAATCCTCATCGGTCCTGCTAGCTAAAAGGTACTTCATCTGGAGACAGTGCTGACAGTGCCTTATGGGCTTTTCCTTCTGGGACACTTCCCCAGTGTGGAGGAAATCAAATATCAGACAGTGCTCTGTAATGTGGCTTAAGGTGACACATGGTGTGAGACACAACCTCATCGTTTTGTGTAGTGTTTTTATTTATCTGTTTATTTATCTATTTATTTATCTTTTTTTTTTTTTTTTTTTTTTGTAAAAGAAAAGTTGCAGCCGGCCCGTGCAACTTTAAAGAGTTAAAAGGCTCTTCTAAGCAGCCAATGAAAAGTTGCCTTATGTCGACGAAAGGCCAATCAGAAGTGGGGGTGGGCGGAGCTTTGGCAGGAGTTGACGGTGCGTGGCTGCACGCGCACTGCTGTGTAGTTGACTTCAGGACGAGGACGCGTCTGTTGTGCGGTCCCGGTGCGGCACCGTGCACGGAAACAAAACAACAACAACAATAAAAGACACACACTACGCTGCATGGAGTGACCCAAGAAGGAAAAAAGCGTGCCCACGTCCTCCAACACCCCAGGCGTGTGTTCACACTTGAGTTTTTGGGCCTCCGTAGCTGAGCGTCATGTCCCAAAGAGTTCGCCGAAACGGCTCGCCGACGTCCAGCTGCAGCTCGGTGAGCGGCGGAAGCTCGAGCGGAGCCTCGGGTCTCAGCGCCGGGGTGAGTTTACTGAGCCGCCTGTTGCCCATGAAAGCCACCGTGCCGTTCCAGCTCAAAGCACAGCCACAGCCCCCCCTACCGACCAGGATGGCGTTGTCCAACGGAGGAGGAGGAAACGGCGCTAACGTTAAGTGCTGCTGCAGCAGCGGATGCGACGCAGCCGGAAGCCGCCTGTGCGCTCCTTCTCGCGCCGCCACCTCTTCCTCTAACTCTTCCTCCTGCGCCGCGTTGAGCCCGTCCGCGTCTCCTACGTGTAGCACCACTTCCTCGTCTTGCTCGGCCCTCAGTATTAGTTGTACCGCGTCTCCTCCTCCTCTTCCTCCTCCTCCTCCTCCTCACGCGCAGTGCCCGCAGCTCAGCGTGCCTTCCTCCCTGTCTGGGGCGGCTCACAGCGGCTCTCCCTCCCCCTCCTCCCTGCTGCTCAGCTCACTGACGGACACTTTGGTGCTGACAGCTGGCTCACACCCTCCCGGGCCATCGTCTTCCTCCTGTACCCCCTCTTCATCATCCTCTTCCTCATCTGCAGCATCTTGTGGGCACCGGGGCAAAGCCCTGGCATCTTCACAGAGGGGCTCACCGGACAATGACAGGCTATCTCCGGAGAGAATAAGCCCGAGCTCACCTGTGCACAAAGGTAACATGAATACCTTTCATGTGGGGTGGGGTGGGGTGGTGGGTGTATGTCCACTTGTGTACATAAGGTGAATTTTATTCTATAGATCATCACTCATACATGCAGTCATTTCATCTCAGGCATTGATGAAACTCTACGTTAACCCTGGTAAGGCAGATGAACATGCTGGTTAATAAATAAATGGAGTCGGGTTTTTTGTCTAACAGTTCTATCGGGTGGTGAGACGAAGTTTATTTAGTACTTATTGGTACTTTAGGGCCATTTACTATTTAGTTTTATTTATTCATTTTGCTGATAATGACGGCAGGAGCGTTGGGTCAGCAGGTAACGGCTTAAAAACTGAAATCAGACCGAGAGCTGGCAGGATTAGAGTCTTCTTAGCCAGTGACTTGGATTTGTCGTTTCACCCGTTCTTCTAACTGTGCTTTAAGCTAACCCAGGGACTTTTTCGCCATCCTGTTCCGTGCTCTCACTCTTCACGGGTCATTGCAGAATGTGAGAATTTGAACGTCTCCGTTAGGGTATCATCATACAAAGACGGATGAGGTAATGAATACAGAAAGCCTAATCAGTAACTGTTGCATCCCCGGATGCTTGTTTCTGCCTTTGTTTTTCCACTTTGGAGATTTGGATAGAAATCTAACCTCTGTTGCAGAGGGCTTTTGATCCACTCCTATGGAAATCTTGTGCCTTCACAGATTTGTTCCGTTCTGGTGCCTAACAAACCAAGTAGAATGAATTGGACTCCTTGAAACAGGCCAAGCATAGCTTCTAACCTAAGCTGTCAGCCATCTTGGATTATATTCACTGAAACTGATCTCCTGCTGGGTTTCAAATCCTCCCATTTGGAGTTCTCCAGTCTGCATTGTGTCCCCTGCTGGGGATAATCGATGTTCGACAGCCGTTCTTACCTGCCTGAGGTGTGCTGGGAGCCGAAACGTGAAAACGTGCACTACCTAGGAGTCCCTGAGGAGCGAATTGAGAACGAGTGGGATAAAGGTTTCACGTGTGACGTTGACCTTGAGCTAGTTACTAGCCTACATTAGGAGCAGTTGGGCCTCTTTTATTATCATGCCAGAGAACTGGGGGCATTAACATGTCCATCATGGTGTCGGTTCCACCGTCATTATTATTTCTATCCATTCAGCCTGAAGATGCTCCACAAATCCTTGCCTCTACCTCTGAGACGCTGCAGACGATCGGTCCTCCCCCTCGACCCTGCCACCGTGCCCCACCTCACAGATATTCCCCTTTCCCTGGGCTGCTGGGTTAAACCCGATTAGGCTTGAAAACCCCCATCTGCTCTCTCAGCCGGCCGAGGGGGAGGGGTGCTGGGGGAGCTCCAGAAAGAGAGCTGCCAACAGCATGAACCCACTAACTTTGAGCTCCCGAGCACCATATTTTCTCTTCAAACGGCGCTTAACGCTTATCTGGCGCTGTTTTTCTCAGCCAGACGGCTTATTTGTAAAACCGTAGCGAGGGCGCTTGGCCAGCTTTGCCACATGGAAATATGACAGAAGGCTCCATGTGTTTGCGACTGCTACAGGAGCAGTGTTGTGTACACGGTAGCCATGTGTAAGTTTACCCTTTTGCCGAAGGAGGAACGTTATGTGTCTAATGTGTTTGCTTACAGGCTAGGCTGTGGAGATTGTCTCCTAGCGATCCCTTGTTCCAAATTGTCACGCGTCATTTACAGTAGTGTTTCAGCGACGTAGTCCGTGTATTTGCATTCACCACTTTGGAGGCGGCAGCAGGAGCAGTGACGGTTCTCCAACTAGTTTAAGAAAATACAACTCAGCGTGTAGCAACAGTAAGGAATCGACGTGTGAGAGCGGCTCTGTAAACACGAGACTGCGGTTCTACGTGCAGGGGATTGTTTTAATACCAGCGTTGGGTGATTCGGATAATTTGGGGTCTGAAATGTAAGCAGACACGGCCGATCGTGAGGTTGTTTTAGCTGCAGGGGCATTGCGGTGCAGAAACAAGGAAGAAGCTCTCTTTTATCCTTCCATTCCTCTCCGTTTTAGCGAAATTGCTCTGTTTAGAAAAGAAGCAGGGTGCAAGTCTTGCATACAGTATTACAGTCTAGAGCTTCTAGCCTTCCCCTCGTCTCACCTATCCCATTGTGCCTCTCTAAACAGTCTGCTCTTGTTCCTGTGAAGTCTAGTGATTTTCCAGATCAGCACGCTTTACCCAAGACCTTTTGAAAATACTAGTCTCTGAAAGCGAGAGAGTGAGTGGAGGATGAAGAAAGGGTTTGAAGACAAACAAGTTGGACCAGAGGAAGGGAGGTATAGGCCCGCTTAAGGGCTTCCAAGCATGAAGGCTGTTTTCAGTGCACATAGCCCGCAAAGTTCCCAATAATTGCAAACATTCCTGCAGGCCGTTAATCAAGCAGTTTGCAACAGCCCTTATAAACTCCCACGTTTCCACTAAAACTGTTCCTCTCTATGATACAACTCCAAACAGACATGCTGAGGCCTCAAAGTCTTGTTTTTGCAATGCTCTTGGAAAGCAGGGGTTTGATGGAGCAAAGCACACAGAAATGGGAAGGGCAGGCCGCAACGAGATCACACTGGATGCCTTACAAAAGAGCCCAGTCGGGAGCAGATCCACCACTTACACCCATATACCAATCCTGCTCACTTGCATTCATCTACTCCTCCAGATTCTTTGCTCGCCTGTGCAGAATGTGTTGTGTCTGGTCGAAGATTAATTTTACTTTTCCAGCCCATACAGGCACTCGCATTCTTCTGACGTTTGGTGAGGTGTTTCACTGTTTGCACTGTGGCGCAGAAGTATCCAGCGAGGTGTGCTATCTCGAACCGCGTCACAATACCGGAAAGATGCGTCAGCTTTGATTAGCGAGCTTTGCTCGTTCGCGTGGAGGAGATGTGCATGTTAAAGGAATAGCTTTGGTTTTTTCTTCTTCAATGTGATCTCTATCTGCTGCCTGAGAATTGTACGCATGATTACCGCAAGCAAGAATTTCAATGAGTTTTAACTTGCTTTCAGGAAACACGTGTACAATGTAGAAGGGCAGATGTAGGGGCAGTCGAAACGTATTTTTGGAGAACACCTTCATTGAGATTTTAATGTGTATATTGGGTGGCTTTTGGAGCTGGGACTCCTTTTCTGGGGGAAGAATTTATGGTTATGTGTTTACAACAGTGTAGTTATGTGAAATGATTGTGCAGGGATATGACAACAACACAGCGTCCGAGCGAGCAGGAACAGTAGCAGGAATTGCTCCAATGATCCAACGTTAATTACATGAGAGCAGCATTTGGTAAGACTTTCTTTAATGGCTCTCGTTGCTGTTAAGTGTAATGGTTGTCGGTTTGAATCAGCATTTTTATAGAGCGTCATGTTATATTTGGACCGCATTGCGTAATACTATAGCTGCCCATAGATGCCCTTTTTAACAGAGTTCCTAATCACCGTGTTTTTCTATTCTGTTCTAGGGGGTTGTGTTGAAATTCTTGTCGGTGGTCATCATACCTATGCTACAAATGTGGTAGCTAGAGGTTTGGTTGAAATACTCCGAGCTACTCCTTTAAGGGGGTATGAGTTAATAAGTTGCTCTTTTATAGATTTAATGGAGTAATAGAGCTAAGCTAAATGTGGCGTCATCGCATGTGCTCAGTGCCTCTTCAGGGTAAATTTGAAGTGCGATTAACCCATCAGTGCAAAGCTTTTGGTTTATGCTTGTAGGTGAATGATTGAACATCATTTTAACAGGCGGAGTGTGTGAGAGTTTCAGCATGAGCAGTGCTGATGAGCGGTTTTTAGTGCTTGGGAAAGCATCTCCACCTCACGCGCGCAACCTCATTTACTTGGAGAACATGCGTCCAACCTGTGTCTCAGCACAGCAGCCTGGTCATTCGCTCCTCTTATCTATGTGCACTAGTGAGTGAGAAACTTGCGGAAAAAGAGAGCAATTTCGTGGGTAATGAAGCGAGCCTTTGGGAATTGCTTTGCTGGCTACGTTTATTATGGGCTTCATACAGACACAGATATGTGTTCACACACATATACACACACACACACACACACGGACACCCAAACATTATCACACCTGTTTGCGTATTGCAGCAAGTCAAAGACCTTGCAGGCATATTTGTTCCCATGCGAGCACCTTAACAAATGCAAACACCCTCCTGTGCGCATGCGTGCGCACACACACACACACACACACAAAGCCAAGTCTGTAGCTTGACCCAGTACAGCTTATGTCCTCACACATGCTTGCAGCCCTGCTTAGTGAGCATGACTTCCTCTGAAATTTCTCCCAGGTTCCTCCTCTTGAAAGCATTTCTGCTATTTCTCGGCTCTTCGTTTCAAAATACAGAGCAAAGAAATCCAGTTCTGCTTCTCCCTTTTTTTTCTTTCTTTCTATTTTTTTTTTTTTAAATATGAGTTTAGTATCTGATGTCACCTCAGAGTGAAGTAAACGTCCGTTGCAGCAGGGAAAATAGTTGCTGAGCTTCTTGTTTTATGAGTCGTGTGTGTGTGTGTGTGTGTGTGTGTGTGTGTGTGTGTGCGCACACACTTTAGAGTAATGGGTGCAAACAGCTTTAATGATTCCTCTCTGATTTTGTTTTCCTGGGAGAGGTAGTGAATATGTGACACAGACACATAGTGAGGACCTGACATAATGCGTGTAGTAAAAGTTTTGTTTAAGGAGAGAGCAGTTGTGCTTTAAGGCGGCGCTGAAAAGCCCATATGCTGGATTTCCTGCACCGGCTCCGGCTCTTCAGAGCAGCACAAAAACGACAGGTGCTGCGGCTTCGTTCGTACTGTACGCCTTGCCCTTCTTGAGCGTGTTCAATGGAGCAGATTTACATGAAAGAATGGTCTTTAAAAAGGGGCGAGAAACAGAGGGATAGTGGGAGATTTTGTCTCTGCGGGCGAGAGGGAGCCTGTTGATTGTGTGGTGGAAAGAATGAGCGAGGGAGAGGAGAGGCGAGGGAGGGAGGGAGACAGTATAGGGGGCAAGTACTTGTGGAGGCTCAGTGAATGTAGGTCAAGACAATGAGGGCTGCTTCCTTCAAGCCAGTCTGCTTTAGCCAATCAGAGCTTAATCAGCTTTGCCTTCATTAAAAGGCCTGCTGGCTACTATGTTAATGCCGCCTCAATCTGCCGAGCTTTACCGATTATCACCGGCAGACCTATTTACGCTGCAGCCCGCTTCTGCTCAAAACCCCATATACATACACACACACACACACACACACACACACACACACACACACACACACAAAGTGCCTGCCCAGTCACACACACTTGCAGTATGTGCCTACCAAGTAAACAATACTGATCACGGACTTTGATGAACTGGCTTCGTTTCTCATGTTAAACTCCTAATACTTGTTTTTCTCTTCTTCTCTCTTCCACTTTCCATCTGTTCCTTGTTTTCCCCTCCCGACGTTTTTTTTTTTTGCTCCTGTTATGTTGGCCCCGCTCTTCTCCCTGTATCTTCTGCCATCTTTGTCCATCACAGAGAGGTGCAGAGTTTCACTGGCTGGTCCAGTGGGCAGCAGCAGTAGCAGCAGTGCCAGTATCCGCCGGACTTCCTCCCTGGACGCCCTCACCGGCCCCTATCTGTCAGGACACTGGCCTCGCGATGCCCCTCACGCCCCCTGCGTTCCCTGCATGAGAGACAAAGCCACCCAGGTGAGCTCGACATCCATCTCTCGCTACACTGGGACGAATTATCGGAACGAGTTTCACTAAACTTTTTTTTAATGCATTCAAAAGGGGAAATAAGAATTATAATATGTGAAGCACTTTGTGCCACTTTAGTCTAACATTTCCTGAACTTGTTATTTTTTTAGTCTCTCGTCACATGATGTACAGATTTGGATGTCGTTTATGGGTTACTTCTTTTCTGCATTTCACTTTAAAATTGCACTTGTTTGCTACGCAAGTCATCCTTGGACAAATGTTTCATGGAAGTTCATTTCCAACCGGCACAGTCAGAGTGGCTGAATCTCACATCGTATCGTTTTGGGCATACGCACTCACTGGTCATGTTATTAGGAACAAATGAACACTAAGTCAAACCCCCTGATGTGGTGTTCTGCATTTGTAGCTCATGCACTTCAGTTTTCAAGGTGCCGTGCATTCTGACATGCTTTTCTGCTCACCATGTTTGTAAATGGTGATTATTTGAGTCACCATAGACTTTAGGTTTACTACCTGTAGGTTTACTACCTGAGACTTGTCAGCTGTAGCCAGTCTGGCCACTCTCTGACCTGACCTTTGTCATCAGCAAAGTGTCTCTGCATGCAAAACTGGGGTTTTATGTCAGTGTTTTTATAAGTGCATTATTATTATTCAAACACATTTTAAATCATTGAAAATTCAGTGTAATTAAAAAATATATATACTACGTCCAGCCTTACATTGTTGGCAGATGTTTGAAATAATTTTTTTTTTACTCTCACTTAATGTCCCAGGCACTATTTTATGGTCCATTACAGTAAGCAAGGTGTGTCTACTTCACAACCACAACCACAACCACACACACACACACACATACACATACTCACTAGCAAATGTGACCATTAACCCTGGTCTGGTACCATGGTATCTGTGCAACCCCAGCCTCTTTGGACCATGGTGGGTTTTTTTTTTTTGGAAACTATCACGATTAATGACCTTCTCTGCCACGTATTTTCGCGTAAGGCCTTCCTAAGTATGTGACACATGTTCGATAGTTTCAAAGTCTTTCCGCTTATTTTTTATTTAGATTTATTTTCACTTTGGGGGTCAAACTGACCCCATAGTACCTTCAATGTGATAAAGGGTTTTTTTTTTTCCTGGGTGCACAGTGGATGAATCTCTCCTTGGATTCAGAGGCAGATGTAGTTTCACTACAATAACAACTAGACTGCATTTCCGCAGAGAAAATGCAAAGTGTGCATGCTCAAATGTTACCAGCACCAGCTGCTGCACACCCCAAGTTTTGTTCAGGGTAGGGGAGTGAACATTAATGTGGGATTGGACAGGTTGATAATACTGTCTCCAACAAGCAGCTAACCTTGTGCACAATACCACAAGAATAATGTAAAGTCACACACTCGACACCACATTTGTATAAAAATAGCTTCAAAGTTTATTTGTTCACAGTTAACAAAGAGAACACAGATACAGGGAGTGGAGGAGCAAATAGACGGTGTTAAATCAAAGAACTAAACAAAATACACTTTTACCCTACAACTAATGTAAAGTACAGAAAGACAGGCCAGTGAACTCTACTAAATGTCCCTTAAAAACATACAAATAGGGGTGCCCGTCTACTAGCCTAGTGTGTCTATGCACAGGGAGTCTAGTGTATGCATATGCATGCACATTCCCTCTCCCGCACTTGTTTCATATAAAATACACATGGTGTGAGACTCAGCATAAGCATGCACCACCAAAGCGTACAGCACAAACACAGAAGCACCCGCAGGAAGGACGAAGCAGAAGCACTAGTCGTCATCGTCTTGCCTTTCCGTCGTGTCGATAAACTGTAAGCACCACCTCAGTCTGACATCTGATTCACCGGTGTCGCCGCCAATCATCATTCTCTGTCGAATCACGACTCCTCAAGGCACGGAATTGGGCGGAAAGCACACAAATGACTCCTCAAGGTCCTAGAGACGGCCAGTATTTCGCAGAAAAATGGGAATATCGAACGAACGTAACTATTTGAATCATGCCCGGATCGGCACGGACGTCTCAGAGTTTGAACAGTGTCTCTAGCTTGAAAGCCCTAGGAGGAGTAGGGGGCCAAGTAAAGGGGTGAACGGAATAATAAGAATAAAACATAAGAAGAACAATAGTGTGCCTGCAGAGCAAGCGCAATAATAAGCAATTTCACTCTCTTTTCCATTGTTCTAAAGAAGAACAAGAGGGTCGTGTTTCTGTCCACTATGCATTCCCAAAAAAAGACGGATTCAGATACTGGGAAAGAAGAAATAAATGCTTTTTACAACTATGAAAAAGGTGGTGTGGACAGCCATGATCAAATATACCCCGCGACATCAAGAATGTGACTTTTTTTTTTTCATGGTACCAGAGCAGGGTTAACCATTAGCAAAAGCCCTGATCTACTGACTCTTGATCCCAGTGCAGTTCACAGGTCCTGCCTGCATGCCTGCACTGTTCAGCAGCCACTGTGTCTAAAGCATGCTTGTGAAACTTGCAGTGTATACTCACCTTTACACACCCATGTGATTATCCACAGCCTGCTCTGAGCACATCATGCGCTCTGTGTATTAGTAGAGGTTCCTTCCAAGTATATCCAACTCTGCAGCTCTCAGTCCTGTAAGTGAAATCGCTACCTCTGATGGCAGTATAGGTCTGCTCCTATAGAGCACACACTCCTCACACTGCCGTTGAGCTGGACCACACAGGTGAGCAGCTGTAAACATGATGTGTTTTCACTTCGAGAAGCCATTACCAGTGATTACTGCGAGCTTTTAATGTGGTTTTCCTGCACTTCTCAGATCCGCCTCTGTGTAGAGTGTTTACTCGCCATTCAGGACCGTGATCCACTCTGAGAACAGAGAATCTTGTGACTGATCTTGTGAAGAGGCTGTTTTATAAGACGGAATAAAAATTTTTTTTTTTTTTTTTGTAATTTCGTCAAGCATTTAGTGATGTCAAGTATTGCATGAGCTGTTTTGATGTTGGGATATTTTTGTTAAATTATAAGTTTCATAGGAAGGAAGAAGGTCAGTGGACAGCAGGACAGATAGACATGAATTGTGTGTGCTCGTGTGTATGTGTGTGTGTTTAGAGGAAGAAAGGAGGAAGCCTCTCCCTGGCTTGCTGAAAGATGAACGGAAACAGAAGCATATTTTTGGTGAAGGCAGAGGCTGGCTGCCATCGCAGCCTCATTCTTTCCTAAAGCCTCAACTTTTTCCAGCACTTCTGAGCTACACCTGGAGTTATTCGACAGTTTCTATCAACTTTTGTTAGCATTT
Organism: Chrysichthys cranchii; assembly: GCA_030068335.1. Taxonomy (NCBI): domain Eukaryota; kingdom Metazoa; phylum Chordata; class Actinopteri; order Siluriformes; family Claroteidae; genus Chrysichthys; species Chrysichthys cranchii. The sequence continues at coordinate 17,281,200 of JAQMCW010000034.1, forward strand.
TTAATGCTTCACTTTAAGGTGTGCAGCTTCCTTCGAGGAAAAAAAAAAAAAAGAAGGGTGTTTTGATTGGGCAGGATGTGATGTCAGAGCCATGTTGTAGATTAAATACGTTTCCTAATCAGTTTAACCACAAGCGAGCGTAACACGCTTCTCACGGCGCTACTGATTACGAGCATGGGGTCTCCAAGGTTTGCTTTTATTATCCACAGTGTGTGTTTGTGCGCACACTGTGCTTCCTCTGGAGGTCCCAGACCTCCACCCATCTCTCTCTGTCAGCGGCCCGGCTCACAATGAGGGCGATAGAACGCAGGAACTGGGCGATCGAAGGCACGGAGGGAATGTGGAATTTGCACAGAATTTGCAGAGCTGCGTCTCCCGTTGTCACTGCAGCATCGGGCCAAAATAACCAGCTCTTGGATCCTTATGGTGCTGCAAGTTGCCATGGAGCTGAGCTCACACCTAGTGACCAAACAACAACACCACTGAACTGAGCCTTTGCCTCGCTTGTTGCCTGGAAGAAAAGCGCAGCTGACCTGCTCCACTCTGGGCGGCCACTGACCGTGTATCCCCTATGAATAGCTTTTTACTTGTTGCAGGGACGTCTTATTTACAACAGGGTGTCTTCACGGTGGTTGTTACAGCAAGCTGTAGGTTGTTATGGCAAGGTTTCTTTTGGCGTGGTGTTCGCCGTTTGTGGTACACATACAAAAGGCCCACTTGCATAGCATTCACTTTAGAATTGTAACTCACCATCCATATAATATGGCAAGCCTCATTCGTTAATTTAGTGACTCATGCTAAGTGCACGTACATTGTAGTCACGTCGTCGTAGCAATTCGGCCACATATCTGAGGGAAATGCTGATGTCACCAGCGTTTCTGTCTCATTTTCTTAGTCATTTAGCCTTTACCTTAAGCACACAGCTAGCAATATCAGTACCCTCCGTCGTTAGCTGGTTTACGCTGTGTCATTATTTCCTGGTTGTCTAGCAACAAGTTTCTTTTGACTTTCAACACTTGAACAGCTAGTGTAAGATCTCTCTGAATGCGCTGCTTCCAGTGTCATACACACCATAGCCCAGAACCCTGAGAAAGCGTAGGAAAGAGAAGTTCAGACGAGCTTCTCATAAGTCATTTTGCTACACACGACCATAATTATATTAATCCAGAAACCTGAGCAGACTTGTGCACGGACAGCTGTTAAGAATAGAGTTTGCCCTGAAACCCAAAGTTCAAATCTTTGCATCTCATTTCAGAGAGATAATTCTGCTAAAATTCCATCAGCTTTTGCCCTCTGGGAGAAGTCCATATCCTCCCAAACCGGCAACGATTTTAGGGATGTTTTTATTAGGATACTTTCACATGACACAAAAGGCTTTGTCTGAGCTCACTAGGTCTCTCTCTCTCTCTCTGTGTGTGTGTGTGTGTGTGTGTGTGTGTGTGTGTGTGTGTGTGTGTGTGTGTGTGTGTGT
>JAQMCW010000034.1:17302453-17315873 GCA_030068335.1 Chrysichthys cranchii
CTCTTCTTCTTCTCAGCCCCAGCCTTGCTCCTCACTTTCTTAGGACCCATGATGAAAGTACAGGGTACAGGACAAATAAAGGTTCAAAACGGCACAAAGAACACTAAACAAAGCGAGAAATGCTACGGTGAGGTTTACTCAGCGAGCTCGACACGTGATATGTAGGTCAACTTGGGGCAGACCGGGACACGGGAACGTGAAATGGCGGCAGGCCGCACGAAACATGATGAAATCGCCAATGTTGTATCCCAAAAAACCCGTTGTATCCTAAAGCAAAAAATAGCCCGACATCAACCTCGTATCTCAGAAATGTCGTAGCCTGGGTCGCTCGTAAGTCAAGGTACCGCTGTATATCTTAAAGCATAGTCAGTTACACTTATGGTGAGCCAATTCATGTTGGGTGATTGGCTAAATTTGAGGCTTAACTGGACTCTCTTGCATTAAATCAATCTCCCTGTTCTTTTGTTCCAACACTGTATGATTGCATGCTGCTTCAGGTTATATTTAGCTTTTAAAAGGTGGCTAAGTAGTGCTGCATATTGTTTGACCCAGTACCCATAATCTGCTTCTGATCTCGTTAAGGTTTTACTCCCGGAGCCCGAGAGCTCTTTAACCAGGAGAACCATTTGGCTTTGTACCAGCTGCCTAACGGAGACAAGGCCAGCGAGTCGTGCACGCGCCGCGTTCACCGTGTCACCAAACGCCAGCCGCCTATTAGTCATCTGATCAGTCTGCTAGTGCGAGACAGCACAACCAGTGAGAAAACCCCAGCCTCTCTCTGCCTCATTCCTGTTCTCTCATATTGCGTCCCTTCATGTCTCTGATCTTTTGACTTCTTCTCAGGCAACGTACAGATGCTCTCCCACGGCTCGGCTGACCTCATCCTGGAGGCCTGCACCGACTTCTGGGACGGCACAGATATCTACCCGCTCTCTGGTTCCGACAGGTCAAAATACACACTAACACACACACTCAGCGGATCTGTGCTGTTGTGTGTTTGAAATTGGGTCATACGGATTATGTTTCGTTCTCTACAGGAAGAAGGTTCTGGATTTCTACCAGCGTGCATGCCTGTCAGGTTACTGCTCTGCGTTTGCATATAAGCCCATGCAGGTTGCGCTGTCAAGTCAGCTCAATGGGAAGTGTGTGGAGCTGGCGCCCAGCCCAACACTTTTCTCCGGGGTGGAGCTCCCCAGCACCACGCCCATCAAACACTGCGGCCGCCGCAACAGCTGGAGCTCAGATGGTGAGAGAGAGGGAGAGAGTCAGATTGTAATCTCGCTCGGCCCTAGCCGATACTAAGTAACGTGTACGTGTTTGCACATCGTGATGTATTTTTGTACCAGTCAGTCACTTGTCTTCCTAAAGTACATGTTTTTTGTAATTTTTTAAAATTTTAGAAAGATATGGCTGCAATAATCATTGTTACACATGTAGCACCAGGACATATATAATTGTACTATGATATCATAAAAAGTTAGCGTTTCCCCTTATCTCCTTTATGCTTTTAACCCTTCAGTGACCAGGTGACGCTTTGCTACACATCTTTGTGTGGTTACTCATGAAGTAAACAGACCAAACCAAGTTCTAGCTGACGACGGAAGGTCAACACTTTCAGCACAAAGCGCAAAAATCATTCACAAAAGCCTTGGGGTCGCTGATTGGCCCACTTAAAAAGTCAGGTTTACTTTTTTAATTCCATACTGTCTCTTAAGGGTTAAATGAATGCTTGGAAGCTACAAGTCGCATTATAAAGTACATTATTTCAACATGAAAGGAAAAAAAGACCAACCAGCATGACGTTAGAATAATAGGAATTGGAAACGGTAGAATTAATAATCTTCAAATTATTAGTCAGACTTTTAAAGGCAAGAAATACATGATCATAAGCTTTTGTTTTGTTTTGTATTTTTAACATCATCAGGGTGGAGATTTATTTGCAGGAGTGAATACAGTGAACCCCCGCAATATCGCGAGGTCGGTGCATCGCGGATTTTCACTTTTTGATTCGTGGAATTTTTTTGGCTTTCGCGGGACTCTGGGATATAAAATATAATTTTAAAAAAAGATGTTAATTCGAACATTAAAAGAACATTTAAATCGAAATAAAACAGTACGCACTGTATTTCATCAGCGGATGCATACACAGTGGCGGTGTACGCCCCTTCCGCTTCAGCTAGTAAACAGGAAGTGACCTCACCGGCAGTGAGTACGCATGTAGAATTTTATATGTTGTTAAAATGACGTATGTTTAAGAGTGTAGAAAGTGTTTAAGAGCATAGGACGTATTTATAAGATATATAATAAAATAAATGTGATTGCGCTATTTCGCAGATTTCACCTTTCACAGGGGGGGGCGACGGAACGTAACCCCCGCGATAGGCGGGGGTTCACTGTATAGAGGGCTTAAAAAAAATCATAATAAAATCTTGGATAGTTAGGGTTGACCATATTTTGGTCCTTGAAAAGGAGGACACTGGGAGCCGGATGGTGGCATGGGGCAAATGAACGGCGAAAGCGGAAAGCAAGAGCAATTTAAAAATCCCACCTCAGGTGCATTTTTAGTTCTTAAAAAGACGACGCGTCCAGGAAAAAGAGGACACGTGGTCAGCCTAGGGTAGTCTCGCCATCATTCAAGTTTGTTTCCATGTCATCACCTCCATTTACTAAAGACCTGTGTATCTGTGTGTGTTACAGAGGGTATAGGAGAGGGCTTGGAGAAGGAGGACTGTGTTCAGGCTCTGAGCGGGCAGATTTTCATGGGCATGGTGTCCTCGCAGTTCCAGGCCCGCTTAGACACGGTGCGGCTCATCGAGAACCTGGTGGGAGCCTGTATCCGATTTGTTTACTTCTCCAGGGAGGACGAATTGCGCAGCAAGGTATCTTCAAGAGGGAAAATTACCAATGGGAAGCCTTTTTGGGCCAAATGCATCCAGTGTTTGGTTAATATAAGCGGAATACGGTTAAATGGGATGCTCTATGGACCAGAGTTAATACAGGGAACTAAAACCAAGACTACATGCTCCGGAGTGGGGCAAGTTCGAATCCCAGTCACGACGCGTCAGATGCGGGGATGTCGCAAGTCTTCCAGGAAACACCTTCTTTCTCGCCTCTTGGTAGCTCTTGTGTGATAGGATAGCGTAGAGGTAGATAGGAATTGGGAACTGGTTATAACTGGGTCGAACAAAGCACATAAATAAAAGAATAGAATAATAGAAAAACGAATGCATTTATAGTGTATAAAGCTAAGCAGAATTTATATATTATATAACATACTGTGTGTGTGTGTGTGTGTGTATGGAGGTGTTTGCAGAGAAGATGGGTTTGGAAACAGGCTGGAACTGTCACATCTCTCTGACCCCTAATGGAGATGGCCACGGTGATGGAGCTCCCTCTAGCCCAAGCCAAGCAGGCTCTCTCCATGATGATCTACTGCCAGGTATGCTGTGTGTGTTCGTAGCAGTCGATCCAAATTACCGCAAGAAGTTGTGTGGATACATTTAAATGCTTTAAAGGACTATTTAACAAGAGGGAAGGAGCTCCGACGTGCATACGAGCCAGGTGTGGGATTTTCATTCACCGTCTCTCTGCGCAGATTCCCGGGATGATGCCGAGGGCCCGTTGCTCGCCGAGGATGAAGGCCAGTCGGATCTCGCCAGCTTCCAGGCGACAGAGAGCGACGTGCCCAGCTTCCTCCCTGATGGCAATAGAGTATGCAGTTTCTTTCTCTGTGCTCTGATGGACTCAGTTGGAGCTCTTATAGTGGCTGAATTTGTCCAGGTCAGCCATTCAAACTCTTGCGCGATCTTTTTTTTTTTTCTTTTTTTTTTTTTCTTCCTGTAGGCCAAGCTGCCTCGTGGGATCCATCAGGTCCGTCCTCACCTGAAGAACATTGACAACGTGCCACTGCTCGTGCCACTTTTTACTGACTGCACTCCTGAAAGTGAGTAGAAACAGTATGTAGCGTTTTACCTTCTCGAACTAACTGGGTTCCTTATAGAGAATTGAGTTGTATTATTCGAAGTGGTTATTCTAAGTTCTAAAAATATTACAAATTAAATTTAAAAAATGTAACAAAAAAAAAAAAAGAAATTGTATTTACATTACCAATTTTTTTAAATTAATTAATTAATTAATTTATCCATGTATATGTCTATCTATTTATTTATCTATTTATTTAAGATAGCCGTAAGTTTATAAAGACCATCCTGTGGCACAACCTTGACATATTCTGGTATACAGTGAACCCCCGCCCCAGTGTGTGTGTATGTGTGTGTGTATATATGTGTGTATATATATATATGTGTGTGTGTGTGTGTGTGTGTGTGTGTGTGTGTGTGTGTGTGTGTGTGTATATATATAAATACATACACACACACACATCACACAAAAATACGCACCAGAATCCACCTCGGCCGTCTCACAGGTAGCAGTGAAGGACAGAAGAGATGAGGCATATTTTTTTGTTCAAGGCTTCCACTTTCGACATGCAGAGAGAGAAAAAGTTCAGAATGAGGATCGCTAGCAGGTTACAGTCTCATGCTTTCAAAACAATAGCAACAAATTGCATTCTGGTAAAAGTGAGACACCTCCTTTAGTTCAAATTAAGAATTTAGAGCAGCGTGTCAAGGCACATTAAATATGCCTCATATAATCAACATACATTACACTGCATGCATGTTTAACAGTTAATATGTACAGTCCATATATATTTTTCACATTCATATTTTTAGCAGTTCCCATGGATATTTATTGTCCTCCTGTGAGTTGTCCTTTGACGTTTAAGTTCAGTCATGATTTGTTTACATACAGCTTAACTGCAGCACCACTGCTCAAGTGAGACTAGAAATGGCATTGTGTATGTTGTTCCCTACTCTTCAGCCTCAGGATGCCCCTGATGGGCACCGTGCGCCTCCTCCGCTGTGCCAGCGCAGCGCCAGCTCACGCAGCATCGACACTCAGACGCCCTCAGGCATCACTATGGGCAGCGGCCATAGCAACAGCAGCAGCAGGTCCCAGTCTGTCTCCCCTGCCTTCCTGAGCGTGCCCAATGAGCCCTGCAGTGACAGCCCCTCTCCCAATGAGGAACCACTCACTGACTGTCGCGATAAAGGTACAGCACACACAAACGTTTGTATTTGTCGTTGTGGGGACCCCTCATTCATTTCTACAGGCATAATAACCCAAACTATAACAACCCTTACCCAACCCTAACATTAACCATAACTAACCAAACAAAATGCAAGATTTCCGGCTTTTTCAGTTTTTTGATTGTTTTCAGAGATTTTTGTAAAATTGAGTTTTCCCTTATGGGAACAGAAGAAATGTCCCCAAAAGGTAAAAATGACTGATTATATCACATTGTGGGGACATTGTCTCAAAATGTCTTAAAAACATGGTCTCTCTCTCTCTCTCTCTCTCTCACGCACACACACACACACACACACACATTTAGTTCCTACCGTAGAAAAGGTAGCTTTCTCTGGACCTGAAACTTCACAGAGAAACCAACCCTCTTGATTGCCTTTGTGATTTCTTTAGCTTGTTTTATACCAGAGATCTTGTAGCACAACCAAGAACAAGAAATGTCTGACCTCCTTTAATTTTGAGACAAGCGGTGGGTCAGAATGTTTTGAGAGTGTGTTTTGTTCATGTGTCTAATGGCCTGCTTGCAGGCAACAGCAAAAAAAAAAGCTTCCCACCATAAGACTGCAGCTTTAAAATCTGTCTTAAAGTTCCCATTGTCTTTGCGTATCAGAGTGTTTTTGTTTGATGGTGTCGTACTTTTACTGTTTGTTGAAATGCTATCTCTGATAATGCAGTATGAGGTATATGCATCACGATAGATGTGCAAATCAGGATCGTGTTCAGGGCCTGTGCGTTTCTTGTTCGCCCTGTCTCGCTGGTTTTGAATTTAAATGTTCAGCGCTAAGCAGCCATTCACAGGGAAACTAACAGAAATGTGTGTTCTGCTGACAGATTTGACTCCTGGATCTCCTCTGCCCAAGTACGCATCTTCTCCCAAGCCCAACAACAGCTACATGTTCAAACGTGAACCTCCTGAGGGTTGCGAGCGTGTCAAGGTCTTCACCGAGGAAACACAGTCAGTACTCCTCCTGATACCCTGCTTATCAGCGTTCTCTCTCTTTCCCACGTTTGTTTTTGTTTCTCTCTGCATCTGTTGGTCCTTGAAGTGATGACATGAAAGCGTATGGCTTTGATATGGCGTCCTCAGTGCTGACTCTGTTTTTTGACTGATTCTCACTGTCTTCTCCCTGTCCTCTGTGTGTGTGCCACTCAGGGCCAAACCTCCGCGTGAGATCCCGCAGTTCCTATGCCCAGACAGAAACAAGGTCAACTTCATCCCCAACAGCGGCTCGGCGTTCTGCCTGGTCAGCATTAAACCACCTGGTCTTATGAGCATCTCCAGCGAGGCCGATCAGAGAGTGTCCCGTGGCACCAGCACCTTGTCGCAGTAGCCTTCCTCCTCTTCTTCCTCCTCTTTCTCCTCCTCGTCCTGCCTTGCATCACACGTACGAGACACCAAGAGCTTGATATGCAATCAGTCAACCAATCAAGTTTCCTGGCAACCCCCCCAAACCGAGCAAAGCACACGTTATAAATCAAACTGAAAAGTCAAACCACAAAAGAAAAGAAAATCTAGGGCTCTATTTTGGAGACACTGCTTATATTTGATAAGATAATGACGTTTGCTATTTGCTATGCAGCTTTTTAGGTCAGTACTTGTACTACTTAAGGACCAGGAGGACACGTTTTGTGAGGGTTTGTGATAAGCATAGATATATTTTTATCGTTCCTCTACCTTTGATAGCTGCGAGTGAGTGGAGACATGTGGATGAATATTTTGTATCTCTTATAGGACACACACAAAGAGAGCACCTGCTCACCTGTATCGTTCTTCCTTATTCACTCGGAGTGTGAGGCTTGAGAGACTGAGAAAATGTCTCGTTTTCTAATAGATTGCAGTGTATTTCTTTTTAGAAAACTGGGGTTTTCATAGAGTTAGGACAGTGCGTCATGGAACGTAAATGATGTCTGAATATTTTGGATGATCTGATCTGACAAGACCAAGAGACCTGGTATTGTAGAAGCTGGGTTGATGAAGGCCTGTGTCTTAGTGAGTGATTTTTTTTTTTTTGGTTTTTTTTTTGTTTGTTTGTTTGTTTTGGGGGGGTTTTTTTTGGTCTGCGCCCCTCTGCATGTTTGGACTGTGACGCGGACAGCAGGGGAGATTAATATCAGATAGGCTGAACTCCGCTGGCCTTTTACACCCCCCCTCTGTGGTCTGTGAGAGGAACGGAAAGTGCAGAAGAGAAAAGAAGCGAGTGCGTTCTGCATTTCGTGTGCAACGCTCTCTGATTCGGCGCTGAAGACTGGCAGGAGACAGCAGCACGAGAGCTCAGCAAACGGCATGCTTTTGTTCGTGTGGCCGGAGAGCACATTTCAAATGAATCTGGGTCCAAACGCTGAACTTCAAACACATCAGGGAACAAAGAGTGCATGAAGGAGAAGAGCGAGAGAAAGGAAGAGAGATGCAATGCTGAGGGCATGATGAATCAAGTGAGTGCGTGCTTGTGCATCCGTGTGAGCGCGTGTTCTCTCTTCTCTCACTCGCTGACTGATAAGGCTGTTGAACCGAGGGCGCTGTGACACTGAGAGAGAAAATCTGGAATATGAAAATGCATCAAATGGATATTTAATGTCACAGGACGTTTGTGTTAAACTGCATTTAGTTAACTGTTTAAATATGATTTGACTGTATGGGATTTTTACTGTCAAATCACAAGTAATTGTAATGATTTAGTAAAAAGAAAAGGTGTGTGCGTGTGCGTGTGTGTGTTCGTTCGTTCAGAAAACCTGCATTTATATCCAAGATGCTTCATGTGGATCATATTAACTTAAAACCACACCATAATGTCAGACGTTGTGTTTAGGAAGGTAACAGTCATACCTTCAGTACACAGTTCACACTTCTGCATGCAATCTACCAGCTTTCAGTTTCCATGTCTCTCAGATGTGATGGAAACAAACAAAACCATACAATCCAAAACTTGTAAAATTGTAATCGTTCCCCGTTACTGGCTGCTTTCTGGCCACGTCTCTTTTCCTCAGTGTCACAGAGCTGACTGGAATAATAAACACTGCTTGCCAAGTGTGTCTCATTCATGTTCTCATATATGCTGTAGGCATTTTATTTTGTATTGTATTTTATGTTAACAACACTGTTGTAGTAATGGACTATTCTGTTGGCTGAAAAGGCAATAAGAGCAGGCTGTTAGGATCACCCTGTAATCCTGTCCAAAGAAAATGGCTACTGTTGGAGCCAGGAGTGATATGGCATAAAACGACGATTCGGAGACAGTGTTACTGTTCTGCAGTATCGATTAAAAAAAATAACGATCAGGCTCGAACCGGTGTAAAGCTCTAATGAAGACCAAAGCCGTGGAGCACCTGCTTCAGTATGTTACGCTAATGGCTTGGTTTCTGACCTTCACTCGTTCCCTTGTTTATTGAGCAGCCCTGGGTTCGGGCTCAAGTTCTTGGGGGAGCCCCGCACGCTTCTGTGGTGTTGGGGTCCGTTTCTTGGTGGGGGTTTTTTGTTTGTTTGTTTTTGGGGTTTTTTTTTTTTTTTTTTTGGGGGGGGGGGGGTATTAACAAAATTTAATTTATTATTTTTTGCTTTAAAAAAAATAAATAATGAACTTGAAAAAATTGTCGCACTTTTTGCCAGTGTTGCAGATCAATTAGGCCCCGTGTGGCTTAAAGCTTTGAACACCTTCCATTTCTAACTATTACAATGTCTTAATCATCTGAAATCAACTGATGGTTTCCGCTGTAGGTCTGTACTCAGGAATGTACGAACGTTAAGCTCTTCCCAACAACTACAAAATATGAACAGTTCTCCGTTTGGAAAATTAATGCATCTGCTTAGTATATGTGCCTATATTTAAGTAGCGAGTTTGCTCAGTGTAGAGACTATTTTAATGCATTTTTATAAGAACAGTGGCCTTCGTTTTCTAATTGGTGGATTTGTTAGTTTGAAAGAACGAGGAGAATGAGTGTCCTATGCGGCTGGGTCACATTTACACGCTCGTACACGTTTGGAGAAACTAGGGAAGATGATCGGATTAGACTCGTTTTTTAGAGAGTTCTCTTCATGTTGCACATTTAGGTCTGCTCGGGCACAGCTTCAACACTGTTGTGTAGGCCTCTGATCTCTTACTCTTACTTGTGTGAGACGTCTGTTCTGGTTTTTTTTTTTCGATTTATTCCCATACGGTTTGTGTACTCCATAATGTTCCTCTGGCTGTATGTAACTGAAAAAAAAATAAATAAAGTTGCAGCTGTTCCAAATACAAAATGAGAGTGAGAGGTGGTTATTTTTTATTTATTTATATTGTTGTGTGTCCAGCTGGGAGATGATCAATGTGTTTTGACTAGAAGCAATGACCAGAAAATAAGCTTGGCTTTATTAAATGATCTGAAACATGATTGCATGTTGAAAATGCTAATATAAAAGGCCAAAGACATTCCCAGAATGTTGAACAGGACCTTTTAGAGATGTAGCTCTGACCCTGAAATGAGCAGAAGTCTCAAGTACAGTACGACTGTTTCTTTTGGCACTCGGGTTCATAAGGAACGTAACGCTTCCAGCATGTTTTCAGATGAACTTGCACATGCCACCTAGTGGAACAACAGACCAGGTCTTCTATGACAAGGTTCAGTTTCAAGGCAGAATCCTTGAATTTCTTGCATATTAATCTTGATCATTAATCTGATTTTCAATAGTGTCCAAGATGTAATGAAATTCTGAGCTGACTTTTTTTTTTTTTTTTTAAGTTTAAACTTGTTTCATCAACATGTTGGTTTGTTTTCATACTATAATACTGTCACTACCTGTTGATGGATGGGCTAGTGGGAATTTGCCCTCATTTCATCTCTACTTAAAGGTGCAATCATCGAATCTAACCCAGCACCCCTTTTGTTCAGTTCTGCAAATATCCCCTCACAGTCCTTTACCTGTCCGGTCTCTGTGTTGGTGCTCATACGCAGCCCTGGCTTGTTAAATGAAAAATGAAGAAAGTGGCTCGGACTGAGCCACACACGGCTGTTCCAGTCAATCATTAACAGGAGCGTATTCCAGCCAATCAAAGGACAGTTTGGCGGCGGGGGGGAGTGGTGGTGATGGTGTCAATACCGTGGCAGTGCACATCCATGAATTTGGTGGGCCGGAGCTGTAAAGGCTCACTGAAGGGAAGCGTGTGTGTGTGTTTGCCTGTGGAGTTCAAATATCAACAGTCTTTCCGAATCAGCTTCTCCCCCTTTAAAGAGACTGATGCAGCAATGCTTTCGTTCCTTTGTCTGTCTAGCTGTCTCACCTCCTCAAGTGTATTTCACCATTAATGCTACTGAGCATGCCATCTTGTAGATAACCGCCTGGCCATGTGTCCTCCTGGACTGCATTGTGAAGCGCAGAGTCCACTGATTGTTGTCTTCACTGCGTTTCTCATTAATTTGTCCCTGAACATTGCTGCAAAAGGGTGAGTTAGTTAGGAAGCTAAATTGCTCAGTGGTGTGGAGGTGTTAATAGCAAAACTGGAATGCTATATCTTACATTCATTTAATTCATTTTAGCATTTTAGCAAATACATCCTAACAGCATGCCTTTGTGAGGTGGAAGGAAACCAGAGAACCTGGAGGAACCCCACGTGGATACAAAGAGAACGTGAAGCTCCACGCAATCTGCAACCCGAAGTCAGGAATAAACCCATAGACCCTGGAGCTGTGGGGCTGCAAAGCTTCAAAGAATTTCAATTTTAGAGCGCACATTTTAATATGGAATAAAACCGAACACTTTTATACTACAATGGAGGGTGAAAATAATATTAATAATAATATTAATAATAATATCAAAAGGCTATGCTGTTCTGTAACTTTAGTACTTCTAAAGTCTTTTAGCTTCACACTGTCATGCTATTGAATTGCTGACTCAATTATTTTTCCAATGTTTTGTCTACAGTGTTAGAGTTCATGGCAGTGAAAGCCCTGAGCCACGCTCACGCCAGCCTGTGGGTGCTGTTGTTGCAGCGTGCTCTTCTGTGAGTGTGTTCCATACATTTGGGTGAAAGGTGTTTGAAATTGTGCAGTCATGCACGTTCTCCAGCGGTCAACCCACCCCCGTTTTTTGTGTGTGTGTGTGTGTGTGTGTGTACGTGTGTACGTAGAGATGAAATTGTTCACACGGAGGACAGGGCAGAGACCTTGTCCAAACAGGGAGTTTTTTCCCCTGTGACTCTGTAGCCTCATGCCGCCGCCCACAGAAAGCCCTGATCTTATGAGGAACCATTAACCAGCTGTCTACCAGGGACAAGGAGCTCAAATCCTGCATCCTGCAGATCATTATCACGTTATCCCTGCAGCTAACACACCCCCAGTCACACTGAGACTCAGTATTACAGATTTTACATAATACTTAGATAGCAACACAAAACTCGATGATTAGTGAGTTGGGGGATGGGGTGGATTTAACCCGAATCCATTCATGCACACATCCCAGGCCTGTCTGGTGTTCCTGTAAGAAGCGTGCGGGGAGGAGGGAGAATAGGCTGAGACACAGCCAGTTAAGACCAGATCCCATAATTGGACATGGCATGCGATTAGCGCAGCAAGCGGTTTATCTGAATAGGCCAGGATCCCTCTTACTTTTTGATATGTTCAAGCCACATTCTGCTTTTGGGAAAATCCATAGGAACTACTTCGTTCACATAGTTGCAAAGCATTTGCACTGATGGCTTTACACATGCATGCACACACACACACTCCCACCGCAGTCCTCTTGACCCTCTCACTCTTGCTTTCAGGTTGAAATACGCACCCGGATCCTTTTTCCCTCAAAGGTATTGTCTGAAGGTGTGTGAGACTGCTCGCCTCTGTGGCCCAGAGTTCCCCTCGGAGCTGATCTTTCTCTGATCTCTGTGCCCATGGACCATTAGGGGACAGGCTTCATGCCCAGCCTGGGATTACAGGCCCAGATTCCTCACTTTTTCCCTTCACCCAGAGCGTGCAAACCCTCTTTGTTACGTGCTAAGCTCAGACGCTGTGGTGTTAGTTTAGACCTGACAAAGGATCAGCTGGTTCAACACAGTCCTCCACACCAAGCCCGCTTCTTCAGGTCCAGTGCCTACGCCAGCCTTTTCCTGTTTTCAGTTAGCTGAATGCCGAGACAGGTTTCCTGCCCAAGGGCAGACAGAAGGTTTATTAATCATAACCAATCACTGTGAAGAGCAAATTCCACACAGCAACGTCTAGTTAGAGCTCTCAAGCTAAGATGATAATAGAGAATTATATTGATAGGATATTAACGCAGACCTTTTTTTAAGGCTTTCTGAACTAAAATTTAATGCAGATCAACACTGCTGTGCTGCCAGCTAGCTTTGCGGTTTTCTTGAGGAATTTGCTTATTTCCTTGCCTAGTTTAATAAAGAGGTATACTGCAATTGAGTTTCTTTTGAGCTGCATGTTACACTGAACCACGTCAGCTCCAAATTTTGGAGACTTTAATAGCTTATCTATAGGCAGGGGGTAGCTCAGGGGTTAAGACACTGGACTACTGAGCGGAAGGTCGGGAGTTCAAGTCCAAGCGCTGCCAAGCTACCACTGTTGGGCCCTTGAGCAAGGCCCTTAACCTCAACTGCTTAGTTGTATAAATGAGATAAAAATGTAAGTCACTCTGGATAAGGGTGTCTGCCAAATGAAGGTAATGTAATCTATGTTAGTGCTTTCCAATGTTTCTGTTAAAGTACTAGTTTTATTAACTTCAGCTCCACTGATGTCCAGCTCTCACAGATGTGAAAAATATCAAGGAACAAGACAGAAGCATGGCCAATTGTCCCTCACTAAAAAGTCCATGGGGTGGAGTCTGACCTGATCCGGGTTCTCCTACCAGGGCGGAGTCAAGCCGAAAGTGCAGGGAATGGAGACGTCTTAGTGTATTTCAGGCGAGACAAGTGTCTTTAATGTGTTGTACACAGAGGTGGGTGGTAACACGTTATGTTTTCTCCGTTACATGTACTTAAGTAACTTTTTCAAATAAATTGTACTCATCAGAGTATTTGCAATGCATAATACTTTTCATTCTTTACTCAAGTACGTCTGCTGCTTAAGCTTTTACTCAGTTACATTAGACTACACCAGGGGTCTCCAACGCATCGCTCGCAAGCTACCAGTCGCTCGCTGCCCCCTTCTGGGTAGCTCGTGAAAGGCTGAGAAAATACTTAATTTTAAACAGAGAGTTTCATAAAACACAAATTTCATTGGTCACCTGGTGAGCCAATCCTAATTCACAGTTATCCCGCCCCCTGCTGACATAAAATGATTATTTGCCAATCAGGTATACCAT
>JAQMCW010000034.1:17409539-17420575 GCA_030068335.1 Chrysichthys cranchii
TCATGAATGTTTTTTGTGACAAAGAAGTATCTGTTTCAATCACTCTATCAGAGAAAAATCAGAGTTGTAGAAATAACGGGAAGCTCAAGAGAGCCATGATACTATGTTCTTTACAAGTGTATGTAAACTTTTGACCACAACTGTACTGTGGAAAATGATTTCATATTTAATGCATCAGATCGGCTTTTTATGTACAGTTGAGAGGCCTAATACTAATATTTTCATCTTTCAATACCTACAGTGGTATCTCCATGATGGAAACAGTAGTATAAGCCTTCTGTACCTAAACGATCTGGAGATCTTGATTGGGAGTTACTCCTAGGTGTATTCACTACTAATGAAGGTGTTCTGGAGTGCCACTGGTGCTGTTTTCCACTTTGCCTTACTATTGGATGAAGTATTTACCAGGCTGGGTTTTTTATCCTCTAAGCTACTATTGTTTTATTGTATAATGTTGCATAATAAACTGTTGTATAATAGGATGTAGATATAAGCTGGAATAGAGAAAACAGTGCACATTTGCCAATTACTTTGGTCAAGACAAGCCAATTTGGTTACCCTAACTTATCAGGAATGCAAATAAGGGGCAAAATGTTAATATCGAGGCCTTGGTTAAAATCACTGCTGGAATCACAAGTAGTTGTTGTAGTTGTTTGCACATGCTACCAGCGTACTAATAGCGAGGAGGTTTTTCAGATGAAATGGGGTTTCTGAGAGGCACTTGTGTCAGAGGGTTTTGGGAACTGGTATTCAGTGGACGAGGTTTAAATATACAAGTATTTCTTCCCCTCATGTCATGTGATTTTTAAAGTAAAGCACTATTAAAAGTCAAATCTGTCTCTTTTTGCTTGGTCCTTGAGAAATTATATATCTGAGGCAGCTGTTCTGCAGTTTATGGTGGAGTAAAAATATCAGGAAGCATTTCTTCAAAATCTGATGAAAAAATTCCTATCGCACTTTCGACCCTAACTGCTCTAATCCTAATGAGGTGAGTGCCTGTATGGATTTGCGGTGTATGTTTGTGCATGAGCACAATTGTTTGTCTTTGGAGCTGTCACACTATGGAGTGTATGGACTGAACTTTCCTTTTATTGTGGAAGACTCACTAATCTGTGTTTATGTCCTATAACCTTCTCTGCTACTCAGTGAAAATGATTTTCAAATGAATAATATATGGTTACTTCAGTGAAATTGACCTATGATTAATTATAATGAGTTAATCATAACATGATTTATGATGAAGGTGCAAATCTATTTACCATAGTCTTTGACTGATTGATTCAGTACCAAAAACTCATTAATTTTTCCCAGTTATTGAGAGTCTTTGAGGGTAATGAAATAGGATTTACAAACACTGATGGTTTCAGAGACTGATGTGATAAGATAATAAGAGAGGTATGGGATGTGAAGAAAGAAGTCTCATACACCCCCCTGCTTAGGTTTAAATATCTGCGTTCCTAATCTCTCTTTACTGGAACCAATTTTACAAATCCCATTAGAAGTGACAGCGCACACACACACACACACAAACACACACACACACACACACACACACACACACACACACACACACACACACACACACACACCTTACAAACACCCTGTAGTTCCTAATGCATTTTGACATCTACAAATGTAAAAGAAAAAATAAATGATACTAAAAATTAATAATTGAATGAGCTTCTTCTCGGATCCTTTTGTGCCACCAGCGGCATCAAGCGGGTGCCTGTGGGGTTCAGTTGACATTTCTTGGCTGAGCACATTTTACAGGGTGAGGCCACCAGTCCCATGCCCAACCCTCCCCTAACCCGGGGCCAATCTACCCAATGTGCATGTCTTTGGACTGTGGGAGGAAACCGGAGTACCCAGAGGAAACCCATGCAGACACGGGGAGAACATGCAAACTCCAAACAGAAAGGTGCCCAATTGAATGAGCTTATTACCGAAACAAATGACATTCATTTATTATCATGTTGTATTGTACGTATCCTTTTCAAGAAATATATATATTTTTTTTCTATCATTGCTTCTTGTGATACATCAACATTGCTGATAGTATGACAATGTGCCATTATAGATGTTCAAATGCTGTTATGCTTGCTAGTGTTACTAATATGTTGAAAGCACTAGGGCAGTCTAGTCTTGAATCAAGGAGAAGACTTTCTAGACTAATATTAATGTACTGTATAAGATGCACCATGGACTTGTGGAAATAGATACCTTAGTCCTCATCAGTGGCAGGCCGTCAGGGCCTTCAAGGCCTTCTCTGAAGGCCTAAAGAAATATCTGAATCACAAACTGATGTCAGTTATATTGTGTCCATGAATACTTATTAAATAATTCCAAATAGTCTCTCCTTCCTTTCAGCGATTGTCCGATATTCGTGCTGCTTCAAGACATGGGTTTTCGTATTACACACGTGTTATCACATTCCAGCCATCATTTTTTATCAGGCGGGGTCCTATCAAAAAAGGCAGCCTGGAGGCCTTCAGAATCCATTCTGAAGGCCCTCTAACATAAAATAAAATGTCGAGTCAGCTGTTGCTTCAACCAATCAGATTTTGAGTTTGACTCCAGGGTGGGGTGGGGGGGCCTTCTAGAAGGCCTTGCAACGTAACCGTATTCAGACCCGTTGCTTGGATAGGATGGGGAAATAGCCGAAGCTAGCTAGCCTGTCACAAGCAGGAGGAGGGTTTGTCTGGCAATTTCAGGACACTAACTATGAGCGGTACCCCCATGGCTCACACGACTACTGAAGGCCTAGGTGTGAAATGCACGGCCCGCCACTGGTCCTCATAATTCTAGTGGAGTCAGTACTCACTCAAAGCATAAGGTTAAGTTACTACAGGAAAAGGCCACAAAGAATGTATATTTTTATTCTTATTTTCCTAAAAGTATTAGACTCTGGAATAGCCTTCCTGAGGACGTTGTTGAAAGCCGTTCACTGGAGCTTTTTAAGACCAAGGTTTTAGAATATTTGATTGATTGATTAATATTTTTAATTTTTTTTATGTTTGTTTAGTTTATTTTAATGTATCTATATTAGTATTTTAATATTTTAAGAGTATGTATATTGTATAGTTTTAAGTTTTTACGATATTGTACTCAAATTTTATATCTATAATTAGACAAATTTATGTTATTTTACAGTGCTATCTGTATGGATTTTACCGACTCAATAGATGTAGATGTAGATGTTATTTTTCTTTCACCTTTTGTACTTATTTCCTCAGTAAATTAAGTAAGATACCTTAAACCCTTCCACGATGTAGGATTTTGAAGGTTATTAGCAGAAATGGAGGCTATATTCCATAATATACTAATGGAATTCACAAGTATGTTTTCATTAATGTATATTTGTCTTCTGCCGCTTAATCCTGTACAGGGTCGCGGGGGGAAGCTGGCGCCAATCCCAGCTGACATCGGGTGAGAGGCGGCCGCCAATCCACCACAGGGCGACACACAAAGACAGACAACCATTCACACTCACATTCACACCTACGGGCAATTTAGAGCAGCCAATTAGCCAAATCCCCTCTGTGCATGTCTTTGGACTGTGGGAGGAAACCAGAGTACCCGGAGGAAACCCATGCGAACACAGGGAGAACATGCAAACTCCACACAGAAAGGCACCTGTGCCGAACCCGGGGCTAGAACCCAGGGTCGCTGTGAGGTGACAGTGCTAACCACTCAGCCACCGTGCCGCCCCATTAATGTATAATGAATCTATATAATGAAAATAACCTGTAAGCACAAATGGCAGAAGACACAAGAGGAATCAGTGTCTGCTGGTGCTGGCTAACAAGTTTGTTATATAACAAAGAAAAGCTTCTAATAGTTGATATTAAAGGTTTCTGTAAGGAGATGTGTATGAACATTTGTGGAAAGGGTCTTGGGTGTCCACACATTGTAACAATGCTACATTTTCAGACCCAGAAAAGAGGTTTCAATTTCTTAGTAACATGAAAAGCTGTGCTAATTTTGTCTTATTAACTTCCAGAGAACTGGAAAATGAAAATGGATAGGGTTATGAGGGAGTGACTGTTTATGACTGATATAATGTAAGTGAAAACAGGAACTAACTTGTTTTGCGGATGTTCCACATCATTAACCATAACTATAAACTGATAAAAACTATGATGTATCATTTCCTGAATTTGCAATCTTTGGCAAAAATGCAAGTGATGCAGTGGTTAGGACTCTCTCCTCACAGCAAGAAGTTTCTGGGTTTAAACCCGATGGTCGACTGGGGCCGTTTTATGCAGAGTTTACATGTTCTCCCCGTGCCTGCACAGGTTTCCTCCGGGTGCTCCAGTTTCCTCCCCCAGTCCAAAGACATGCAGATTCAGACATCTGGCTACTCTAACTTGGCCATTGGTGTGATTGTGAATGAGGATGGCTGTTTGTCTCTCTGTGTTAGCCCTGCGATAGATTGGCAACCTGCCCACAGTGTGCCTCACCTTTCGCCCAAAGTCAGCTGGGATTGGCTCCAGCTTCCCCGTGACCCTTAACAGATAAGCAGGCACCCAGATGAGGACCGGTTTCCCTTTAGAGTCTGGTTCCTCTCAAGGTCTCATCTACATGTCTACACTGAATGGATTTGAATAAGCTGTAAAGGTAATGGATGGATGGATGGATGTGTGTTATTCCTTATTTATTATGCTCACTTAACAATATTACAGTAAACAGATAAATAGCTACTTTGAACTCCTGAAGACTCTGGCATTCTGAATTGATTGTGAGGTTCTCATGTCCACTAAGAGCTGAATCATCGCTGTTTCAGCATTAGTCCTTGTGGTTGCTTTGAGTCCAGTGAAATGGTAGCTCTGGGGTTTTTCACCTCATTCCCCTGGGCCAGAGGGTGTGTGTGAAGGAAGTCTTCTACAGCTGACCAGACTGCATAATTTAGTCTTTAGGCCACCCAGGCAGTCTATTCAGAGTGCCACTGGAGAGCACGGCCTGCACGATACTCAGTCACGCTGCTGGGCATTTTCCCCCTAACCACCAGGAGAAGTAAACAGCAAGAACGGAGGCAGGATGTTGATTTGTCCGATCGTATCTGCGCTCAAAAGCAAAATGAGCAATTTTCTAAAATACCACATTGTTTGAAGATATGGGATTTCAACTCGTTCACACAAACACAGAAAAAATGGCACAGGAAAATAAGCACTAACCAACCAATCAAGCGTTCTCAGATAAGTGCATGCATGTGCAGGATGAAACAGTGCACACTGGCATCGACAGAACAGAACAAAGAGTAAGCCCTGTGCCATTTTCTTACAACAATAATCTTCTTCTCTTGACTCAAACATGCAGCAGATGGAAAGAGTGAGATGCAGTAATTTGTAAATGTGAAATGTTTAAAACATACTGATGCTAAAAGGTGTAATACACATTCTCACTGTACTGTTATGGGAATGTGGAATAACTGCACATTTGGCTTGACATTTATTTGGTGTTCTGACATGTGATTTTTTTTTTGTTTTGTTTTGGGTTTTTTTAAACTCAGTAGTTATGCCCCAAAGCAGATTTTCAGACTTGTCTGTCATCCTATTAGCTGTACATGTCTGTGAAACCACAGTATGAGATGAACTGCTGTATCTTTCCTAGAGAATTATACAGTATCAGTACCCTTTTCCTCATCAACTGTCACTGGAGCTGCTATAGTGATACTAAATGACAGAAACAACTATATATCAGTTGCTCGTTCTTTCTCCACTAAACTGGTATATAAGGCCAGAGTTTATCAAAATATTTAGCTGTGCTTATGAGCATGTTTTAAATAATGCCACGTGAATAGTTGAAGAAAAACAGACTAGAAAATTTAAGAAAAGCCAGTGAACACGTTTGTTTTAGATCAAATTGTTGAGATTTCTGAAACAAAGTTAAACCTAAATTTCAGGCTGAATTCTGAACTGGGCTGAATTTAATAGTGAACTGTGAAACTTTCTAAAGTTTCATTAGAAGTACAATAATGGATTTATGTTACGTTGACCTTGTAAACCTCAGGTTTGAAACTAGCTGTGTTTCCATTAACCTGCAAAATGTGCAATTTCAAATTGCGAACTAAAAACAAGTAATGAAAGAGCATGAATTTTGAAAAAAAAACTAAAATTTTGATAATAAAAAAAAAAACGTTTATACACCGGCATGAGGTCAGATGATTGTCAGATGATTCGATAAAGCAATATTCTGCATAATTGAAACTGAAGCATATTTTTTGCATTTAAGTCATATGACATGAAGAGCAAATGAAAACACTACCTTTCGGAAAAAAAGTGCACAGAAAGAACTATTTCGAGAGGAGAAATCCCAGCTTTATTTGCATTACATTACTCAATGAGAACACAGACTATTCTCCATTGTGTTTTGTCAGAATTTTTTAAAGTATATTGTTTCAAGCTTGTGCAAAATTGCACGGAAGCCTGGCTAGTGTGCGGCGTGATATTATAAACAAAGATGACCAAAATGGACAGCGTCTTCCATAGTTAAAATAGTTTGGATTTAATGTCAGGGTTTCTTAATATTCTTAAATAAATCTTCACTAACATTTCTAAGTATTGACCACAAGAATAGTAGAGCTTTAATGTTTTGTTTGAAAGATGATGAAGTGTTGAGTAAATTTCTATATACATTATTTTTGAGTCTTTTGAGGAGACCACTTGAAATTCTGATGTCATCTGAACCAATTATAAGATGGCGGTTTTGGAAGGTAGCTATAATAGCTACCTATTTCAAAACACACTGCAAACAAACAAAATATCTCCAAAGTGATGAACCGGAGACCTGCATCCCCAAATCACATACCTAGGCCAAAACACCTGAATGTTTTGCAAAAGGAGAAGCTTTCTGTATTGACAGGTAACACAACAGACAGGCTGGCACAGCGTCAGGGACCAGAGTTTCTCATCTGCACAGATGTGTTGTTGACAGCTGCCAGAATGAGGGGAGAACTTTGATGAATATTACAAAATGTGCTCTAACTTTAAAACCGCATATGTCATCTTTATGTGACTGTTATTCAATCAACAGTCAAACATTTCACTGTTGTGACTGTGGCTCATGTGAATGATGTCATTATAACAGATTGTAGGTTTGGACCCTTAGTCAGCTGAAACTGAGAGATAGCAGGCTAGATTGCCGTCTACCACTGACAGCCTTGGATGTGATAGCCTACAGGATCCAGAGTTCACCGCTGCACTAGCCCAAGACCTTCCCCCTCACTGGAGCCTCAGCATGGGAAAAAACCCAGAGATGCCAGCACTGATAGAAAGCAGCACCGATGCTAATTAGTTAAAAAAAAGAAAAAACCTCAGGATTGAGGTGGGTTGCAGGAGTGAGAGCAGGTTCAATGATTGTACATGCTTGGGTGGGTTCCATGCGAAGTTAGGCTTCAGCTCTGATTTCAGCATGGAGCAAACTGCTGATCCTTACCTCGTGGGATTCCCGCATTCCGAGACGGTGAGATGGCCCAGTACCTTCTGGGCCTTTACCGAGCTTGGACACTCTCCAGAACCGCAGAACTGCTCAAACACCCACGCTAGAGTATAAAGTGCTAGAGGTGGGTCTGATATCATGCTGTGAATTAATGTGAAGACTGTGAGCGATCACTGGTATTAAACTGTGCGTGAAGAAATGAAGAAATGCATGAAGAAATGGCATACATGAGCTAGGAGAGATATTTACACTGCAGTCCACTGTTGTATTCAAGACCACCTAAAGGGAAACCAAGTTACAACCAAGACCAGAGTGTATTGAGACCAAGACTTGTAGAGGTTGAGATCAAGTGAAGACCAAGGCCAAGGCAGAGAAAGACTGAGTCAAGACCAAGACTGCACCAGTGTGAAAGCCACACTGCCAGACACCTACAATAATATGTGTAACATGCAAACCATAGGCATTTCTCAAATGTATCTGAAAGATCCCCATTCCCTTAAAAACACTCAGATACAAATAAACACTAAGAGCTGAAATCAACTTAACTATCTTTTATCTATTAAACGCATTATTCGTTGCGTTTGAAGCAATCATAGTAATGATGCAACAAATAAATCAGACAATGCACAGGCAGTTTATTGGTCTTGACTGGCACTGAAAAAAAATCCAGAGTCCTCTATGTCTGAGACCGAGACAAGATCAAGTAAAAATGCAGTGGATTCGAGAGACGAGACCTTCAAAGAATCTTCAAACCAAGACCAATCTCAAGTACTACAACGTTACTGTAGTCATCTCAGCAATATGTGTAAATATTGTGATCACTGTAAAACAGAACTAGTCCACCTGATAGAACTCTATCTGTATTCATGCATCCTGAAATGACCCTGGTTTGTAAAGTTTTAAACTCGGTATTAAAACTTGGCATCTGTTGTTTATGTGTAAGAGCTTGTTTTGCAATTTCAGGGTTTCTGTATTAATATGCAGAGAGGCCTACCTTCCATCTGCATTGCTTTCCTGATGATGCTTTGTGTAAGATGGAGAGAAAGAGAGAACAGAAACTGAGCGTGTGTGTGTGTGTGTGTGTGTGTGTGTGTGTGTGTGTGTGTGTGTGTGTGTGTGTGTGTGTGTTCCTCAGGGACTGTTCCCATTTATGTTTCACAGATTGTTTCCTTTTTACTTTCCCTACCAAGGCAGGTTGAATAAATTGCATCTGCCCTGTTCGCTTATGACTGAAATGCTTTCCAAGCGAAAAAAAAAACAGGACGTGAATATCAACATCGCTCCCACTCTGAGTGTTTTAAGATTTCTGCATTTACATTAAAGGACCTCATGTTTACTTTTTCAGAGGTGTGATTTCAGCCTCCGAATCATTTATGCAGTTTCATCTGCAACATGCCATGGTTGTGAAAGTGAAAACGGGTGTTTTTGTGTAAGAAAAAAAGAAGAAGAGTGGGACTAAATGAAGGTACAGGAGCAGAAAGAGACCAAAGACTTGTATTATAATCCAAAATACGAAAGTAATTTGGTGGTACAATATTGGTAAATTCTTATTTTTTTATTATTATTATTACACTGTAACACTGGCCAAGACCATATATTATATTATGTATATATTATGACCATGTGTTATGTTATGTTATGTTATGTTATTATTTTATATAATATTTTACATATACACACACAGGAACCTCAGCTTGTGAGCATAATTCGTTTCACAACCCACAAATATTTATATAAAAATGGCAAAGTATATAAAGTAAAAATACATAAAACTGTCACGAATCTGCCAGTTCTGAGCACTCCCAATAGCGGTGCATGTCAGAGAACACATGGGTGGCGACAGGTATACCGGATTGGGACTGACTGCGGGAGCTATAAAAAGACTCAGGCAAGCACGCCAGGGTCCCGGAGCATTAGTTGCCATTTCATTTTCCGCGCTCTTGCCAAGCCTTACTATTCCTGTATTTGCTTTCTCCGGTTCTGGCTAAGTTTCTGTTACTTGTTATTCAACCCCACCACACCTGACAACAACAAAATAACCTGCACTTTACCTTTAAAAAGACTCGTGGCTGGTGTGAGGGAGAGGGGAGAGGACTTTCACTTTTGACTTTTGACTTTCACTACAACTCACAGAATCACTGCAGTGTTTTTGTGCGACTTCAACAAGGAAACTGTCCAATGATCGCTGCTTTTGCCTCCTTTTGAGGATTTCGCAGAAATGTGACATTGCATTGTCATTAATCAGATTCATCACTCGCACTGCTACAACTTTATTTTCTACAAAGTTTTGCACTCTTTCCCACATTTTACACATATCCCTGACCTCATTTGAAGTTATGAATCACTATATATATATATTACACACACTGTGTATATATATAATATACACAGTATGTGTTTTAAAGTTTAAAAAAAAAAGAGAATCCTATCCTATTTCTTGCAGTCTGGTTTTGAGGATCTGTGCTATACCTGTCACTCTAATTGAGAATTAATAGGCTGGATCTAACACTAACTATTAATGCTAACATGGGGCACCATTTGTAAAAAACAATCTAAAGTTTTTATAGATGTAATTTTTCATGATTTAGCACAATTTTCATACATTTAGACATATAAAGGCATTACAAAAAAACGTAACTGTTTTAAGCTTCCTGATATTAGTTCTTGCTGTGTAAATGTTAGATGTTGAATCTAAATGTTCTATCTAAATCTAAATGTTAAATGTTAAATCTGAATGTTATATCTAAATCTTAATTCATGACTGTAGCTGAGGAAAATCCACCTTCTTGGACAACCATTAGCAGCACTAGCAGAGCCGGTATTCCCATGGCTACTAGCAGCATGAAATCCTCCATATTGGAGGGGCATTACTGGTACAACCCCTTTCTAAGCAAAAGCCAGTAGTAATCACAGGGGCATGACCAATTTACATATCCTCTAAAAATATCATC
Organism: Chrysichthys cranchii; assembly: GCA_030068335.1. Classification (NCBI taxonomy): domain Eukaryota; kingdom Metazoa; phylum Chordata; class Actinopteri; order Siluriformes; family Claroteidae; genus Chrysichthys; species Chrysichthys cranchii. The sequence goes on from JAQMCW010000034.1 coordinate 17,419,928, forward strand.
TAAAACGTGCCACATTTAGATATAACATTTAACATTTACACAGCAAGAACTAATATGTGGAAGCTTAAAGCAGTTTTTTTAAATGAATTTATCTGTAATGTATGAAAATTGTTCAAATGATGGAAGAATGACACCTATAAAAACGTTAAACTGTTTTTACAAGTGGCACTCCATACGCTAATGCTAAATAGTTTTTTTATTTCCTTTTTTTTTTTTTTTTACCACAATAAGCCTGCTATATTCACTATTTTAGACTTAAATTTAGAAACAGATAGAGATAGAGATAGCAGACAGATGGAAAAAATCAGAACAGAGAGAAACTGGGGGAAATGGCTGGTTGATGTGTTTGGCAGACTGCACACAAACACACACTCGGCTGTGATAACAAGCCCTCATTAGTGCACTGCGTCTCGCTGCTGTGTGTCTACTCTTCAGCTCTCTCCACCAAAGACATGAGGCACAATCATTCTTCATGTCCCATACGGCACACTCCCTAATTCTCCCCGTCACCTTTTCTTTACTCTGACTTTCTAGGTTCTGGTGTTTACTATTAGTCTCTGAATATGATTCTCTGTGTGTGTGTGTGTGTGTGTGTGTGTGTGTGTGTGTGTGTGTGTGTGTGTGTGTGTGTGTGTGTCTCTCTCTCTC
>JAQMCW010000034.1:17438023-17454959 GCA_030068335.1 Chrysichthys cranchii
CCTCCTCCGACAATCTCTTCCTCCTCCCACCACCAACGTCCGTCCTACACCTCACTGCTCCGCCTCCATCATCGCTTTTTGTGATCCTCAAGGTAAAGTACACTTAATAAAAGCAGTTTATTTCTTTCCATTCACTTTTATTATGTTTTATTATTGTTTTATGCATTATTTGTTATTTATATAGTATATTTCTCTTCAAAAACACGTAACAAAAGAAATTGGTGTGTTTTGTTGGGGGTTTGGACGAATTATAAGTAATTCCATTCATTTTATTGGGGAAATTCGATTTATCTTATGACAGTTTTGACATACGACCTTGCTCCTGGAACGAATTAATGTCCTATGTCGAGGTACCACTGTATTACCAAATATTCTCGAATGTTCTAGAAAGAAGAACCTTCTTGTTTGTCACTACTTTCAAGTGGCAATCTTTTGTATCATTAATATCTATCTTTCACTAGGGAAAATTAACAAAATGCTCCTTTGAAGCTCATAATTAGATCTTTAGAAACAGGAACGTACTTTAACCCTATACGCTGGATATATCCTGCCGGCGGAATGGAAATGAACTAATCAAAATTCAGTTTTTCTTATGTGGGGTGAATAGTGTTAAACAAGTTCTTTTTGTTTTATTTGTTTTGTTTTGTTTTATGGTTCACCATGTTCACTTTCCCAGGTGAAAAATACAAAACGAGTACCTTGAGCCTTGAGGGTGCCATCCCATTCACAAGCAATGGTGCAGTTTAGTGTGTGTTTAATGAGATTGTTAATGAAGATCTGACATTATGGGGCCTCCAGGGAACAAAATACATCCAGAAAAGGTTTAAACCAGCAGAAAGTATGGTCATGTGGGCACAGATAACTAAAGACATACACAAAGCATCGCTCCTTGATTACTCTATTTTCATTAGTGCTTTCTTTCTTTTTTTTCTTTTTTTTTACTTTAAATAAGGGATTTTTCAGCTTCTTATAAGCTCAGCTTCACCGGAGTGTAATTACAACATGCCGAGATTCTTTTCAACAGGATATCGTTACATCGCACATTCTTTATTTTTGCCTTCAGTCTTGGCCACCTTAGTCTGTTAATTCGGTGCCCATGATGTCATTAGGAGGAAAGTGGAAAGCATGTTTGGTGCAGTGCATGTGCGAAAGAACACAGTGGCAACTTGTTGTGAACTTGTCTTTTATATATTTTACACATTTGTTCTGCGCGTGTGTGTTCAGCTTTGTATAGACTCTGTGTATTTAACAGGATGAGCTGTGCTGAGATGGCGGATGTGTAAACTGGCACACAGTGGGAACAGAATGGTTATTTTAAATTACTGATGTGCTTGTGTCGGTGCCAGGTTCTTGCAGGGACAAGAGTATGGGCATATTTGTGTATGCAGTTGACAGTCATTCATCACACACAGTCATTAATCACACACACACACACACACACACACACACAGAGACACACACACATACATCTGTTTATCAGCATTATGGGACCACAGTGACGCATGTTACACTAACACACCTAGACAAATTTCTTTTCTGTGATTCTTTCACAGCATCATATGATTCATATAGGTGTACCTGATACATAAAAGATTGACTTGTCCATTGTGGCTATGGCTATGGCAACAGCAAGAGTACTTAGCTGAAATTTAACATGTGGCAGGAGTTTTCTGTGTTTAAGAAAGAGAGACCCATTTTGAAGCTCCATCAGCTCTGAGGTTGCGCTAAGGGTTTCTGTATTGTTGTGGTGGATTGCTGTCATCACCTCACTTTATGCGCAGCACTGTTTACTCTATGATTAATGCACAGGGCTTGCATGGAGCTATTCAAATGATAGATTCTTATTTATTGTCTTTCAGAGAGAGAGAAAAAGAGGGGGGTGTATACAGCATTGGTAGTTTGTATGACTTGAGTTTGAAACCAACCAGAATCTCCCAACATTCTGTGTACACTTTAACGATGTAAGACTTTGTCTCACCGCAGAAGCTCTAGCAAGGCTGGAATAGTCTCTGAGTGCTCAATCTGGCTGTTTTTTTTAAAAGGAATACCCAAGTATATGCAATCATACTGCAAGAATGTCTGAACTCAGAGGCAGATCCGGTTGGAAACCCTCTGGGCAAAACTGCTATATAAACACATTATCTGTCATCGTAGAAATATAGCTGTTCATAGGCATTCGGAATGGCCGTAAATACATTTTTTTTTTCTTGAAAACTTTAGTGCCCCAGTCTTCAAAAGGCTCCACACAGGTCGTCCTGTGTAGCACGGCTGTCCAATAAGCCGTTTATTTTCATGCGAGTAGCGTGCAGAGGATGGTGTTAAGGCCCTGTTTCCCTTGCTGCACAGCAGGAGGCCCCATCACGCCTGACTCCACACACACACACACACACACACACACACACAGCTGCAGCTGCTCACTGTAGAGGTGGAGACATGGCCAAGCACATAAGTCACTCTGGGCATTAGAGCCCCCTGCTGGAGGACAGGTGAACAAACGATTGCTCCATGCCGAAGACCTGCAACTGTATGATCAGCCCTGTCTCATACAGTCAGCAGAACAAAAAGAATTTTGAAGGTCATATTGTCTCAAGAGGAGCCCCAGGGCTACACTGGAAGGGACAGAACTGAATTTTAACAGCGAGAGTTCTGAAAAATGTCTTCACTCAGAGACACCGCTCTTCTTATTGCTGCTCCTGCGATGGACCTCATCGAGTAGCTTTTCTAGTAAACAGTCCAAATCCTTCCTATGCTTTATCAGTATTCGACTTGAGACTGCTAGATGAGAGACAGAATGAGAACGAGCTGATCTTCCAGATTGCTTCACATTGTTTTGGATGAATCTTTTGTCTGCTCATCCAGCCGCAAGGAGAGCTGGATAGGGGAATGCGTTGCAGCCACAAGGGAGATGTTAATTTCAATTTCAGTTTCAGGGTCATCCAAAAAAATAGTTTGTCCTATCCAAGTGGAGTGAAGCCCTCTGCAATTTAAATCTGTCTTTGATATTTGCTGGATAAAAAGGATCTCTATTACCAAGAGTTTTCACTCTGTGGGATGCTTGGATATGAGATCTGTTTCTGACTACATACACATAAACCTTAATTAACCTTTATAATAGTGTTCTTATTCAAGCAAAGTGCCCTTCGTATTTGGAAACATTAAAGTGAATGTATATGCTGCTAGTTGTGGCGATAAACCTTTGAAAAGGTTTAAACACTGTTACGGCTAAAGTACTAAATGTTCTTTTGCTAGTCTGCCCTCCGTGTTGTTTGCTGATTCTCTTGTACCACACTGTTGTCACTTGAAGGACATTATTTCATTCTACTGTATACTTGTATATGGTTATAATGACAGTAAAGCTTTAAATGATTATATTCGGTTTGAATTTCATCTTTATACAACTGTATATCTCCTTGCAGGTCCACGTCTACTGCATTTTCTGCATTCATTAGTATTGATGGTGTAGAACGTACAGCAGAGTCACAGAGAGAAGCACTCGTCTCTCCTGCTGTAAGAATACTGGAGCTCTTGCATCATCTGAGCGCTCACCTTTGAAGCTTTAGCTGGATCTACATGCATGGACATATTATGCAGGGTCCTATATCCCCCTGTTTCAATATATACATCTTTTTTTTCCTTTCTGTACCTCAAAGTAAAACCTAGAATAATGATAAAAACACATTTAGATCTCAAAAATTGCGAAAGCGGTCAGCTATAGTGTCGAATTACTGGAGTGTTATATGTCGAAAATGCATGTTTGTATTGTACAAACTTGGGAATTGTAGTTCATGAAAGATTTTATATATATGTTTTTGCCCATACCACAAATCTTTATGATTTATAGCCTGTAAATGAGATGCACTTGGTAAACAGCATGGCTGTCACTGAGTTGGACGTTGCACGAGTAGTTGAAAAGTAAATTGAAAACAGGCGCTGCATTTGCTTATCTTGATCATTTGTTATAGTCAAATACACCTCCAGCTGTCCCGCCGGCAACTTTTGAAGATCTCACGAGTAGACCTTTGCTGGGAAAGTCACACTAAACCTCTCCAAATAAGAATAATGGGCTTGATGACATTATAGCAGTACTCATTCAATTCATTTATATATATGTGTGTATATGTACAGTTCCTGCCAACTTATGGAAGAAAAGTGAGAGTCTTTTATCAGGCTCCAGACATATGTTTCCAATGTACTTGAAAGCAGTAACTACACATATTCTGGTGCCAAAAAGCAGACTCTTTATTTGAGCAGCAAGTTTATCTGTAACAAAAAAACAGCTATTTTTCCTTTTGGGGTAAGTGTATCCTCAGATATGCAGAGGCTACTAAATCTCATGGGAAGCAGACTGGTCTTGCACCGTCTCTTCTGTCCAGCCTTTCTTGAAAACCATGGTTTAGGTTGGCGCTGTGTTTAGGATTATGAGCATTAATGTAACTCAGTACTTTATAAAGACTTTATTTTTTGCTTTGATTGACTGACTTGACTTTACGCGTTGACTTTACGACTGCTGCCTTGTATGTGAAATGGTTGGGTTGCTACATGAAGGTCTTTCATGCATCAATTTAACTGCTCATGTATCATCTATAAAAAAAGGTTAAATATTTCATCTATTTGTAATAAAGATTCCTTGCATAGTGGCCTTCTGGTAAACCCTTCTCTGTAGACATAGTGTGTTTCCTGAGGTTGTCTGCTGCCTGGTCACCCCTGCGTGACTCGGGTCTTTCTTATGCCAGGCTGTGGGAAGGCCCCCTCCCTGCTCGGGACGCGGTCCATCCCCACTGGCACATAACTGCGAGCTCACAGAGTTCACACACACACACACACACACACACACACAGAGCAAACGCACTCACACATACCCACGCCGCCTCCCAGGCTCATAAAGACTCAGCGCTCAAGTATGGGTTGGGCCGAGAGTTTACGAGTTTGGATGGAACACTCTGACACTGTGGGTCACTGTTAGAGAGGGCAGCAGGATTTTAATACACCTTAACTTTGATCAACCCTTGACGTAACATCAAATACAGCAGCTGAGCTTTCCGAATGGGAACATAATAATAATGGGAGTAATCCAGGCCAGGATTAATAACCCCAGTGTGGCAAAGATTTAAGAAAGTCTCAGTTTGTCAGATCTTGTTCATAGTAATAAACCTTACTGAGCAAATGAACTTGGTTCAGGTCAGAGCTGCAAAAATCTTGTTATAACTTATTCCTTACTGATTATTGTAACAAAAGCTTGGATATACATATGACTTGTGGGGGGAAATAATTTTGGTTCATTTTAAAACAGTTTCAAATATTTTTTATGCATATATGATATATTATCATTTATATAATAATATAAAATCATAGATTCTTCTGCGGTATTTCAGTGCAGTTGAAGATAAAATCCTTATAAATACTGGAACAGAAAATTTATTTGGATGTGGGTGATTGCATGACAGAGGTGTAATTTGTGTCCTTCAAATATCCTACCAATTGCAAATATGTATGTAAAGTAGAGGTATAAAAAAAACATTTTGATTTAGGTCAGTAAAACATTTAGGTCAGTTTTCCATCAAAACATCCTATAAGCCAATATAAATAACTTTAAACAATAATCAAAACCTATTTATAGCACTTGGCCATACAAATGGCATTGTGCCTATACCGGCCCACTACACTGTAGCTGCACTTGACCTTATAATCATTAAAATGTTTTTTTAATCCCTTTTTTTTTTACTTTCTTTCAAAACGTTTTTCATGGATGGTGTGAATCCATTTAACATCTAATGCTGGAAACCTTACCTGAACACTTTCAGCCCTATTAAATATTTGGGATGTTCAGAAAGTAACATGTTTAACAGGAAGTTGCATTATGGGAATTTCCTGAAGATCATGGGAAGAAGAAAAGCATGTTGTCTCATTCTTTTTTCGTAGTAATGTAAAGAAAGACGTTTCAGTAAATCTGTAAGCTCCGATTTGTAGGATTTAGGGGGTTCTATTAGCAGGAATGGAATATAGTATCCCTAAGTATATTTTCATTAGTTTATAATTGCCGGTAACTATGAATCATTGCATTTTTCTAAGCTTAGAATGGACCCTTTATATCTACATAGGGAGCAGGTCAACCTCTACAGAGCCACCATGTTGCACCACTACAGTAGCCCATAATGGACAACCCTCTCGAGGGCGCCTTCTGCATTTCATATTTTTACAACTGGCAGCGTGAATTTGAATGGAAGCACCGGAAGGATGACAATGAAGAAAAAAGGAGGACAAGGAAGAAGAAAGAAGTGAAATCAGTGTTTACTGGTGCAGACTAACACGTTTGAGAACCCAAATTTGGGGAAAAGGAGGATCACACTTATAATTATAATTTAGCATGATAAAAAGCAATCGCGTGTTCGAATACCAACTTGGAAAAGGAGGAGAAAGGGAGGGCCATTCAGGTGTCTGGAATCAACTGAATCCAAATTAGTGAACCTTTAGCATGAACTTAATGTCTTCATGCCATTAAGCATGGATCCTAGTGAACCACATTTTGTTTGTTTGCTAATTCTATGCTAAAAATCCGACCCCATGTGAGGGATGAGATCAGCTACCACATTTTTCGAATGCTTACATGCATGTTTTCTTAGAATTAATGTTGAAATATTTTTTTTAAATAAATAAATACAGTTGAATTTGTTTTATAGACCCAACCTTTTAAAAAGCATGAAATGTTGAGCTACCTTAAGCTGGTGGCATTGACTTATGTCCATTTTCCATTGAGTTATTACTTTAAAATCCACAGGCTTCTGTTTATCAAAACGAATCCTCAGCTTGAACTCGGGGAATGCAGAAACAGGAACTGGCGATTTAGGGCGAGCAGGAGTGGTAGCAAGGTAAAGGGCAACAAGAAGCAGGACGTTCTCTTGTGGTGAAAGGCATAATACCTGATAATAAATAAGACCGATATAAAGGAGTTATTTCTATATCCTCAGGTTACACATCTGCTCAGTGTAGGAGACAGAGGGAGACTGACAGGTGATTACACATGGCCACATCTCAGAGGGAGAGAGAGAGAATCTCTCATTTCAGGGCCCCTCTGCAACCTCTCTCCTTTCATCTGTGCACCTGTTTCTCATTTCCCACTCAGGCATGCCAGGGCCGTGCGGCTGGCTATAAGGGCTCGCTCGACACGGCTGTCAGAGTTTGTCAGTAGATGAGTGCTCTTCTGCTCGATCAGGCACATGGCCATAGAATAGGGCATATAAATAAAGATAAGTCCAGAGTGACCAATACTAATACCATCGTTGATTAATTTCAGAATCCATTACGGTTTTCTTCGTGACTTCAGTTGATTACTGATGTATAGTAACATGGTGTAAATTAATGTATGCTAATTTATATGGCTAATTATTGTTATTTTTATTAATGGTTGGAGAAAATCTTATTTAATGCAATTGTTCAGTAGTTAGTTAACATCTTAGCAAATATCCAGTAATACAGATTTTAATTGCTATGATACATTTGGCTTATTAATGTTAACTAGTGCAGTAAATAATGTGTATTAAGGAGACTTTTTAAGGTGATTTTAATCAGCACCACGACAGAGTGGTTAAGGAGTTGGTTATCATTGACTTGCAGTTGTCATGGATGGAATGACTGTTAGTTAGTGCATGTGATTATTAATATATGCAAATTTATGCAACTAATATGGGTTTTGATGACAAATTTGGGGTTAAGTTTGTTCATCTTAATTATTTCCAAAATATAATATTAGTAACTTTAATGTAAAGCATTACCAAAACTTATTTGATTGAACTAAATATCGTAATAACGGTGTGATGTTTTTTGTTGTTGGCAAATTAATTCATGACTTGTTTTTGATGCTTCCATACTTGTGGTTTGTAGTACAAATAAGTGTAATTTCAGCTGAAGAATGTCCCAACCAAACTTAGTACTGAAATATAGTACATCCACTCTTCATCTTCATACTCATTAGAGAGTTTACACAGTCCATTCTGAAGTGATCCTCAGTACAACCTCTACAGTGGGAACTCTATAATGTTCCCTGCTATAATGGTCAAGTATCAACTATTGTGTGCATTTTTTTTATATTTAGAATATTAACCGTTTAAAGAACCCCAGGAGTGAATCTTAGCATCAGAAGGGGCCTTTTCAACACTAAAGGATGGATTGCCCATGCTAATGGCTGCCAAGAATGTTCTTGCATATTGCTTCCTTTATTTCTTTTGGACTCCACTGACACTCTTCTCCCAAATAAATAACACAACACTATGTTGCATATCACACTTGCTTCCTACTCTACCTATTCCAGAAGACCAGTCCTGCATTTTCCTTCAACTCCATATGTTGGCTTGCTGCTTTGATCACTGATCCATTGCTATTGGACTATGATGGGTGTAGAAGCCTGGCTTTCCCACTTGTCCTCCCCCTTTCTCCCAGTGGAGGCACGGGCAGCTCTCCCAGTGCAGCTGCTTCCTCTGTTCGATGGATGATGGAAGTGAACAGGGGTCAGAGGGTTCCATGCATGATCCCCTCACATTCCCCCTTCCAAGGCCAGACAAATGCAATAGCTGATTTGCTCTTAAGTTTACTGCACTGGAATGATATCTACAGAGGCTATTGCATCATTGGATGTCTAAAGGCGTTACACACAAGAGAAATGGTATAATAAATATGCAGCAATCCCATTTCTATAAATTGATCTAATGTTTGGCATAGTTACAAAGCTCTCCCTTCACAATAAGTTTTACGTGCATAAATCATAAGCACTAGAGCACTTGTAATTGTGTGGAAATGTGGCAATATTTTTACATTGTGTATGGTTTTTCAAGTATTTATTAGTTGTGGGGTTTTTTTTTAAATATATTTTTCCAAATATTTTGTCCATTTTTCCAATTGTACATAGTGGTTTTTAATTTTTTCTCAAGGTCAGCAAACCATAGGAACTGTGGCTAGTGATTTATGAAAAAGTTGCATGTAATGGGAGATGGATGGATGTACGTATGGATTGATCTGGACAGTAATCTTCTTGCCAATCTTAAGATTGAATATGAAAATAAACGTAGTCTAAGGTAGCAGACAACCCATAAGGTTAAACATTGTCAATAGTAGTATATAAGAAAGTATGTTTTGATACAGTCATGAGTGTGTTTTTGTCTGGATCCCACTACACTGAGTTGCTTTCTGACAAGGAGCAGCTGCTTCCTGTTAGAAAATATTTGGAATCGCTTTTACCTGACTGTCACCATTTCAGCCACAGCAGTGATACTCCACACATCTCTGACTCACTCGGTAAACTGAAGTCCAATTTGAACTCTTAGAGGTTCTATTTGACAGAACTCAAATTCCTCTAATTCGATTTCTCCAAATACTAAACATGTTACTGTAAGCTTCTTTTTTCTTCAAACCAAAAAACTTACAACATCCCGACTTACAGTTATCTGTCCTTTTGTATAATTTATACAATGATTCGACAGTGTGTGCTTAGACTGTCACATTTAGTTTCTTCTCCAAAAGCATTTTTTGTGAAGAACCTTGGTGATAAGAGAGATGAGGGGAAATGGCCAGATGGGTTCAAACTGCCAGGAAGGAGACAGTGGCTCAAATACACTCTACAAGTGTGATGAGCAGAAAAGCATCTCAGAACACACAACACATCAAACCTTGTGGTGGATGAGCTACAACAGCAGAAGACCACATCACGTTCCACTCCTATCAGCTAAGAACAGGAATTTGAGGCTATCATGGGCACAGACTCGCCAAAATTTAACAGTTAAAGTCTGGAAAAAGACTAGGTGATTGTTTAAAATCTTCACTTGTCCAGTTTGGGTGAATCTGTGTCCATGATAGACTCAGATTCTTGTTCTTGGCTTACAGGAGTGGAACTGAATGAGGTCTTTTGCTGTTGTAGCCCAGCCACCTCAAGGTTTGATGTTTTGTTCATGCTGAGATGCTTTTTTGCTCATCATGGTTGTAAAGAGAGATTTCGAAAGGTACTATAGACTTCCTAGCAGCTCAAACTGCTCCCACTCACAGAACTGTCACACACTGGATGTTTTTTCTGTTTTGTTTTTCTACACCATGCTACGTAAACTGTAGAGAATCTTCTGTGTGAAAATCCTTGGAGATCAAGAGTTTCTGAAATAATCTAACCAACCCATCTGGCATCAACAACCACATGCTACAATAAAAGTCACAGAGTTCACATTTTCCTCCCATTCTGATGTGTGATCTGAACATGACCTGAAGTCCTTGATCTGTATCTGCATGAGTTAATGCATTGTGCTGGTCCTACATGATTGGCGACTTAGAGTAATCACATTAATGTACATGTGTACAGGCGGTATTTAGGCTACAGTATGCACTTCACTTATTTTTAAGTCCTGAATTCTCATCCCTCACAAGAAAGAATGGAATTACAGAGTCAGAATTATTATTTTATTTTATAATCATAAACGAAATTCTACAGAAGGAAAAAAAAATCGGAGCTATACCACAGGCAAGACTTTGTAGTCAGTGCAGAACTTAATAGCTGGGCAGTGTAGCTGGAATAAGACTGGCGTAATATGCATTGATGCTTTTTTTGTGGTTTTTCCAGCATTCTGAAGCTTTACTGAAAGAGACAGCAGGGCAGCCAACCAGCAACACATTATGATCGTTCAGTGTCGAGGATATAAAAGCATGTGCTGGTTTCTCAGCATCATTTAGAGTAAGTTGTATGTCTTATTTGGGCTTACATAATAAAATGAAGTTTTGCTGATGGTACTTATATGGCACTCAAATGATAGCCCTGCATTAAAGGTTACACCAGGATCCGAAACTGGAGCTTTTCATTTCAAAGACCAGTTAACTAACTCCAGGGCAAACTCAGCAACCTTATTTCAAGAAAACTTAGTACGCATCACTAAGACTTCTATTTTAACAAAATATAGGAGGAATACATTTCTATTCTAGTCTTTAAAACATGTCTTTATGGCTTTGTGTGTCATCAACATGAAAAGTAAACATGAACATTATGTTTGTAAATTGCATGTTGCAGGGTTGTATAAAAAGGGAGAACAAAGGGGGTCGTAGGGTAGAACCTTGTGGGGGAACATATTGTCTCTTTTCAACTCTTAGAGTTGTTTGCAGGAATTTTTGGTCTCAGATTTCTTGATTTCATATTTTAGGAACCTTTTTTATCATTAGGAAGAAGCACATTGTCAGTAGGACGTACCTTTCTAAACATCATGGCTTCATGGTGTGGTAACAAGTAACAGAGTTTTGAAAACACATAAATGTACAGCATTGGATCCAAAGCCTACTTGATATTATGAATTATTCAAATTTCACAGTCATAGAACGGTCCTTATTTTTACATTTTCCACATCTACCTGTGAATGCGTGTGTTGACGTCATCTGTGTCATGTTTGCAGAGAAAGACAAATGCATGCATGACTGTGGACTAAACATGTAACTCTTTATTTGTGGAAGCTTAGCAGTTCTGCAGCAGCATGTCTCCCTGCCTGATGTACACATCCCATGATGTTCCCCTCCTGGTTCCTACTGTTCTGTAATACATAGGCTGTTGTCAAACAGTTTATGTAACACCATACAATAATGCCACAATTAGTGGCAATGGTTTGTCAGAGTATCCTTAAAAATAGGGGTTCGTTCATTTAACTCACATCATACGCATTACTTTATTTTCAGTGTCCTTATTTATTTCCAGCGTATCTAAAAATACTTTGTTTGGTTATTTTGTCAAAGCATTTGCCATGTCACACATAGCACTCGAGAAGTACTCAACTTTGGAGACCCTTCCAGTTCCAAAGTTTCAGAACTTAATTAACTTGTTAGGCGTTAATTTACTTAGGACTCAGGTCAAGAACTGTCATTAGGAAGTGTCAGCTGATGACAATTACAGAGTGGAATAAATTCTCTGCTTCATGCGCTAAAACTCAACAACTATCGGACGCTCTATGCATTTGACTCTGAATCTCAAAATGAATCTACTACAGACAGATGGATGGATGGATGGATGGATGGATGGATGGATGGATGCTCAGCAGGAAAGAATTTGGCACAAAAGACTGCGTATAAAGAATAAATAGAATAGTTAAACATAGACATTCAGCACATCATAGCAAATACACATGAACAAATTAAAAAACATCTGTTAGTATTTACATCTTCAATAATGATATGCATGTAGCCACTGACTGTAGGAAACATGGACAGTGTACCATCTCTAAAAGTGAAGCCACCACAGGTCTAGCGCCCCTGCTGGCTGGCTGCAGTAGAATGTGTAGTGCCGCTCATCCCCATGTGTTCCATCGACACACTAGCCTATTTTCCATGTCACTTTTCTCATCTAAACTCTCTTTCCAATTACAGTGTCTAATTCAAGCTGTTTCCCCTATGCTGATGTCTGCAATTTTTTTAACCCCAGAAACTATTTTTATAAAGTAATTCTACTATTTCCTAAGAAAGTACGGCTACACATGGGAATAAAGTCATAGCTAGCTAACTTCAGCACAGAATCTACCATCATGTACCTACTTCTTGACATATGCACTAATACAAGCTGTTAATCATTTCTATTAAAGATTTTTTGAAAGATTGAGAAGTTTCATAGGAAAAGACTAGTTTTATCACAGTAGCTACCTAGCCATACAGCCACCATGATTGCTTATTTATTTCAGTATTAATGGCATCCATCCAGCTATCTAAATTTTCCCAAAGGCCATTTGCTTGTCACTGAACATACACATTACCAATATCATTAGGATGGATTTTATAAGCTGGTTAGTTTACAGTGCGCTTAAAATAGCCATGTATCCCAAATAATATGTTATTAATTTACACATCAGTGGCTGAGCATTCCACATTAGTCACATCAATGTCAGCGAATTTCCAGTTCATGCCCATGTGATAAATGAGACACATCCTTATTAATTAAAATTAATATCTACAGCTGACACTGTTTAGGCTCTCTGGATCAATGTTAGATTGACTGACACAATGAAGACATTCTGTGATGCTCTGGACCTCAGTACGTGGAGAAGGGTTCAGGGCCGGTGGGTGGACGTACCAAATGTGAGGGTGGACCTGACTTCAGCTCTGGTCTCTACTGAGCAGATTCTGGCTCCAAAATTGACAACATGGCGAAGTTATTATGGCTTCATTTCTATAGAATGGGAGGCAATGAAGCCACGCCATCCATGTGTTCTACAATCAAGATATGTAGCTTATGATATGGCATATATGAATTCCTGTATTGGACAAACAGTTGGAAAGAGTGAAGTGAAAAGTGTAAAAAGTGTTCTAAGAGGTAAATTCCTGAGTTAAATCAGATGCTAAAATTTGGTAACGGTCTTACAGGTAACAGAATCTTTAAGCTCATTCATTCAAGAATTATGGTAATTTTATTTTTAAATGTTACACTCAGCTCCAGCAGTACCAAAACATTCATAGTTTGCAGCAGGGAATTGAAATAAAGGATTGAGAATTGAGGGGATGAGTAAGACCCGTGTGTATGACACACCAGTGAGACAGCATTCAAGAAAAGGCACATGCACACCTGACAGCAGGAAACAGATCCATGCAATGATGTCACATATAAATGGTTGAAGATGACTAGAGGGTGCTAGTAAAGGTGTGTTATCATCATCCCTGTAAAACTGTCCCTCCTTTGCAGCTACACAGGGCATTTAACATGGGTTATTAAAATACCTAGTAATTAAAAACACATTCTAATGGGTGTGGAGCATTCTTGTGATTCCTGGGCAATGCTTGTCTTATTAGATCATTCTCACCCATTTACCGTTTCCCTGCACGCTCTTTGCTCTGAGGAGAGACAGTGGCAGGCCGCATGCTGCTGTCTGAGTATTAGTCAGATTGAGCAGACTAATTGGGCAAAACAGAGAGAGACTCCGGCACCCACTGAGGCTGCTGAGGGTGGAATGGTGAAAACTTCATCTTTACGCTTAACCGCTGCCTCACACACACACACACACACACACACACACACACACACACACACACACACACACACACACACACACCAATTTGTGTTAGTGTTTATGACCGCACACACCAAACTGCTGGGTCAACCTCCACAAGGCAAAGCCCTGCGTTTTATATAGAAAACACTAAAAAGGAAAACAAGCTGAAATCACGAACACGAGGTGCAGGGAGGAGGAGTGCAGGATGTGCGTGTGAGAGACTGGGCAGCTCTCAGTGTCCTGCGGAGATATCCTATACCTGCCAATCCTTCACTGGCTTTTTTTTACAGCCAGTGGTTTCTCTGTTCCAAGACCTCAAAACCAAGGCTTGTTTTTCATTTTTCTTTTTGGTGTTCCGTGCCATCTTTTCACTCCTGAGCAACATTCGAGTTTTTCAAGGTGGCCTGTTAAACACAATAACTAATTATTAACAGTTTATGTCACTTAAACTAAAATTGCCAGGAGATGAATATATATTAGTAATCTGGGTGCTGCTTTACCTACACCTCTACACTACAGAGGAGCTATGAAGGCAATCATCACTTCTCGTGGATAGTGCTTTGTGTTTAAGCCTGGTGCTGGTGTGACCTCTGCTGGTCAATGTGTTACATTCTTAGCTTTATACAACAGGGGGCAGCACGAGGACATTCAGGAGTTGATACAGCCTCAGACTCTTATTTTAATTATTTTTTAAATGTTTATATATTTTTTGTTGCTTTGTTTGTTGTAGTTTGTTTTGTTTGTTTGTTAAAAGGAAATGCAGCACCATTCATCGCCATTATCTTGTGTATTTGCACAGCTTTTTTGTTTTGTTGTGTCTTTATGCTCCTTTTTTTCTCCCTTTAACAGAGAATCGCTGATGTGGCATGCAAGCTATATGATGGGAATGCAACCAGGGGGTTTCATAGGGTTCATGGAAGTGCTAACACAATTTGTGAATGTCTAGATATGCATAATGCAAGGGGAACTGAAGAGCCCTGAGTTTGACAAAAGGGAAAAGTGGAACTGAAATTGAAACGTTTCATCTAATAAAAGTGATATGCCTTATAGTTGTAATAAAGATGTCTTGCTTAGTGTCCTTCTATAACACCCTTTCCTTCAGACACTGCATATTTCTGGGGTTGTCTTCAGCATGGGTAACTCTGTGTGATTTGTTTTTTCTTATACCAGATTGTTTAAAGGTCCTATCCCATAATTGTTCTTCCATCTTCTTCTTCTTCTTCTACTTCTTCTTAATATTATTATTATTATTATTATTATTATTATTATTATTATTATTATTATTATTATTATTATTATTATGTGAGGTTCACATTGTTGTGGTCATGATTAGTTAGGATGCCACAACAGCGAACTGTAACACAAGGCTTTGAGTTTACTGGAACATGACAAACATACACCCACATTCCAGGAATTGCTGTAACTGTAAGAAAATCATCATCATCATCATAATCGTAGTAGTAATAATAATAATAATAATAATAATAATAATAATAATAATAAAGAAACAGCCATCCTTTATTACATCATGCTAAATTAGTATTTTATTCTAAATATAGATTTTCTGCATTGTGTATTTTTATATATATATTTACCTACATGGTATACACTTCAGCACTATATTCTCTATAGACATGCAATAATTATCCTACCATATACATGTACAAAACCTGTACTAATATATGTATATATTTGGTCCCAATAATTTTATACTTTGTGGCTAAATAATGTGCTACTACAACTTATACAATATTGAGAACCAGTCAGACACATTTTTTTAGGTATTCTATTTTCTTGCCATGAAAGTTTGACAAATCAGTGTATTGGTCTTTTTTTTTTTTTTTTTTTTTTTTTTTTTTTTTAAAAATTACAAGAGTGGGCCCAAACGTCTGGCCTGTAATGTATATATGATGCGGGAATATTCTACTGATATTTGTGAACCCTGTAAAAAGGTAAATGAACCACTCTTCAAAGGTTTGTATGGCATTGCTTTAAACTGCACCGTTGTGGTACCTTTAAACAACACATTTTAATTTTAAACAGGTAAGTAATTAGGAAGATTTGTGTATTAATATATATTCATTTGTAATTACAATTATTTCGAAACCAATAATAGGGTAAAATTGGAATTGATAAATTGTCCACTTTATTAGAAACACCTGTACAGCTGCACATTCGTGCAGTCAGCTGATCAGCTGTGGCAGCAGCACAATGCATAAAACCATGCAGATACAGGTCAAGAGGTTCACATGAAACAGAATGGGGAAAAATGTGACCTCTCTGACTTTAACCATGGCATGGTTGTTAGGGCCATACAGGCTAGTTTTAGTATTTCAGAAACTACTGATCTCCAGACTTTCTCTCACACAACAGTTTACTCAGAGTTTACTCAGAATGGTGCAATAAAGGAAAAACATCCAGTAAGCAGCAGTTTTGCTGCAAGATGGGCTACAACAGCAGAAGATAATGTCGGGTTCCACTTCTGTCGGCCAAGAAAACAAAGCTGTGGCTGCAGATGAGCACAGGCTCAACAAAACTGGACATATGAAGACTAAAAACTGTAGCCTGGTCTGAGTAATCTTGATTTCTGCTGAGGCACACAGAAAGTATGGTCCAAATTTGGTGCCAACAGCAAGAATCCATGCACCCAACCTGTATTGTGTCAGCAGTCCAGCCTGGAGGAGGTGGTGTAACGGTGTGGAGAGTTTTTTCTTTGGCACTCTTCAATCATCACTAGAATGCCTTCTGAGTACTCATGCTGACAATGTTCATCTCTTCACATTGCCAGAACATTAATACATGGACCACTGATCACTTACATTGTGGCTTTTGTACTTCTGGTTATTTATTTATTTGTTTGTTTGTTTGTTTGTTTGTTTATTTATTTGAAAGGGACAGTGCACATCAATTAACATTCTTCATTTACACTCAAAATGTAAAATGTGCCAGAGTTAGCA
>JAQMCW010000034.1:17472546-17486116 GCA_030068335.1 Chrysichthys cranchii
GAAGTAACGGGAAACTCAAGAGAGCCATGATATTATGTTCTTTACAAGTGTATGTAAACTTTTGACCACAACTGTAAATAAGATCTTTATATAATAATAACTACATAAATCATTGTCCTTGTATGTTCCCATAGTTTTATTCATATCCATATTTCATTTGATTTGAACTCATTTATTTTCCCTGATCCTTTTTTGTGGTGGCCTGGGAAAACTTTTCACAGGATGACATTTGGAAATGTATTACATCTTGTTCTGAAATCTACAGACTTTTCAGAACTATAATGTGAACTTCTTTTTGCTTCTGTAACACAAAAAGTTAAAATCTCGTCCGTTTATGTCCAAAATTACATTTGATTCTTTTTTGACAGCCAGTATTTGATCACTAACTGCACGGTGTGGGAAGTCCATTTTTCTAAAAGAAATAACTCTTAGCTTGTAAGGTTTTAATCATCGTTAGGCAAGCCGACTGTTTTTACCCCCACTGTCTCCTTATGTACCTAATGCTCCAGGAAGCCTAGGCAAGTGAAATAAAGTTTTCCACATCATTTTAATGATAGGTTTTCCTAAATGTGTTAAATCATGTTATAGGCAGAATTCCCCAATTTTGGCTGAATTCAGCGTGTTCATCCGACAGGTTTTCCCAGGCCACCATGTAGCTATTTTACCTTAACTTATTACCTAGTTGGAACCAGGTAAAGAGAGTAACCCTTAGTATAGTTATTTTTGTGTCCTTTACCTAGAGGATAAGTTGATTACCAAACCCAAGAAGAGAAAGACTAAGAAAGAAATCAATGGCTTGAAAGAGCTAGAGGGTAAGAACATTTCACCTATTAATTTTTTTTATAGTTTTGCAAGTGAGCAGCCAAGCCAAAATTACTGATCACTTATGGATTTCTGGATATTTATAGTGTGTCTGCTAATATAATTGACCTGTCTAGAGGAGACAGAGCCTGCTGTTGAAATGGAAGAGTTGGCCAGCTGTAATCCATCAGAAAACAAGGATGCTCTGTCCCCTGAACCTCAGGACATTCCACCACAGAAGAAGACAAAGAAGAGAAAGAATATGGCACATACTTTTGGTACTTACTTAAGGTGAACACCATGAACTATTTCCCCCATTTTTTCATGTCATATTTATTACTCTTGTCTGTATAGATATGGAAAGTGAGCAGCAAGACCTTGTGAATGGAGACATGCAAACGTCACCCACAGACAGAGAGGAAGTCACTAGGAAATCGAGACGAAAGAGGTGAGAATGAAAAAAAAAGCACATCTGTGGAAATGTTTGACTTCCCTCAAGTTTCTCAATAAAGACAGAATAAAAGAACTAAAAATGAAATGTTGGTCAGTTTTTACTGTGGTCCTTTACTTATAGAGTCATATTTTCTCTGTAGGAAGTCTAAGATACCAGAGAATCAGCATAATAACAGTGTGGAAGAGGAGAGCGATGTTGTCACTGATTCACATACTCCCATCTCTCATCGTTCTCTGTTTTCCGCCCCTCTGGGTCACAGCCAGTCTCTCAGCAAAGTGTTTGTGGAAAGAAGCCGTGAGTTCTGCGTTCATTAAAAATAAATCACTACAATTTACAGCTCATTGCTATGTTTGTTAAAATGTAAAGAAGTGAGAATTCCTTATAAACAAAACTATTATTATGTAGAAGCCAACATTTATTCATTAGTTATGAGGTTTTTCCTTCTGCTTTGAAACATCTTACCTGGAATAAAAAGTAATTATTTATGACTAGGACCAGCGAAGCATGTCTATTGTGTCCCAGTGAACATTTTCCTTTCAGGTCGATTTCAGGCCACAGATCGGCTGGACCTGGGCCATGAGCAGGTGGAAGAGTTTATGGAGGTCAGATCCATGTGGAGCACACGAGATGTGGCCTTAAGAGTTCACAGTGGCTTCAGGTAAGAGAAGAAGCACACACTATTATCTGTTGAATCTCCAATCTCATTTATAAGATTTAAATAAATCAATGATCCATAGTCATGGGAATTAAATCCCAAGCCTTTTAAAATTCTCTGTAAATTTCAACACAGCTGCTTAGTTTGCCATCATACATCATGTTGGGTTTTCCCATTTGCTTTTCTATAGGATCATTGGACTCTTCTGTAATGGGTTTCTGGCAGGCTGTGCTGTATGGAACATCATTGTTATTTATGTGCTGGCTGGAGAGCAGCTGAAAACACTGTCAAACCTGTTACAGCAGTACCACAGCTTAGCATACCCTGCCCAGTCTCTACTGTACTTTCTGCTGGCTATTAGCTCTGTGTCCGCCTTTGACAGGTGTGTGTGCTTAATATTAGACATGATTATATATTAGAACATTAGGGTTAGAACATTAGCACCAAGGATTAAAGCAAGCCAAACTGTACTTGCATCAGTCTGAGCATTTGAGGGTTAAAAGCTTTGCTCAAGGTCCCAACAGTGACTATAGGAATCCTCTAATTGGATCCTGCAACCAAACCATTACCACTGAGTTACCAGTGCAACCTTAAATGCTGACCTAACGTTACTACATTTCAAAGGTTAAGGGTCCTGTTTCTCCTGAAAGGATGCAGGTTCAAATTTAGGACTGCCTGAGTCACATGTGGGCACATGGGCAAAGTAGATGCTTTGATTACATTCTTCCTCACTTGTAATAAAACTTCCTGCTAAATGAATAAAGTTAACAGTATACCTTGGCACATGCACACCCACATCATGTCTCCAGATTCAAGGCTCCCGTCATGTTGATTTCTTAGCATGCGCTAGGGTTTTTGTGTCCTGGCTTGTCAGTGGTGGTTCATCCAATACTGAGATTCATTTATTCATGTTTAAGTGCTTTGTGCTGAGCACAGTTGTGGTGAATGCGTGATCTGTAACAGGAACACTGTGCTTGAGGTGGAATACACCCTAAATGGGACACCTGCAACATCACAAATACACATTCACACCTAGGGGCAATTTAGAGTAGCCATGTTACCTATTGGCATGTTTGTGGGCAATGAGGAGTTGAGGATTTCTGACCCTAACATTCTCCTCTGCAGGGTGAATCTAGCCAAGGCCTCTATGGCACTGAGAGGGTTCCTCATGCTTGACCCAGCAGCTCTAGCATCATTCTGTAAGCATGCCTGACAACAGTGCCTGTAGTAGTAAAACTAGAACATGTCTTCTATGTGAAATTGTGTATTCTGTATTTCTAGTGTACTTTGCAGCCCTTATTTTGTCTCTGAGTCAGCAGATGACTAGCGACCGCATCAACCTGTATCCCATAGCCAATGAGTCACTGTGGTGAGCAAGTACCAATTACTCCTTAGTCTTAAAAAACACTTTGTTTATATCATGCAGTCATTTATTGATTATTTATTTAATAGCTCAATCAGAAATAGAAAAGATGGAGCATAGTGTAAATGACAAGACTTGCCCATGTGACAGAACAGCATCTGCAGCAGGGGTGTTTTCACTGCTTTTTATTTCAGGCCTCCAGGCTCTGAACACCCGATTCTGCAACCCTGGATTGTGGTGAATTTGGTTGTAGCTTTACTGGTTGGATTGGCTTGGTTTTTCATCTCTGCCAGACCTGATATGGACTACACAGAAGGTATGTGTGTGGGTGTTGAGGAAGTTTCTTGATAGTACTAATCTTCCACTAACTTCATATTGTCATGTTCCACAGAGTTCTTAATATCAATGGAGGTAGATGACTATCTACAATTCAAGGAGAAGTCAGAAATCCCCTCCTGAAAATCTCCGACACTTATCAGGACAACTGGAATCAGTGTTTCTGAAGCCTAAAATATTGTGGCATCAGCAAGGAAGAAGCTTGACAATAAAGCATTGTAAAAACAAAGCACTTGCTCTTTTAGTAGAAAACGGACTCACAGCACCGGATAAAACTGGGAGAAACAGGAAGTAACGAAACCCACCAGCCTTGCAAACCCTGACTAAAATAAAGCAGTTGTGTTAAAGATGAATTAACAACTTAATATATGTTAATTGATAAAGATAAAGCTAGCAAAATAAGATCTGTTACATACATTAGGCTAGCTATATTGGTATATTACATTATAACCCGTATATCCACTTTAAATGCTTCGGTTGCTGAATGGTTTAGTAATAATCATTACCAGGCCTGACTAATGTGATCAAGAGATGCAGTCACAAATTTCACTTGATTCAGAATAAAGGACACGTGTTTAACTGTTTTTTCCCTCATCAGATTAATCTTTGCTTTAATGGTATTCTACCTCACTTGTAAAAGCATGAACCAACCAGCCAACCAAACAAACACACAAAAATATGAAAATGTGAATATAAATGCAGATTATACCAGGAGTGATATTATTTCAGTGGTGTTTGAAATAGGTATTTATATGGCAGAATAAAATAGAAAAAACTATGAAAGTAATGGATCAGGGTTTTGTTTGTTTTGTTTTTTTTTACTTTGTGCAACACGGACTTCTTCCAGAATAAAAGACTTTCCCATATAATCACAGCACAAATTTAATTTGGAGAATTTTAAGAACAACTTTCTAAGAGCGTCACGGAGGCTTAGTGTTTAGCACTGTCACCTCACAGCAAGACGGACCTGGGTTCGATCCCCGTGTCAGCCTGGACACCTTTCTGTGTGAAGTTCTCCACGTGTCCGTGTGGGTTTCCTCCGGGTCCTCCAGTTTCCTCCTCAAAGACATACACATTAGACAGACTGGCTACTCTAAATTGCCCATAGGTGTAAATGTGAGTGTGAATGGTCGTCTGTCTCTGCAGGCAGTCCCTGCGGTGAACTGGCGACCCGCCCAGGGTGTACCCCACCTCTCGCCCTTGGACAGGATAAAGCTGCATGGAAATGACTGCATTGATGGACAACTGTCTACCTTGTCATATTCGAGCCATTAGAGGATTTTCAGTTTATGATATCTAACTAGCATGTGCTCCATATCACTCTGAGAGCCCTGGGGTTCAAAGACACCCCGTTATCTGGCTGCTCAGATGAAGCTCAGTGCTATCTCAGGGAGTTTATTAAAAACTCAAGGCTCTCTTCTGGGCTAAATCCCAAACGGTTCTTTACTCCCTTAAGAGTGTGTTCTGTGGCGCGTATGGAATCACATCCTGTACACTCTGTCAAGTGCACTACATGGAAGTGGTTCAGGATGAACCCCTTTGAGTAATGGGAGGTGAAATCTGCGCTTCCTGTGGCTTCCTGTACGCGGGAGCAGAGCGCACGAGGGTCTGTTGCGCGTGTGTGTGTGTGTGTGTGTGTGTGTGCGGGCGCGCGCGCGTGAGTGAGTGAACGAAAGAGCGAGCGAGCGAGCTAGCGCGCGCGTGTGTGTACGTGAAAAAAAACACTAGCCGTAAAAAAAAAAAAAGATGTAAAAGATGGCGGAGCTACAGATGCTCCTGGAGGAAGAAATTCCTGCCGGACGGAGAGCTTTGCTGGACAGTTTTACCAACCTCGAAAGAGTCGCCGAATACTGCGAAAGTAACTACGTCCAGGTAATCCGGAGGGACGCGTTTCTGAAGTGTTTTTAAACTTGGCGAAGTCGTGCTTGGAGTCTGGGAATGACCAGCTAGCGCCGATTAGCATCGAGCTAACCGACTGTTCGGTTTAACGGCTGCTCGGGTTCAGTAGACGAAAGTCGCGCTTTAATCCCAAATCTGCTCCTAGGAGGCTTTCTGTGCTCCAGGATTTAATGTTTTTAACTTCCTCAGGCTCACAATGTCCGTGTAGACTCCAGAAATGTCGTGCTGAGCTAACTCGAGGGTGTTTTAGCAGGAAAAACCCGTACAGTATTGTAAAATAGACACTGAGCGGGACAGGACTGTATCGCTCTGACACACACACACACACACACACACACACACACACACACACGGCGCAGGACAGCAAACTGTTGTGAGAAAAGTTAAGCAGTGAGTTAAGTGTTAGATGTATGAAACAAGGCGGTGTTTACATTCAGGAGCTTTGTGTGGCTCGTGTCTGCGGTCACAGATGAGAGGAACATGATCAGACCGCTTCCTGCACTGGGGCTGGTGGAGCCTCTGGGGTTAGTTTGGTACACTGATGGAAATCACAACCCACCATGACCTCCTGAGACCCAGTCTCTAATGTCGGGTGCCTTGTCCTTTGTTATTTTGTCCTAAAGGATTTTTTAAAAATTTTGTCCTAAAGGATTTTTAAAAATTTTGTCCTAAAGGATTAATTTTTTTAGTTTGTCCAAATAGATTAATTTTTTTAGTTTGTCCAAATAGATTAATTTTTTTAGTTTGTCCTAAAAGATTTATTTTTTAGTTTGTCCTAAAAGATTTTTTTAGTTTGTCCTAATAGATTTATTTTTTTAGTTTGTCCTAAAAAAATGTTTTTGTCTGATTTTGTCCTAATAGATTTTCCACTAAAAATCCTCTTTGTAAATTCTTCAAACCTAGTATTAAGACCAACCACATTTCATTAATATTTATAGCTACATTTCTTTAACTTTTTAATTTTATGATATGTACTTTACATACACATTGTTTTTATTTGGCTGTAAATTTCCATAATTCTTATTTGGACTACTTGAATGGAAAAACAAGCATATTAATTATGCTGTTAGGTCTTTGGCATTGTGTTCTCCAAGCAATGATTATCATTAACATGTATATTTACAAAGGGAAAGTTAGTTTGTGTTCATCTGTGGTTTACGCTTCCAAGTCAGTTTTCTGGGTGCAAGAAAAATGGGCCTTACAGCATGCAACATCAACACAACTGTGTTTTCAACAAGCTCCACCCTTTGCTCAACTCTTGTCTGAAGTCTGAACACAGATGTGTGTAGTTTAGTTTCGGTGCCAAATCATAATGCAGCCCATGGTAATTAACAAACAGTGCCTTGTTTTCATTCTCATGTATTGGACTTTGTATAACTGGTCTTGCAGAAAGATGTTGTGTTAAAATGAAAGAAATCGCTAGAGTTTTCTGTAGGTGCTTATAAAGAATCAAAGCTTTCATGCCATCCAACAAACCAACAGTTTTATTCAAAATAAAGAAATGTTATCTTTAACACCCAAGTCTGATCAATGTTTAGCACTGTGTTTTATTATATCGCCTGTCATGTCACAGTCATGGTATATAGCAGTGCTTATATCAGGAGTGAATGCAGAAGAAATTTATTCGGTCATGACTTGCATTGACATGCTCCTATGCTCCTGTACACTGCAGTAAAGCAAAAGTGTGGCTATATGTTTGACTGTTATAAATAATCCAGTTTAATTTAATATGTTGTGAAATATTGTTGTATTTTGCATTTTAATAAATTAGAATAACATTATACAACTCTGTTCATCTTTGTTAATCCATATTTATTATTTGTTAATCTACTGTATTGCTTGAAGTCCTACATACAGGGCTTGTGTCCTTGTTCAGTTCATGCATTTTTTGCAGCTTGAAAGACCAGTACAGTCCTGCTGTAACTGTACAAGAGTCTGTTGTAGGGCTGGGCAGTATATTCATAAATTAAATTACCATTATTGTGATATGACCATTCATATCGTCAGAGGGCTGAATATGGTGAGAATCGTGATTTAGCAGAAATATCAGTTTTCCTCCAGAGATGATGATACCCCTTATGAATACATCAGTGAAGTGTCTGTATAATGTGACATGATGCATACAGTTACCTTAACAAATATTAGGCCTGTTATATTGCAGTCTTACTGTGTGGACAAGAGCTCGTGAGATGGATGCCCTGTATGTTCTTTTGTCTCTGAACATTATTTTCTTAGCATAATATATCGTGATTAATTATCGTCATCATGAAAATGTCTGAAAATATCTTGATATAAATTTTAGGTTGTATCGCCCAGCCCTAGTCTACTGTCATGAAGGGCAGAAGGCCCTGGGTTTTCACACTGCTCTCCTGCTTTGAGAATCACGTCCTCACACTTGTGTTTCCGCATCCTTCTTGTCACAGGGGCATGTGCTACATCTCACATCCACCTAGATCTTGAAGCTCTGCCATGACACAGTAAGCCCTTTGGCCATATGGCTGCTTAATCACAGATTTGTTGTGTTGTTGGGTTTGACTATTCTACAGTGTTGTATCCTAATTTAAACATAGTCAAGAAATATACCGCTCTAGGAATGACAGGGCTTCATGTCGGTGGATGTTTTCAGTGGTTCTGCATGGTTTTGATCGTCTTATCCTTTGTATGTAAAGCTCTTGAACTCGAAATGAGGACTGCTGTATAAATTAAGGTGATTTATGAGTTATGATAATGGTTACAAGCATTGCAGAGGGGAACCATTTGAAATTCTTTGCATCATTTGAGTCTCAGCCTTAAACCCTAGTGCAGTGATTTTGGTGCTGGGTTTGTACAGCTGTACAATATACTGTGATCTTCAGCATGCACAGTTTTACCCCTTAAATATGCTTAGTGCTTCTCTTAGTGTTTTTACACATTTGTTTTGATGGGCTGTAGTACTGGTGTTTGTTACTCGTGCCTGTGGTTAAATATGGTTAGGTAACATAACCTGCCTGAGTAGGGTTGGGCAATATATCGATAAATTATTGTTATTGCAATATGCCATTTATATAGTCAGCCAACTGAATATCGTGATTATTGTGACTTATCAGAAATATCCGCTTTCTGAATTTTTGTGGCAAGGGCTTCGTCATATAATGTGTTGTTTATCAGGTGTCAGTGTATGTATTGTACAGTTCTGATATCACGGAAGGCAAACGAGCACTCCAGACTTTTTACTGTGTTCTGTGAGTCTCTGTGTTTTGAGATATTTGGCCATTGGCAGAATTAAAATCATACTAAACTTGGTCATGAATTGAATGCAGACCTAATTTGTTTGTCACGTTGAAAGGCGTACTGCATCCCTTTTTTTATGCTAGTATAATTGTTCTGTTCGCTTTGGGAGGATTCATTGTGTGCTCATTTTGTTTTTGTCATTCTTTCCTGATGCTGTGATGTTTTTAAGCCTTTGCCCTGTTCCTCTGATTTCTCAGCAATGAGGTAATACAAGCTGCACCATGCTGAGTCCCCCTGAGATGATGATGTTAAAGCTTCATTTTGTACTTTGGAACAATTCAGTCAAGTCTTTAGTGGCTTGTTACAACAAGGCTGCAATGCTTTTGTTTTAGGACCAAAAATACATCAACTAGATAATTTTTGTCAACTTTTGGTGCAGATTTGTTGCATGCACATCATAACCAAAAGCTGTTTCGGGATTTTAAAGCTTTAATGTGAGACTGTTTAAGGTTATATTTCAAATGGTTCTGATTGAATTGCAGCATAAATTTGTGTAGGTTTGTCGTTGTGACTTGACATAAATAAACATCCATATGAAGGGTGTATCATGCTGGTATTGGCTCGGGCTTGAAGTATTGCTGTAGAATTACATAAAAATGTAGTTTGTTAGATTGAAACCAACATGCAGGATAACATTTGTGCTTGGCTGGTTATTGGTCTTTCGCAAATGGTGCCAAGATTGTGTGCACAAGACAGTCGAAGTGTCCCTCCACACTACAGGGTACGGAGTCCTAAATATTGAGCGTGTTTAATATTCACTGCAAGTTTGAAATTGGATTTTTATAACATTCACACCATCTGGAGAGATGATCATTTAAGGCCCAACTAAAATCCGGGGACCTTTTGAAACTGTAGAGGGGCGATTCAGCCCCCGAAACAGCTCTGTAGTGTATCACGGGCATTACCAGGGGGAAAAACACTAATCTCTGTAGGGCTGGACTCCATCTTTATAACGTAAACTTTAAAGGCATGGTTTAGTACGTATTTGTAAAAAGCCTATAATATTTTATTTGTAAATACTTGCAGGGCATGTGAATGAAACTCTCATGTGTTCGTTTCTCTGCTCTTTAGTGTGACAGTTTGTCATCAACCTAACACACAGGCATCATGACAGATTTTGTTTTATATTTGGCTAAAATAAGACTTGCATACAAGTTAATATGTATTTATTCTTAATAGAATTTCAGCATAATGATGGACAAAAAGAGTTATGATTAGGTAAACTATCTGGCCAGAGTATGTGGACACCTGTGTGGTTCTTCAACAAACTGTTGCCTCAAAGATGCGTACACACACAGTTGTACAAGATGTCACTATATGCTGCAACATTAGAATTTCTTGTCGCCTGAACTAAGAGGCCCGAGCGTGTTTCTGCATGACAGTGTCCCTGTGCCCTAAACGAGCTCCATGAAGACATGGTTTGCCAAGCTTGGAGTGGACGAACTCGAGTATGCACAGAGCCCTGAAGACCTTTGGGATGAACGGGAACATTGACCGTGCTCCTACATATATTTGGCCCTATGGTGTATCTGTAATTCACAGAAGCAAAGAAAGCAAATGAACTCTATTCAGTCCACCAATACAATCGGTTAACCTTAATTTTTTTCTCAAGTAGAAGTTTCATCTGATATACTTGTGGGAGAAGTTAAAGTAGTGTATTCTTTCTGACACTGAGTGTGGTATGATCTCCTGTAGTGTTTTGACTGCTTATGGCTTGCAGTTTCTACTTGCCTCCCTTTTTCAGCGTCAGAAATGATCCTGCCACTTCCCAATGACTCGTGTCTGTGTACGTGTGAATCGTGGAGTCCTGTGTTGAGCTGAGTGTTGCAGATTGTTGTCCTCCGGCTCCAGCCTCGTGCATCTGGTTTTGGTTAGCCTGCGCTGAGTGCAGGGCCACAGGTAATTGGAACCATGTTCGCCTGCTCTGAGCAGTGTGTGGTTTGGAGAACTCTGGAGGAGCCTGAGAACATCAGGGATTTCAGGAAGGCGTGGTGTTCCTAGCGTGTTTGTTTGGATCACCACCGTGGAGACAGTATGACGCATCATTTCTCAGTACTGTATAGGTGAAGTATGTTTTCTGAATCAGGCTGTGATGGATATGTAAACTTGGCACAGGACACTTTTAAACATAGGAAGAAGAGGACTCCGATAAGAGGAACTGTTAAGGTTAATGATTGGTATATTTTAATAAATTCAAAAGATTTTTCCAGTGCAGTCAACAATGTTTGGCATACAGAAACGTAGCTTTCATAACTATGGTTCGACTGATCCTTCATAACATAGCCTTTTGTGCCTCATAAGTGTACTGGAGAATATCCAGCATGCTCATGTAATGGGCAGTAATGAGTAGGGCACTACTTCAGACACAAGGTTTGACTAGAGCTGAAGGGAATTTATCGCCTTTGACGGCATCAAGACAAAATGTAGCTTGACGTTCTACTCGGTGTGACCGCAGAGTTTTCATGACTGTTGACCATTCAGTTAGCTCTTACACTGACCTCTGAGAGGTTTCATATTCGTTTATCCAATGTGACAAGAAATATAAAACCCAGTCAGTGTTATAGTTGATCATCATCCACTTGTTAATGGGAGGCGATTGTGTGCCATTGATATGCAACAGATATTTGATCAACATGACGAAGCTAATATTTAAATCAATTCTATTAGGTGAAAACATTTTTGTATTATTGCCTATTTTTCAGTTCAAGCTCTAACTTCTACTTCAGTGTAGGAATGTATCTACACCCAACTAAAAACATGGAACATCATCAAGGCGATCATCAAAACATCAGAAGTGGTAACATTCAGTATAGTCTATGCAAACATGAATTAGTCTGGCACAGCAGTACATGCATCAGTGAGCACCTGAAGATGAGATGTGTCAGTGTGAGCACCTATAGGGGCATACACGTATACAGAGATTCGCTTGGCATCCATCACTTTGTAGCTGACCGCTGGTTGCTTGTGGATATTCAGGAGTGTACACAAGCGATTCACTCGTTGCCGGGCTCTGGTTGCCGAGGTAACCCTCTTGTATATTTCTCACCTCAAATGTTTGAGTAAAACAGTAGCTAGCTAGTTTGCTACAAGACCATAAAGATATTGCTAAAGTTGTGCTTTAGTTCAGATACTAGAGGTTATAGATCAAACTGTAACTTTTACTTGTTTCTGTAACCATATGTGATTTGTTAAGGCATATATTAGGCTGTCTGTCTGGTAGGTTAACTGTTGAGTTATCTAGTTATCCCAGCGGCCAGCTTTATCATTCGCCTTGCAGCAAGAAACTAACTTGCCGCATTTTTCCTTTCAAATATCAGGTTAATCTTTATTTTAAGAAAACTTTAAGAAAAATGTAAGAAATATGACTGGATAAATGTAACTGATTATCTCCTCTTTCATTCTGACATGGTTGAAGTGCAGTTTAGTTTAACTAGGTACTTGCCAACAGTTATTTTGTCTGTCATTGCTAGAAGTCCCCAAAATTTCATTGCCATTATATGGTCTCTGGTCGCCTCATCACTGCCTGTCTCTTCCTGTGTGTACATCCTTTTTATACGAGCTCTGTGAAGGCATAACCTTACCTTAATGTTAGTTTATTGTAAAATATTAATAGTTTAGCCTTATGACAAGAGTAAACACTGCTGATATGATTACATTGGGTCTCCTGGAAAAACAGGATGTGTTGCTGTTTCTGAGTTATGCAAAGTGGTCACTGTGCTGGAAGTAATAAAGTATACTTCGATCAGACACAGAGAAACTGGAGGCTCGTGAGAGAGGTTATCTGAGCTATACATTTACTATCATTTTTGTTACCTTGGTGACAAAGCATTTTGCTCATTTGTTGTTTGTGATAGATATTTATTCTGTCTAAATTAAATCTCGCTTTTCTTGCTCTCATTGATTAATCGCATATTAGGTCCCTGATTTGATATAGGGCTGGGCAGTAGGACAGTGTAGTATCGATGTTGTGATACATGGTCACAATACACTTGTCTGAGATATAGTGAGATCTCTTTACAATTTTTAATTGAATTAATAAATGTCTTTTTAATTAAAACAATTTTTTCATTAAATATGTATATAAAAATATTTGACAAATTGAGTGTATATTATTATTATTATTATTATTATTATTATTATTTATTAGTACAAATTTTTATTATTAATAGCAGTTTTTTTCTAAATAAATACTACACTGTTACTATTCTGTATGTCTCTTCAGCAGTATGGCATTGTGGCCTGTTTATCACAGAAGCCACCCAAGCCTCACCAAGCCAACAGCAGTCACAGGAGTGTTTACAACCAGTAGGAGCAGAAGCCATGATTTAGCTGAATGTGGTGTATTATGTATGTTGATATGTTGTTTAGATGGTAGTGCAGACGTTATGATGGTCTTGCGCCTGAGCATCCCTGTTTTAGAGCATGTAGCGCCCACAGCCGTGATGCAGTCATGGCAGAAATGATGCCGCGTGAAGCATTATAATTATGCATTGCAAAGTGTTATTTTAGCATTTTTACGTCACAAAATTATTTTAGACTTTCCCCACCGATTTATTCAAGTTTTCTTTTGAGCTCTGCTTTTCATATGAACTACATTCCTTTAGATTGAACATCTAGTGCTCTGTGAAAGGGAGACTAATTACACACTGTAAATGGTGTAATTACAGTTAACATGCCACCTGAATGTTCATGCTCAGGATGAAAGATGCTCAGAAGACTTTGTTAGAATGCTTTCTTTATTTATTTATTTATTTATTGGGGGGGGGGGGGGTCGTCATTGTTACTGCTCACA
>JAQMCW010000034.1:17509525-17533181 GCA_030068335.1 Chrysichthys cranchii
CACGGGTTTAACCCGGCGTTTATTGGAGACCGGCGTCTATAAGAGACAGGCCACTATTAGAAGATATATGGTATATTACATAATACACCAGCTCTCAGTGTACCCAAGACTACTGATGCATTTTTAAAAAGTGGAGGGAATATTCACTTCAAGTTGATTGCTACAGAATGTTTTATGTGTAGATGGCATCTTTGGTTTATAGTATTTCTTACACTTGTCTAAGATTTTTACCTGACAGTATGTTAAAGCATCAAATTAATTTCATTATTAGACTAATATATGTAGATGCTGTAAAACTGTAAAATGTGTTAACTGAAACAGATTTCTCTAAAATCCATTTTAGGCTGGACTCCATCATGTGTTGGTCTGTTTTATAACTTGGCAGAGATGAAGTCCAGATTGTGAGAAACCAAGTGGTGCCACAAGCTACAGGTCCGACAAGTTCAGAGCATCCTCATTAGATCAGACCAGACACTCAAGTTTAATCAGACATTGAACCAGCATTTCAAGCTGATACTCAGTACTTGTTATGTAATTGGTACACCAAACATGGTTAATATGAGAACAGGGACATGTTCAGTAGCAAACCTGGTAGAAAACCTTAAGGTTAAATACTTAAACTTCATAATCTGACCCTCTTTGCAGTTCAGAAATGCTCTTGATGGTACCACGGAAGTGTACAAAAACCTGCTAACGCAAATGAAAAGAAAGCACCAGCAACTGCCCATTTCTTTACCAGGAAAAAAATGTTTTTAAAACTGTTTTGCATATTTTTTGTAAATAAAACTCCTCAATGATGTACGATAGTTGTTCATATACTGTCTCAACAGTGTTTACAACGACTGTCTCAAGCTATGGATTTGAACTCTACTGAGAAGCTGTGGGCTGAACTGAAGAGCGAGTCCACATGCACAAACCTAGTGTAAGGGAATATAATGTTCTGCATGGAGGAGAGGACCAAGACCCTCTACATGTGTCTCTAAACTTGTTCGACATTGCAGGAAGAAAGTCTGTGCTGTTACTTTCTCCACTGCAGTCTTTACATTTTCATGCTCAGAGTGCTGATTATTTTGAAACTGGTGTTTTGTACAAAAGCTGCAACATTAAAAAGTAACTTTTTCAAAGTTTAACTATAATTATGCATTACCCCAGTATGCTTCAGCTCAAACTGAGTGCACTCGTGCAATTTTTACAAACAATCTTTGCTAATTTTAATGAACGGAACCAATAATTCTGAAGGGCACTGAGCTGCGGAAATAAGAGCACAGTAGATAGCTTATCTGAACCACAACATCCTCAGGTAAGTATCAGAGTCAGAGCTTTAATTAACACTGCAGGGTGTTCATTGTGAGGTAAATTGCAGCTTGGGTAGCTCTTTGATATTCTGTCTGCGGGCTGCCATTCAGTCTCGTACACTCGTGTGGAACTTAATGAAGAGAAGAGATTCAAACAGATGGGAAAATGAGATCAGCTTTGATTATTCTTGTTTTCTTGCAATGTCCCTGCATCTCAGGTAGGTCAGAACACCGATGTTTGTGTAGTCTTGTACAGTAAATCTAGCTTTTGAACCTCAGGCTTTAAGGGTGTAACTGCTTTGGGTAGTTTAAAACTATAAATATTGCATATTGAACTGTAGAACCCAAGTTGCATAATCTAATAATAAAAAAAAATATTTTTTATGTCTTTCATTGGCACTTTGAATAGAAAAATAGACATGGGTGAGTAATAAGACAAAATTGATCATGACATGCAAAGACTAATGTACACAATATGCATCATGAGATACATGCAGTACTGTGCAAAAGTCGTAGGCACACGCAAAGTGCTGTAAAGACGACTTAAAAAATAATAAATCTTGAGAAAAGAAAAATACTACAATGTGCTATGAACAGTAATAAACTAACAAAAAGTCAATATTTGGTGCGTACCTGAAATCCCAGGTAGAATTTGTAGTTTCAAAAGGAAATGACCTGCTAAGTTTTGCTGAGCATCTTGTACAATCTGCCACAGTTCTTCTGGAGACTTTGCAGAATTCATAACAAATAGCTAGAATTTTTTTTTTTACTAAAAATTTGGGGGTGTCTAAGACTTTTGCACAGTACTGTATATATAGGTTTGCTAACAAGGTGCTAACAAAACATTAGTGTTTTAAAAAAAAATACTGTTTGATGATGCTGTATGACAAAAATGTAAAAATTTAACAATGTATCAGAGCAAGTACATGATGTAATATGAAAAGAAAGCACAACTACTGACCTACAACCTAATTTCCAGCTCAATAACATATGAAGCTGTCCATACAATTTACTACATTTTTAAAGCTCATGCTGCATTTCACTGTTTGTCCCCATACATGCTAATACTCTTGACTTCACAGGGTGGCCACTGTTGAGCATCAATCTTGCTGCAGACTCAGCACTATCGGCAGCTATTGATGAAATGAATGAAAGATCTCTTACCTTCAACCTGTACAAGGCAACTGAAAAGGCTGTTAGTCAGGTAATGACAATCATAATGACTGGGCTTAGTATAAATATTACAGCAGAATTGGGATAGGATTTTTATTTTTTTTATTGGGATGTTGATTATTTTCAAATTTCTGTTAATGTTGTTCATTGACTTGTTAAATGTTTTCCTTTAAAAAAAAAAAACAACAATCATTTTATAACTCATGCTGGAGTGGAGATGTTATCTTTTGACCCATATCCCATTATGTCTGATGGTAATGTCAGCATGAGGGAGGGAGTGTTCCTCAAAATTCCTTTTTTCCTGGAATTTTACCCACGTCACAGTTCGGCTTCAATTTTTATGGAAGAACTCAGTAGCTTTTGTAACAAAATGAGAAGAATTCTACGCTGGCAGAGTTAAACAAGTTTAATCCGTCTTGTTAGCGTGTGCAGTTTTTCGTCATCAATTTGAAAATCTCAAATTCCCTAAAAAACCCTCACCCTCACATGCTTGGACCAAAGCCAAATTCCACTTAGTTCTGGTGGTAGAAAGGACAAGTCCAAACCAATTCAACAATTTACACCGAGATATTGCACCAACAAGCAATCCCTACCCACAGACTGACAGAAGGACAAACGGCATAAAGTTCCTGAACATCCCTGATGACAAACAGGAAGGACGTTTTAGAAGAAAAACTATTACTGTCCCTTGACCTCTGACCTTCAGCCTGAGCAAATTGTGTGTGGACACAAAAAACCGACCACCACAGCAAGTGAAAAGACTTCAGGGAATTTAGAACAATTTCCACAACATAAATATTCTGAAAGCAATAAAAAGGAGCACAAACTTGTTTCAGAACAATATAGTGAACCCTTCCTACAGTGAAACTTCCCCCCCCAAAATCACATCAGATAAACAGTTCAGTGCGTCCCATGTCTGTATAAGAGCTGCATAATGGTTTTATATACAGACATTGGACTGGAGCAAACAATCATTACCAATGATGTTATTATATATTAGTAATTTTAATATTATGATACAACCATGAAGTTAAAGAGGTCCAAACTGCTGGCTGCTGTAAAGGGGCTTGCTGTTGTACAACTAGTACCGGGGTCACTCTTCTTATGATGTGTGCTCATTCCTTCCAAATTAACCCTGGAAAACTCAGACCATCTTATAGCAAGAAAAATATCTCCACTGGCTAAAATGATGATACAGACTCAGTGTAAAAAAAAAAACAGGTGTTTTTTGTTTTTTTAACTAACCCTTTCCTACTACATGTTATGAAATGGTCCTTATGAGACCCCCTGGGATGTCCACTAATGTCCACCAATTGACTATAAGTAGTGAAATAAAAGTTAGGGTTAAATATGACCCAAGGGGTGCTCCAGGGTTTAGAAATCAGTTTATCAGTTAACTCTGCTTTACAAGGTTCATAGGCAGCCTGTGAAATCAGGCGGCTGTTTGTGTTGGGACTTTTCACACTTTTCTGTTTCGCTGCACTTTAGCGACGGCCCCTAACATTTGAGTGCTACAGAAACAGACACTCAGCTTGCAGTTCGTGTGAAATTAATAAAAAAAAATGCTGTGAAATAAAGTTTACAGAAGTAAGACAGACATGATGCTAGCTCCTTAGTCTGATCAAACCTCTATCCCAGCTCACACAGCTGTGTAGTGGCAATGTTTACACACAGCAGAGAGGCCCATCAAACAAAAGCACGAGGAAGCTAGTCCAACCACTCAAATAAAACAACAAAAGATGAGTCCTTGTCTTTTAGAAGTTATGTTGTCAGCATATGTTTACAGCAGAGTCCTTAATGGGGTCAGAAAAACACCATTTTCTCTGTCTTGTTGTTGCACGGTGTTATTTTCTGTCATAGTTTGCTAACATCAAGTTGAGAACCAAATCCCAGGTGAGTGCACCTGTGTTCCCGCCCATTGTCAAAAACAACCAATGAACACAAGGCAATTATGAGCGACGTACAACTAAACAAATCAAAGCACTTGTTTCAATTAAGTGCTGAATGTGGACTAGCCAGGGGTTATATATCTCTGAAAATGTTCTGCAAGCTGGGCTGAAAATCTAAATATTGATTCACAGTTTTTGATTAATCTGAGTCCCCTTTTCATCCTCACTACAGCGAGTGCATAAATGAGTCTATTGAGGCCAAATGTATAAAACTAATTTTGATACTTTGCATCGAAGATAGACTGTGTCTTATAGGACAGTGCTGCCCTCTTGTGGTGTTTTGGAGTAAAACAGATTCTCGCTTTAGGCCACAGGTTCCCAGCCCTGCTTCTGGAGCATCCCATGTCTTGCACATTTTAGTGTAATTAATTAACTAATTAAGAGCCACCATCAACTCCTTGAGTTGAAATGTTGTATGTATTAGAGCGAAGAAAACACTAAAACCTGCAGGACAGGGGCATCTGAGATCTGTGCTAAAGCTGAAATTTCAGTGTCACATTGTACTGGAGTCACATGTTGTTTCATCGTGGTGACCAAATCTGTTAAGTGTTTTTCAAACTACTTTATCCCCCCAGATTAAGCTCGTGGACTTCAATACTTACGACCTCACCCTTAATTTTGGCGTAAAGGAGACGATGTGTCTTAAACCTCTTGCAGTATCCCTAGATAGGTGTCAGTTCAAGTGGGGCCTGTCCGAGGTAAATCATAAAATCTACTCTTCTTTCACTTCAATTATAAATGATCAAAATGTTTACAGTGAACCCCACCTGATCCATATCTCTCTGTCTCTGTCTAGCCTGAGCACAGGTGCAGTAGTTATGTCCGTGTTTCTGGTGGGTTTGTGTCTCTGAGGGGGATGAGCTGTAGTGTGCCTGCAGTAAGCTCTAGCAGTGAGGAGATGTTCTTGCGGTAAGAGACACAGGCCGAACAGAGCGACATTTGTCCTGGAGATTGTGGCCGCTCCGGATTGCTGCTGTGATCAGATGGGTCTCTGAAATTAAAGTGAGAAATACAAGAAGCAGCTGTAAAGTTCAACACCCTACTGTAAATGGTTTTTCGGCCATGTTTCGTTTAGATTTTGCTGTCACAGGGCATTCTTTTCCAAAAGCACACATATTGCATAAGACTTGTTTCAGTATGCTTTAGGCCCTGTAGAATTGTGAACACTTTGCATATCCTTAGGGGAAAATAAAGAAGACAAAGGTGTATACTTTAGAGCAACAAGACATTTAGGGAATCAGATTTCAAATATGTTGTTTCATTATAACAAATAACAAAATGGTCAAATCTTGTACTTTAAAATATTAATAGTAGAAATAAAAATGATGCAAGTTCCTAAGGTCCCTCATTGATTGAGTGTGATACAATCATTCCCCAATAGCATATAAACCCACATTTTACTTTTATAAATGCCTCCCAGTTCTTTTGAGTCTTCGTTATTTCATCCAGGAACCATTAACTAAACTGATACTTGTGTTTTTGTTTTATTTTTTGTTTTTTTAATCAGGTCTGGTCACAAGTGTGGAGTCAGACTTACTAAGTTTGCTATTTCAGCAAATGTTTATGTTTTTGGTTAACCACTTAAAATGTGGCTTATCATCAAATGTACCAAAAGAACAGACACATGGAAGAAAACAGCACTGGCACAGCTTACTGCATGATTTACATATTTATATTGTTCAGTTTAAATGTAACATTTACTTCCCCGTGTATCTTATCTTGAGCACTCCTGACTTTAACAACCATTATTAGCAATGTGCATTCATGGCTTCAATAGTTTAGGCATTTTCCTCCTTATTTAGGCAGCCAAACACCAGAAATGGATATAAATTATGCCAAAGAATTGCTGTTGTAACATTATAACATCATGAGATCAGATTTAGGCACCCCAAAAAAAATTCTTACTCTGTTCCAAATTTTCCTAAAGTGTGCACCGGCTACAGTGACCACTCAAGTCAAATCGTAAATAAAGGCAGTAAACAGTGATAATGAATCGGGCTTTGTTATTTGCCTTCACTTAAAAGTAAAATGCAAGCACATTCTAGATAACCGCCATTAACTGTGATAGATGTTAGCAACTTGAAACAACACTAGGCCAGGCATGCAAAATTGAATTCTTGTATTCTCTGGGAAAGAGAAAAATGTGAGACCCAGATATGATAAGAACTTTGGTTCAGTGCTAAAGGCAGGTGTAGTGAAAACGGCAATTTCTTCCTGATAGCCACAAAGCTAACATCTGATGTTAAAGTCAAGAAGAGCTGCAGTATGTACAGATAGGCATCAATGTAACCAACATAAACAGAGACAGAACACATCCAATTCCAAACACAGCCAGGCTAAAGAGAGCTTCACGAAAGTACTGGGTTCATTTTCATCTAAATGTCTGAAAGTCTCTGTAAAATAAAGGTCCTATATTAACAGCAGAACAAGTTTCTTCAGAAAAAAGTTTTTTTATCCTGTTGTATAGTAGAAGGTTTGCAACCTTTTATGGGGCTGAGGAAATTTTTCAGACTTTAGATTTGCACATTTAACAGAGGATAACTGAGGCAACACTACCAAGCCTTTGCGCTTTTTTTTTTTTTTTTTTCTGAGAGTGGATCAACCAAACCACTCAGACAAAACACACACACATATACATATCTCTTCATTAATCCTGATTTCTATTCACGTTTAACGCATACAGTCAAGGGTTTAAAAACTAAACTTTAAAATAAGAATATATTTCAGGTATTAAATAATTTTGTATAAAAAGGTAAAAGCTCCCTCCCCACCCCAAAATTCCAAATACATATTTTAATATACACTTAATATCCCCCTTTCCTCACACAGGAGTCCATGCAGTACCTATTAATAATAATGGCAAAGTTTCTTTTTCTCACTATTTTGTATAACTGCTTACATGGAATTGCAAAGCGGCACAAACACGAAGAGAAGCTTATACTGTAGGTGATTTGGCTTGCTTTTTCATAGTGTGGTAATAACTTGGGTTAAAATGAGGAATAGTATTCTTAACATAGTCAGTCACGTTCATGTTATGGCCTGTGAGAGTCTATAGTTTGAATTGGAGAAAAGCAGACAATCAGCACACAGCCTCTAGTGCATGCCTCATCTACCACTCTCTGGTCAGTTTGGTGTTTTGGTCCCGTTTAGGAGGCGCTGGGGGTGGACCCCGCCGTAGCGTTGCATAGCCTGAGATATTGGAACCCGTGTAGCCTCCCTTTTTCTGCTGGCCCAGCAGCAGCTCTGGGGGAGGTGGTGGGAGTGCCATGTCGTCCATAGTGGCCACAGGGTCCATCTTGGCCGAGATGCGGGATGAAGTCAAGGAGCTGTGTCTAGACATGGACTTTCTCTTTAAAGTCCTGTTAAGGTCCTCGAGAAAGTTTGGTTGAATGGACAGGTTGCCTTTGGGGGATGTTGGGGGCATTTGAGAGGTAAATGGGGTAAGAGGGATCTGCTGCGGTGGGGGCGAAAGGGCCAAGGGCTCAGGGGTTCCGCTGCTGCGACGCTGCATAGTCGGAGGAGGTGTTTTTCTTAAGGAGCTCTGCTTCCTTGCTGAAGTGTTGGAGAAGAGCTGTGGCTGGGGGTTTACTACAGCCACTTTGGGAGCTCCGGTATGTAGCTCCACAGGTGGTGGAGGAGGCAGGAGCTCAGAGTCTGGAGGTGGAGGGGGGAAGTCACAATCAGGAGGAGGGGAGGGAAAGTCGGAATTGGGTTGGCGGGATTGACTGGGTTTCCCCTGTATAGCCAGTGGTAGGCTTGCCAAATTAATTTTGCCTGGTTTCATTGATGCTCGAAAATTGACAGAGGAGTCCTTGGACGGTGAGCCAGTTGTAGAAGACGGAGTGGACAAGGAGCTGGGGGAAGGCTGGCTGGGCTGAGCAAACATGCTCACCAGGTCTTCCACTTTTTTTGACTCCTGGTACTCAACAGAGGAGTTGGACTTTATGCTGGAGTTTCGCTGTGGGGTTGGAGGAGGTTTCTTAACTGATGAACTGGCTGTAAGGTTAGAGGAGGTGGAAGGGGATTTCTTCATGGGTGACCCCATTTTGGAAGAAGGGGGACTTGGATCAGGAGGTAGAGGTGGGGGTGGAGGAAAGTCTAGGCTACTTTCGGGTGGGGGCGGGGGGAACTCGGGAGACTGGGGCTGCACCTGCCCTCCTGGCTGCCATTTGGGCTTGGTTTTTACCACTGGGGGGGAAAGGGGGCTTTTAGAGCTGTCTAGAGTTCCAGGAAACTGGTTTGCAATCTGTTTAACCAGTGATGATGTTGGGGATATGGCAGTAGATAAAGGTGGTGCTTTCGAGGGGAAGCTGTGCTGTTTGGGCAAGGTGGGTGGAGGCTGGTTGGGGCTCTGGCTACCAGAGAAGCTCTGCTGCTTCTTCATGGAGGTGTGTGGTGTTGGAGACAGAGGTGGACCTACAGGGGAGACAGGAGACATGCCATGTCCAGATGGTTTGGGAGGTGTCTGGGGAGGAAATCCTCCAGTGAATGTTTTAGGAGGGGCAAGAGAAGGCATTTGCACCTGCTGAAGAGGTGGGGGAGAGAAACACACTGGAGGTGGAGGCGGAGGAGGCTCCTCATCTTGGCTGGGATGACAAAAGTCATAGTTCATATGGGGAAATTTCTGAGCCAGGAACTCTTGGAGGCCATTGGTGCTGAGGGGTGGAGGGCATTTAAGTTGCTCGGGGGGTGGTGGGGGAGGCAAGATGCCATTGCTTTGCATGTGATCCAAGGGAGGAGGAGGTAAGTGCTCTTCCTCAGGGGGTGGAGGAGGGATATACTCCGGCTGAGGGCTTGGGGGGCCTAACTTGAGCACCGCCATGGCAGACCCTGGCATGGGCATCGACAGCGGAGGTGGTGGTGGGGCTGGAGGTGGCATGCTAGAACCTGTCGCTATATTGTTCAGTAATGGTTTCACAGACTGAGGGGGAGGAGGTGGCGCTACTGACTGCTGCTGCTGCTGTTGCTGCTGCATTGCTGCCACCAGTGGGGTCTGTTTGAAGTGATTAGGGGCCTGGGAGATATTGTGAAGCCTCGCAATGGTGCTGTATTTGGTGAACTTGGTGGGTGTGGACTGGCAGGTAGGGTTGGGCAGGGGTGGTGGAGGAGGGGGTGATGGTGGAGAAGGAGAAGACTGGGGTGACATGCTTGGATAGCTTCCATGGGATAGGACAGATTGAGGCATCTGGGGCAGATGGGGAATTTGGAGAGGGTAAGAAGCTCTACTAGGCTGTGCAGGTGGGGGTACATCCATTCTCATCTATGGAAGAAAAGAAAAAGTCAATCGATTAAAATCTTCACTTAGTGTTCATGGCTAGCCGTGTCAAGTATGTATACAAAAGTTAGCACATCTGTTTAGAAGAAATAGGTATGAAATGAGGTGACCGATGTAAAAATAGTATAAAGACAACAATTATTGACATGACATGAATGAGGGGGTGACAGACATCCTGTAAATCACATTTGCTAGGCTGAGATCAGCATGGCTGGACCAGTATATTTTAAGTGACAACATTTTTTTTTACTGCTTTGTGTGACTAATATAACAAATAATAAACACTTACAGAACAACACTGTTCGTTATTACTTTATGGCATACCTCTCTGAAGCACAATCCCATTTCTTGCAAACACACATAATTCTTTGTTAATACACCACAGTGCACTCAAGCTACGCTTTACTGCATTAATTCTACAATATTACACTAGTGCATTGTGGGAATCCATTAACAGTTAACACAAGCCACTAACACCAGTCTCTCACACCACATCCCAATTAGGCTGCATTCACGAAAACACACAAGGAGTAAACGACTATAGAGTACTAACGGAGTGGTTAGTGGCCACTAGGTTATGTGAGGATAAGAGAAAACACTAGTGTTATGAGGGTTTTCACACCCTAACCTCAATCCCCACCAGTGCAAAAGGGCATGGCCTTGCGAGACTTGAATTTTGCACCCTAAGAAAGGAGAGGAGAAGAGCACAGAAAATCAGCAGTCACCCACAGTGCACTGGCCTATATGCATTTGAGGTGCCAGTATACATCACACCAGCTCATAAGACTCATGATCATGCTAATCTATAACCTCTGAAAGCTGCTTCAGCCGAACACATAGCAAATATGTACGTGATCATGAGCAGCGGAGCTAATTACTGCAATTGAACTGACAAGCAGCTTATTGCGCGCAACAAGGATATTAATCTGACAGTGTTTCAACACTACACTCATTCATGAAATGTACAATAGTTTCTTTCAAGCATAATGTAACAAACCTGATTAAGCTGGTAAAGTTCGATGAATTCGATATTAATCAGAGCTGCAAGTTTTAAGCTGATGAATAATAATCACTTGCGTATTTGGGGACGTGCATAAGGCCAGCATTGTCCATAAGAGCATTAGCCAATAACACTATAATCAAACAGGTTTTCACAGGACAGGTACAGGATGAGACAGACTAGATGGAAGACAGGAGCAGATGATGGGATGGACAGCTAATGTTGACATGTTTTAGAGCACCTTGGATTCCTCTGTCTGGTTGCCTCTTTTCCAGGCCTCAGAGAAGATGGAGCTGACCACACTCTGAGAGCGAACATGTCCAGAGGAAGTGGTCTCTGACACACCACTGTCAGAATAGTTGGACTGGGATTCTACAGGAGAAAAATGTGAGATTCAGTGTGAATTAGAGGTGTGCATTAGAACCGGGACCAAACAAAAAACACTGCAGCAGGGAGCAAGTGCTCCAATACAACACACTGATTAACATGCAAGCTTACTGGACGCAGTGTGTAGTGCACCTGGACACTACTTCACTGAGTCACTGACTAAATTGTTCATTCATCTTCAGTAACTGCTGTATCATGGTCAGGTTACCTGTGGCTGAAATTACTTAATACATTTTGGGAAAAAGTACCAACAAAGGTTATTAGGAAATACGGCAGGTAGGTACAAAAAAAACTGTACAAAAAAAGTGTGTGTGATTAGTCAAGCACATACATATCTAATATGAATCATTTCTGGGCCACACAGGGACTAAGATTCATAAGTTCATGAGACCCCATGTCCTCAAACATGGATACTGTATGCTCTTCTTACTCTTTTTACTACATTCTTTTCTGTGACACTGCTTAATTTATCAGGTTATCAAGAGGACATTAAAATCTCCCCAAACAACAAAGTTCTGTTCTCAGAAATTTAATAACATCGTGACCTCAAATCACTTGCCACAATGTGAGCTCACCTGGCAGACTGGATGAGCTGGAACCAGACTTCATGCTGGAGCTGGAGAGAGACGACCAGTCATGGGCTGCTTCAGTGCGCTTCATAGCCTCCTGGTAGTTCAAATACAGCTGCTTCCCATACTACATAAAACAACACAGGCCATGTTAGATACTTGTACCAAAAAGCAAAAGACCAAACTGCCTCATATCACCATCCATAAACAAGACGATACCTTGGCAATACGTATTCCGTTGACCCACAGATGTAAAGTTCGGACATCTTCACAGCACAGGTACTTGATGTACTGTGACTTCTTCTGAATCTGAGGGTGCTGGAAAATAAAAACAGGATGTATATTTAGCTTTAAATTCTTCCACATTGCTCCAGGGGGCAGTATAAGTCCATTTTAGACAGCAGCATTTCTACCCAGTTTTTGGGCAAACATGATATCATCTACCTCTAATAACCTTGTCTACAAAGACATATCATGACTCTGAAATTAAGCAAAAGAAAACCTTAGCCAAAACAAAGAGTCTTTCCCTTTTTTTCACATCATGTTTTAATTTGTTGGTTCTCCAGGAGAGCTTTACAATGAAAAAGATAATTCGACTATTAATATTTTTTTCATGGATTACAACATGAAACTCTGAAGCCAAAGGCCCAACTTTAGAGCACAGTGATGTAGTGATGTTCTCATAAATCAAATAAAAATAATATATAAATGAACAGAATTGCTTACCACTTATTATATAATCCTGCTTGTCATCTTAGTGTTACCAGGATACACACTCATC
This sequence comes from Chrysichthys cranchii, assembly GCA_030068335.1. NCBI lineage: Eukaryota > Metazoa > Chordata > Actinopteri > Siluriformes > Claroteidae > Chrysichthys > Chrysichthys cranchii. The sequence goes on from JAQMCW010000034.1 coordinate 17,521,955, forward strand.
ACATTATCAGTAACACCTACTTCTATCCTGTCAGCTTTTTATACCTTGTATGGTCAGGATTGAAGTTTGGCACCTTGATGACACTTAGTTTGCAGATTGATGTGCAGACTTTGGTGAGCCCTATGTATATTACTGTGACTGTGTGGGATCAGTTTTTATTGCACTTACTTTTATGAGTGATTTGGTTTTTGTACTTGACCAAAGGCAGGTTTTAGCTGTATACTAATGCTGTACTTTTATAAATGCTTTTGTGAATACTGTTTATGCAAGCATTGACAAAGCAGCTTAAGCACAGGCTGAGTCTATTTACTATTAACCCTTCTCTTAGACTGTTTATTTTGTGATGCATTGGAAAGGAGTCGTTAGACTTATGCCTAAGGGTGGAGTATACAGGCAACAAAATGAGATCATTGCTTTATTTATTTTATGATAACAGTTTTAGGCTCTTGCTGCTGTAGCTAATATTCTCGTGTACAACACAGACCCAAGTCAGGCACATTTTCATGCTTTAGTTTGATTTATTTGCACTACCAGACAAAAAGGCATATTAGATTAAATATCTCCTTTAATTCTCTTATAGACATTTTGATAAAGGCTTATTAAGTATGAGCTCAACCAGTTTAGGAACCTTATGAAAAGACTCCATGCCGAAGCTCCCTCATGACACCGGTTTAAATGATACCAAGTGTGTGCAGAGCTTTTAACACTTTTCTTGGTCACTGCATAACAACAGATGTGTTGTTTCATAGTTTTCACATCTTCACTATTACTCTAAAATAGTAGAACATAGTAAAAAGGAAGAAAACCTTTCAATCTGCCCCTTTCTAACATACCTATTTGTAGAAGTTTTACATACAATCTATGTATATATGAATTAATATAAACACAACCCTGTTGTTAGGTTCGATCATAAAGGATGCAAGTGAAAACACAAATGATGCACTTGTGCCTAACACAGTGACCACTGAATATTTCAGAAAGCACTCAGAGTTGTATTGTAAGACTGATTTTGTACCTTGAGGGCCATGCAGTAGTCAGTGGGAGCCTTGTACTTGCTACGGTAATCTCGCCCCAGATACACGTTCACATGGTCCAGCTGTAGGAAGCACGCCAGGTCTCTAGATGTCTGTAGTGTTTAACAAGGAGGGAAAAATACCAAGAATTTTAACAAGTTGCAAAACAGAGTAACTGAGCTTTAAATGATTAGTGCATATTTCTTACTTAACAATCATCTTAATGACCATTACCTCAGAATGGGAATGAGAGTGTGGGCGATTCTTTCAGATTTCACAAACCACTCTACAGTTTAGGATTACTGAAGCATAATGTACACACACTTTGTTCCGAACCAGAATTGTGACAATTTATTATGATCAGGTCTGGGTTAACAAGGAGTTACAGCAAATGTTCAGCCTACAGATAAAAATCTGATTCCTTATATATATATATTTACTTGTACAGCTGAACCTCTTATCTACGGACGCCGCATTAACGGATATCGGATGCAACGGACAAGTTTAAAAATCCCAGGTGTTGCGAACTGAGTCCAGTAGTTCAGCAATTGTCTGCTAGATGGCCGTGGCATGCATGACCCCCCAACACTAAAACACTTCATATCATTGGACTATTCAAGTCAGTGGACAACCTCTCCCCCAATTTGTCCATTAATGAGAGGTTCAACTGTGTTTGCTTTTACACATTATATTGTACATCTATCTATACACAAACTTACTGTGAAATTATTGGCATGCTTTAGGAAAAAAACAATACATTAAAAAAATAAAAATAAAAAATGTGCGATATGAATGATATGGTGCTTTGAAAAGTATTTGCCCCCATTTAGTTTTCTATATTATTGCTTATTTGTCACAACATATATGATTAGACAAAGAGAACTATAAGCTCTGTCCTTTTTAACACTCTAGAACAGCCTTATCCAACATCAATATCACTAATGAGAAAATCATCCAGGTACTGTTAGGCAAGTGTAAGAGAAGCAGAGATGTTTCCTTTGCTTAGCTGTACTTTCTGCCCTCCTACTTTGTCATGAATGCAATTTCAGCCCAGCCTCCCTGAACGTCTGTGTCTCACTTTTTCTGGAATTTTCTTTTCTTGTGCCATCGTGAGCTCAAATAAGTGATGCACTGCAAGAAATGCTGTCTGTCATGTTCATTGCTGAATCTTATTATTAATTACATTTGCTTAATTTGTTGATCAAGTACACTGGTGATATTGTTGGATAACCTTCCTGAGATGCCCCAGATAAATTAGATAATAATGCACATCGGATTTGTATTCAGTTATGTTCCGTTTGTCTAACATTAGATTTTGCCTTAAGATCTAAACCCATAAACCCATACACGTTCCTAAAACTCGAAGTAAACTTCGAGGCGAACGAGCTTTCTCAGTTGCGGCTCCACGGTTATGGTATGAGTTACCTTTGCACATTCGACAGGCTCCATCTGTGGCTGTTTTTAAATCCCGAGTAAAAACTTACTTTTACTCCCTGGCTTTTAATCCAGTGTGAGGTGTTCTGCTGAGATGTTTTGTGTATTTTTTTTTACTTGGTGTTATATATATATATATATATATTATTGTTGTTGTATTTTCAATTTATTAATTATTTCCATTAATTTTTAATTTTATCTATTTTAATTTTTTTTAATTTACATTTAATTTTATTTTTATTATTATGATTATTATTTTTTATTGTAATTCATCTTTTAAATTTCGATTATAAACTTACTTATACTCCCTGGCTTTTAACTCCAGTATGAGGTTTTCTGTTGAGATGTTTGGTGGCTGTCAAGTAGTTTTTACTTCATGTTATTATTAATTTGTATTGTATTATTAGTAGTAGTTTTAGTATGATTGTTGTGTCGGTGCGATTTGATTTTTTATCTTGTTATTTATCTTGGTGTACAGCACTTTGGTCAGCACTTCTATTGTTGTAAAGTGCTTTATAAATAAACTGGTATGGTATGGTATGGTATAAAGTGTGACAAATAAGCAATAATAGTAGAAACCAGTAAGGGGGCAAATACTTTTTCACAGTACCGTATTTTGAGCACAAGGGAACACTGTATGGTTTTGGAGAGAATAAGTTAGAGGAAAAGCTCAATGTTATTCCCTTTACATGTAGGCTTCATTCAATATTAATATTAATCAAGAAGAGTTGAAAGGTTCAAGAAAACCTTTGTGTTTGACAAAAATGTTATGACAATTTGACAACAGACCTCAGTTGTAAAGCCCCACCTCTTAATTAAATATTTAAGTCTTACTAATAATACTGCTTTAGTGTTTCACTCTCACATAGCATTTAAAAGCACTCTAAGTAACCATTTACCCACACTGGAATCAATATGAATAACTGAGACAGACTGACTCAGTGTTTGCTTCAGTATATCAATGTGTTTTGTGTGTGTGTGTGTGTGTGTGTGGTGAGGGCTGTGTGGTAGATGGCACAAAGATAACGACAGATGGAGAAATAACGAGTGAAGAAAAAGAGCTGAGCGAGAGCTGACCTTGGCTTTGCCCTTTGGCACGTAGTATAGTCCAGAGGCACGTAAAAGGAAATAGCGCTTCTTCCAGGACTTCTTACCGTCCTCTTTAAGCCAGAGCACTCCCTCCATCTCAGGCACGCTGATTGAGCTTCCACAAAAACACTCCTGCAGACGTACAGGAGAAAGAAAACAACACAACACATAGTTTCACCCACAGCATCTAATACTGCTCTATGTACTATTTAACTCGATGCGTCTTCACATGGCACAATGTGTGGGTTTACGAGCTAGGAAATGTATAATTTTACAGCACCCCTCACCTCCAGCAGAGCTTCTTTATTCCTGTCAGTCATCTCGCATGTCTCCTTTCGGCCCAGCAAATAGTTCTGACAAAGCAGAAGAGGTTAAATCAGGTCAACATAAAAATTAGCAAAGCAACACTTCCACGTTGTTCCTCCACTAAACAAGAAAAAAAATCTTCCACATTTTTATTCACCTCAGGAAGCCAAATGCTAGAAAAAATGTGAGAAAAAAAAAAAAAAAAAAAAAGACCGCAAGCCTGATGGAGCAACAACAACCTGACAACAAGCCAGATAAGCCTGCCTGCCCTTGTACAAACGGGTGGGTCCAGTGAGCTCTCAACCAGCCTCAAACTCATTCAAAGTGTGCATTTACACCTAGGTGACATCTATCCACCACAACCAAATGCTTTAATAATTACACTCTGGGGGCAGAAACAGGCCATGGTCTTGTTTTTTTGTTTTTTTTAAATACAAAAAGAGTTGCTGTTCCTTCAAATTAAGGACCCACTTCATATTAACATGCATAACACAGCTTCTTGTCAGCCTGTCTATGGTCTGTGGGAGGTCAGTAAATGTGTATGCAACAACTGACATGTTCAGGTCTAAAAGACCTCCTTATTAGGAAAAAGGACATTTAAAGAAAACATTATTCTGTATTAACTTATGCTGCTTCAGTCTTTACTTATTTGTTAACATTTTATTCATTGCTAAATTTTAACTACTACATTTTTTTTTTTTGGTTTTCTTTTGCCCTAGACCGCACATAAATATGTTTCCATTAGTTATATAATGATGATGCATCATGAAAAACCAGGAGTGTGATGGCAAAGCTAACATCCAACTAAGGGTCCCGAAATGAGAAAATAATAGACGTTACGCGAAATGGTGTTACCTCCACTAAGTTAATTAATTTGCTGATATGGCTCAATCATAAAGATCAAACTCATTATTTTGTCTGTAGTTAACATTCTTGTTCCCCACACCTACAGGCTAACATGAACAAAAACTCTTTTTTTCATTTCATTCCTTATTTGTGTTTAGCTGGGTGATAGAGATGCATAAACATAGCTTCTTGTAAAGGCTACACTCTAAATGCTTACATAGTGAGCTATCAGGATTACAGGTTTATAACCTTTAAACTTTAAATCCACTCCTATGTTTAACTCGTCCAAAACAAGACCTCAATGCTCATCTGCCACTCTGTGATTAACCAGTATTCTCTACAGCAATGGGAACACAAAATATAAACTATTTTTACAATATTTTTTGGTCTTATCGGCCACAGTCTGAACCCAAGCTGAACCTGATACTTGATTGATATAGCCTGTGTGAGCACAGACTACAGACACTATGCCGCTCCAAAACAGGTAAACAGCTCTTGTGCCATTGTTAAAAATCAGCCCCTCTCACCTGGGGGTTCTTGAAGAGAGCATATTTCTCAATGCGTTCGATGAACATCAGTCTGTTGGTGCTATCTCGGGTCCAGTTCAAAAGGTTCTCCACCAAGTTCTCATGGTCCTCAAAGATTCGCTCTGGAAAACAGTGGAAATGTATAATGAGAAAGACAGAAAGAGGATCATCAGAATCAGCAGTGTGATCAATCTGAACAAGCTCAATTAATACTCTCATCATTAAAACGCTCTATAATAAATGATATTGTACTCGGTGCTAATGTGTAAGAAATTGCACTCACACACGAGATCCCAGAACCTGACAGTGATGTTTATCTGAATTGCAGTAAGCGCTCCAGACACTCACTTCTATTAAAACTACAGTATTAGAGCTGATTACGTACATCACATCCAGATTGCTCCAATGCCACTTATGCTCCACACATCACTAACCTGCCATATACATCCACCCCAAATCACTCCGCAGATTTACACACACACACGCACACGCACGCACACGCGCACACGCACACGCACACGCACACGCACACGCACACGCACACGCACACGCACACCACCCTCTTCTTAGCCATATCTTGAGCTCTCAAGTCAGTTGAAATCCAGGAGACACCCATTCCTCTGTGGAAATCAAGTCAGAAAACTTACATGACAAATTCTTAACTATAGACAGACTACAAAACCCACGAAAAGGCAAGACTCAAAATTTTGTGTCTGGGGTCAAACATTTTGAGACAAAAAGAAAACTAATTCACTTTAAATGCAAAAGCCAAGTAATCTCCTCAATAAGAAATGTTGCTGTGGCAAAGCTGCAGATCAACTAAATATAGAAAATGAAAATAAAATCCCAAATCTGAGGGATTACTGCAGGCAATCCATTAAAGCCTTATTTGCTGTTTACACTCCTGATCCTAATACTAATAATAATGTGGGCCTCGTGCAAGTGAAACTAAAGTTCTGCCTGAATACACACTCTGCAAAACAAACGCGTCATAACACTAATACACAATACCGGCCAAAAAAACTAGAAGCCCTGACGACTAGAAGAGAAAATAATGTAGTTCTTGTGAGTAAATGGAATAAAGTTTCCATAATCAAATATTCTCATAATCAAATATGCTTTGAAAAATGTACAAAGCTCATAATAGACATTCTCCTATACTTGTACATATTTACCGCAAACTTTAATAACACTCTCAATGTCTTAACAACCTCACAGAATGTACTCTGGGCCAACACACCCAAGGACACACCAACACACAGTGAATGATACGGAAACACAGGCAGACGGACAGTGAGAGGTGCTACAAAGTGGGAGCAACTGAAAACTATTTAATTCTTAAAAGTCTGTATTTGTAAATACAGTGGACCCTTGACTCACAAACGCATCAGATGGCGAACAAAATCGGCGTACAAACTAAATTCCCGAACAAATGTTGTACTGACTGATGAACAAAGCCTCGACTGACATACTGATGTACACATACAGCCAACCCACGCTTTGTGACACAAACATTCAGTTCCGGTCATGCACTCGTGGTGTGAACGTGTTCAACACAATTTTTCGTTGTGTTTCTCTGCATTTTTGCACTATAAGCCTTCATTATGGGTCTCAAGAAAACTGAAAAGTGGAAATGGTAGTGAGAGTAAGAAGCCTAAGTGTATAACAGTTAAAATAAAGAAAGAAATAATCACAAAACATGAGAACTGCCACCATATTCCTCCGCCACCGTCCACCTACACCAGCAACTACGTATCCATCACAAAGGTAACGTGCATTAAAATCATCTTTTTATCTTATTTTTCTATAATTAAGGTTATTTTCATTTTATTCTATGTTTTATTGTGACACATAAACCCATAATGCAGTTTAAAAAAACATGTTTTGAGGCTGAAACACATTCATTGTATTTACATTCATTTCAATGGGAAAAATTGATTCGGTTCACGAACAAATCAAGTCACGAACAGAGTCTCGGAATGGATCAAGTTTATGAGTCGAGGGTCCACTGTACAGAGATTTTATTTATTTATTTTTTTAAATCATGCTGTTAGGAATCAACTCAACTTCATATTCGATGTAACGGCCTAAAAAGAATGGGAATAAATCACACAAGTGCTCAGACGACATAATGAGTCTTTTTGTCATTACAAAAAAATCTTGTAAACTTTCAGACATCATTTAAAAAAAATAGAAGAGATGATAACACTTGTTTGGGTCTCAATCAATCAATCAATCAATAATACATAAATAAAACAAACAAATAAATAAATACATAAATATATAAATAAGTGTCAAATGTTTACTTTAACTTAGATTTTAGTTTTTAAAAAAAAATTAATTAATAATAATGAAGCCATAATTTTGGACTTGGCTTTCCCTCTACCACTCCATCTGTCAATTCAGGTCTGCAACTCTGTAGCTGCCATACTGCATTTACATTTTTGCTCCCAGGTACAGCTCTGCCATGTGAACAGATTTACTTCTTATAAGACTTGCATCACATGAACGAAAGTACAGTGAACCCCCGCCAATCGCCTATTACATTAATTTTATTATTTATATATATTTTAAGGCTTAATAAACCTTTCCCACTCTCTTATTAACCTTTCCCACACTCTTATAAACACTTCCCATGCTCTTAAACACTTTCTACACTCTTAAACATACATAATTTTAACAACATATAAAATCTACATGCGTACTTACTGCCAGTGAGGTCACTTCCTGTTTACTAGCTAAGCGGAAGTGGCGTACACAGTCACTTTCACTTTTCATCCACTGATGAAATACAATGCATACTGTTTTATTTCCATTTAAATGTTCGAATTAACATTTTTTGAAATTACATTTTATATTCCAGAGTCCCGCAAAAAACAAAAAATTCTGCGAATCAAAATTTGAAAATCCGCGATGCACTGAACCCGTGAGAGGTGAACCACGGTATTGCAGGGGTTCACTGTATACATCCTAAATGTTGATAATGCTTTTACCACAACTCCCAAGCACAGATATGCAAATACTCAACAATTTCGATAAATTAAAATGTCACCTGACATTGCAGTGTCACTTTCAGTGTACTGAAAAATGTTCATAAAAAGTGTTTATGATTAAAACAAAAAGGATGATTAGTGTAAATAGGTCACATGTTGCACAGGCTCTGGCCTTCGGCGATTTCCAGTGCTTCCTGCTGATGTTCTGTGAAATGGACCAGCGTGAATGAATCTGTCCTGTCTCATACTGCACCTCCCCTAGGCCATATATGATTACGCTGGCTTATCCTATTGGTATTTCTTGATACTCATTAACAGGCTGAATGAAAAATGATGGTTAAACTCACCCATTTGCAGTTCGCTGATGCTCTCTACCAGAGACCAGTCGAGACTGTAACCACAGTGCGATTTGTCCAGCAGGCTGTCCAACACCTGACGCACCGTCTGCCTCTCATCCACCATCATGGTTTTAGAGCTCTCATCAGAAAGGTGCACCCGGATCACCAGCTGAGAGAAACAGCAGATCAGCTCTCAGTTTTCTGGCTGACTGGATTGGGTTATAATCACATCTGAAAGCTTAACTTGAGCTTTATAAGAACATCTACCAGATGAGCTTTAATAGCTGAAGAACAGATTATTATACAGAAAAACACCAGTTATATCCTACAGATCAAACCAAATATAGACACTGATTCAAATGTATTATCAAGTGTATCATTTCAAACAAAACTTTGTATCAAAACATATTTCAGAAAAACAGAACTATTTGCATTGAACATCGCAAGTGTACCATCTCTACTTCTTAAATGTTTCAGTCAGCACCACTGTTGGAAAGTTACTCTGTCAAATACTGGGTCAAAGCATTTTAAAATACAGATTTATCGATTTCGTTGCGTAGTTGTTGCAGGTCCAGTGGGGATCTCGCAGATCCAATGATATGGATAATAAGTAAAAAAAAAAAAAAAAAAAAAAAAAAAGTTTTGTCATTTCAACCGGTCTACTGAACACACCACGAGCATGGAAAAAGCCACAGTGCTCGGAAGTCCACTTTACTCAATCAATTTGACTCAAAAAATAAATTAAACCAGCTCCTCTGCATGAACGACCATCAGTAAAATGTCTATGAGCACACACTTGTACAAATCACCTCTCTTTCCTTCTCTCGCTCATACATCCAGCAAGTTCACACTGACCTACTTCTGTCAGCTCAGAGCTGGTCAAAAGCTTTCCAATCCAATCCAGCAGAGACACCACTATTTCAATCATACACAAACACATTTAACACACTCACTGGTAAGTCTGTCAACCTGACCACATACACTTCTATATGAGCTGGTACTATTTATACAGAATGACAGAAAACTGACTATAGACATTCTGACACCTGCACACAATCTCAGAGATAAATTATAAAAAAAAAAAAAAAAAAGAAAAGAAATCTTTTCTGTGAGAACGAATCTTCAATTTATTCGTGTTGGTTGTTAGTTTCCCATACATAATTTCATCCATCCATTTTGCATGCTGATTATCCATTGCCTATTATCATGGGAAAGCTGGAGCCAACCTAACCTGACTTCAAGCAAGAGGTGGGGTACACCCTGGGCAGGTCGCCTAACTATTGCAGGGCTAACGCAGAGATGAACAGCCATTCACACTCATATTCACACCTATGAGCAATTTAGAGTAGCCAGTTTACATAATCCACATGTCTTTGGATTGTATGAGAAACCTTGACTGCACAGAGGAAACCCACACAGGCAAAGGGAGAACATACAAACGACTCACAAAAAGGCCCCCAGTTGACCTGGAAATCGAACCCGGAACATTCTAAGCATTACACACCACCGTGTCGACCAAAAGGCATTTCACTAGATATTAAACAAACACAGTGCATGTCACAAACAGTGTGTACATCATTCACACCACAGTGCAATAATTGAATCGCTGCCTATGTGTTTATTGTCAGGTGTGGAGTTTTCCATGTTCTTCCCGTGTCTGTGTGGGTTTTCTCCAGTTTCTTTCTAACTCTCAAAAATAAGCTGGGCGATAGCTTGGCCACATGAAATTGCCCCTAGGCATGAATGAGAGTGTGACTGTGTTTGAGCACTGTGCACAGCTACGGACTGGTGTCCCATCCAGGGTGTATTCCTGTCTAATGCCCAGCGTTCCTGAGACAGGCATTTGCATTTTAATTACTTGTTAGCTATATTAGCCTCAAAAGCAAAACTAACGAAGCAAAATTCATACACCATGCAACTTGACTTGGCTGACTAAATTTGGGGAAACTATATAAAAGTGACTTCTGACCAAACCATCACTGGCAGTCATGTTACTATTGTTCCACTTTCTTAACTTCACTCAGTTTTTCATCTTTCAAAACCAGGGCTTAAAACCAGAATTCATTAGCTTCTTGGCCAGTTTGTCAGCCGTAATCCTAACATTCTTCACACGCTTTATACACCTATTCATCCTGACTAGGTTTTAAAAAACATTTCCGAGAGTCTCCTCTGAGAACTTTCAGGGTTTGTGTATGTTTAAAGAGCTGCAAACGAACTGTGTGCAGTTCATTGACCTGACCCAGAAACCAACAAAACATCTAGTCAGTAGACCCACTAAAACACCAAGCAAATAAAAGTGGCTAATAGTTAAAGCACGTAAACATGTGCAAACACAAGCACACACAAATGCTTTTAATAATCTCCTCCATGGCTTGCTGATGTCAGTGATGCTGTTTGTCATGTGCAATTAGTTTGTGTTTATACCCTTTAAGTTCACCTGAAACAATTCAATTCTATTTGTATAGTGCTTTTAACAATGGACACTGTCACAAAGCAGCTTATATAAATTCCAAATAAAAATGTTTATACTATACACTATATACTAATAAACTATTAGTTTTAATAGTATATATTATGCATATATATGCACACACACACACACACACACACACACACACACACACACACACACACTCTATATATTCTAATAAAGCCCTGTCTCTTATAGACGCCCGTTTCCA
>JAQMCW010000034.1:17533281-17548184 GCA_030068335.1 Chrysichthys cranchii
GGTAAGAGCCGGTCCCCATTAAGAGCCGGCCTCTTTTTGACGCCGGGCCGTCCCAAAAAATTTTTGAATAGACGCCCAGGCTACTAATAGCAGATATACGGTATATCTATATCTATCTATATCTATATCTACATCTACACACACACACACACACACACACACACACAATCACGCACGCACGCACGTGTATATATAGATATATCCCTAATGAGCAGCTTGTGGCGATGGTGGCAAGGGAAAAACTCCCTGAGACAACAAGAGGAAGAAACCTTGAGAAGAACCAGACTCTATAGGGAACCCATCCTCATTTGGGTGAAACCGGACAGTGCCATTATACCCAACTCACTTCTATAACCATGTGTTATATGGTCCAAAAGTAATTTTGTGTAGCACAAAATTCACTATAGTTTTATAGTTCTATAGTTTTAAGTCTGTTCTATTTCAACTGATCACTGATGGACTGAAACACTAACACACTACATAAACCAAAGAAAAAGGAATGTGTCCAATGCAGACTGAACATTACAGGCCGGTTTCATCACAGTGCTGTGTGAGAATGTGCTAAAAAATCATTAGCAATTCTGTAGTGCGCTGATCCAGCAATGTTAATGTGCTGCATACTGAAATGACCTACTTCTGTTCTACATGGGCTACATCCATGCAAAACAACAAACTCATGCTAATATGGTACTATAACACTGATCCTCATGGCGGCAAGTCATAAACACTATGCATTACAGAGTGGCAGTAAGGGCAGCATGTACTAGGGCTGGGCAAAACTAAAATATGATATTAATATTGCAATATATTCACCTTATGATACATTTTTCTCTTGTAATGTGGATATCGTCAGATGACATGAGCATAAAAATATTACTCACAGAGTGTGGAAGTTAACATTGTTGTACGACGCTCTGGATAAGAGCGTCTGCTAAATGCCTGTAATGTAACATAGTTTTGTACCAGATTTTTCATAATATATTTTTTTATTACTTTACTTATTTTAAATAGAAATCTTTGAGCTTGGTTAGCAAACATCAGAAAGAGCAACTATTGAGAGCATAGAAAGTTCTAACTAAAGAAGATATTTATAACAATAATACTTTTGCCAAAAAAGTCAGATATAACCATAACATTTGTGAAGAAACTGAAGTGATTATATCCTCATACTCAATGAATATTTATTTACGTAGTACTTGTGTATTTTACAGCAGACGAAAATGCAACAACAAACTGAAAGTCTTCCATCATGGGTGCCACAAGATTCCCGACCAAGACAATTTTTGTTCCCAAGGACAATTCTTGTGCCCAAGTTTTAACCAGTGATACTATTCGCTATTCTCCTTGCCTTGATCGCTCAATGCCTGCCTAGTGAGAGTGACCCCTGTACTACACAGTGTGTTTTACATGATATTAAATGCATTCAAATCAGATTAAATAGTGTAAGAATATAAATTATGACTTACTAATAATAGCTGGAAATAATAATAAAATGGCCTCTTAATCCAAGAAAATATCATACTTAAATACTGTAAACTCTTATAAAGAGTTTTTACAGGCATCCTTGGTGACAAATTAGCATTCACATCAGGAAAATATTTGTCAATGACAGAAAAGTCTCACCTTTTTAACTTGCGCCTCTTTAATTTTCTCCAGAGCGACTCGGATCTTCTCTGCTTTAAGTTTAGCAGCTTGTTCCTCCTACACACAAAAACATACATATGTTATTTTACTGTGTAACTAAATACATTATATAATTAATCTCATTTCATAACAATACATTAGTCCTGATCTTTTTCCTCTCTTGATTACACTGTCGCCACATTCTTACTGTACCTGATTTCTCCAACAAGAAGACATTCTAATTACAGGTTCAACCAGACAAGCAGTGTCTCTGATGTTTAGATCCAAAGAGCTACTCTGAGGATTAAACTGTTCAAATTGAATATTTTCTTAATGTATGGAGGATCTGTTAAAATGACACAATAGAGAAGGCTGTTCTATAATCCATGTGCTTCTAGAGTTCGATATCAATCAGGAAACGAGGAATTCCCATTGAAAAAGAGACGCACACAGGAACCGGAATTATCCTTACAGTCCACTACTATCCTAACTCGAGCACAAAGGACACGAGGATGAGAAAATATATTCCCAAGATCAAACTGACGCTAATCTTGAATTTCTGGATTCTTGATTCAGATGCACAAAGACAGAGAAATCCTGAACACGGAAAACAGGGAAGCTCTGCAACACGACAGCACGTCCATGACAGACATGAGAGAGACGGAGAGAGGGGAAGGAGAGGAGGTGTTCCATAATCATTCTCTCTCACACAAACACCCTCCCCTTTTCTCTAACCGAGCCTATTTCATTTTCTCCGGGAAACACAATCTAAAGCCTTTCCCTTTTCTGTATGAGGGCATGCGTTCCTGTGACAGCTGTGCAGAGGGCTTGGGATCATGCCGAGCGAAAGTGTGTTATCCTCTTTGTGCTGCAGTGCATCTCACTGGCCCCACACTCAGATGAAGACTAACCTCTACTGCCTATAATCAGCTCAAACTATTCAAAACTACTTTTGCCACAGAGCTGCTGAAATCTTGAATACGATCAGAAGCTACTGATTCAGTTTATGTATTATTTGTTTTCTTATTAGCAGCTTCTATATTCTGAGTGAACGGGAAATAAATTGTCTTACACACATTCCATAACTACAAGTATAATTATAATGGGTTTAAAAGTATGACATCCTTCATTTAATTAAAAACAAAACAAAACTCTAATCACTGACAAATTACAATACAATACTTCAGGACATGCTTTTATTGGAAAATAATCAAATTTGGGTGGCAACAGTAATATTGCTGATTATTTTCCCCATAACAGCATTCCCCATCCTGTTTGACTGCTCTCTTGTTTTGTATTATAATTTTGTTTTAAACAATAATCTACATATCAGTAACATATTTAAATATTCCAATATAACAAACAGGAAAGGATCTGAACTGAGTGCATCCTGATGGTATCCTCTGCAGATAACAACCATTCCCAAAGTCACAGCAAACAGAAACAAGCTGATCATTAACAGAAAGGGTCAACAGATGTTCCCCTGCCCATCATAAACCACCAGAACAGCACAGTACAGGAAGCTCTGGCCAATTAGCTGATTAAAATAATTATCAAACGATTCAATTTGCTCTCTTGCTGAGACAACACGCATTCACGCTGACAAAAACGAGGGTGTGTTGGTGTTAGTGAGCAGAGCGCCAGAGCAGGTGTTGTGCCTGCAGGTATCTTCAGGAAAGGCCAGAGCTATCACACATGCTGATAAAGAGGACAACACGAGACGAGAGGCAATTTACCTGATACTAAAAAACAAAAGTACAAAGTGTCTATATGTTGTACAATATTCACACAAGCTAACCACCATGAGCTAACAAAATCATACAAGGTTTAACATAATTTCACAGACTACAAAGCAGATAATGTTCACCTCTTCATGTTCTCTGTGGCAGAGCTCTATACAACAGGCTATAAAGAAATATTAAAGCACATCCAGATCGTTCAATCATGTTTCAGATTTATGATCCACAGGATAGCCAGGACTTAAAGGGGGAGTCAACGATTCTGCAGATAAAATGTTGATATTTAACCTTGCTCCTACAGAAGCTCCACCCCCAAATTCATGCTCGCGCATTACCAAGGCAATAGCATTCACAAGGACGCCACATTTCCTCAAAGGAAAATTTTGTAAGTGTGACGTCTGGCTTGTTTCGCTGTGATGAACTGCTGTCATGTCTAGAATGTTGGATCTGCCACGATCCTGAGAGGTTACTGAATGGTTAATAAATTATCATTACTTGTAAGTAATGTTATAATTAAGCCTTAAACAAACACAACAGGCCATTGCTTAGCTCCTGACATACCAAACAAGCACATCCACCTAACCCAGCCAGTCCACTCTGGAGGATCATGACAAATTCAGCAGCCACACTACACCCAGTTTCTGCTTTACCTCTAAAACATTTAAAATAAAAAATAAAAAAATAAAAAAAAAAAGACACTGACCCCATAAGAGCTCCTGGATGCTTGGCCGCTGTCATGCTGCCAGTGCTGTGTTAGAGTGTTAAACTACAACCTGTGCATCTCTGTGCCACTGAAATTCATTAGGATATAAAGAGTAAAAGCAGTCCTCAATCAGCACTCTTATTCCATGAAGACTGATTTAAACAAGCCCTGGTGTGTGGAGTCAGCGATCCATAGCATCTTGATCGTTAAGCATGGGCTGGCTTGCTCTCAGACTCGTTCGAGTAATTAGGCTGAGTGCTGCTTCATCATGACCCCTCTGTCACTGCTTTACCTCTTTGCTGTGTAGAAACATGCCGGACAGTTCCAGTCAGTCAAGACAAGTTTCATCATCTACACCAGACAACCTTCTAAGCAACATAGATCAGACTGTAAAAATATTTCAGAAACAGTGTATGAGTCAGAGTGGAAGGGATAGAGCACTCAGCATCATGGGGGATGCTGAAATTGTCCTCAAAGTACTGCCAATGTGTCGATCTTTTACACTACACTGAATTTCTGGTCAGTAGTATTACATTATTTATTTATTTATTTTTTAACTGTGCCAGTTACTATTATACACAATTACTGAAAAAGACTAAAAATGTACAGGAGCTTCCACAAGGCTTCTGGAAAGTAATGAACAAGAAAAGTAATGAAAGTAACGAACAAGAATATATACTGAGGACCCATTAACAAGCAAGAGCCGATCGACATGCACGGAGATTGTTCAGAGAGCTTGTTTCTCACCAGTCTTACTTCACCGGTTAATGTGTTAAATGGCAGACTTTGGTCTCTGCTCCATCTGAATGAAGCCTAATGCCATCTAAATGAAATCTAAGGCCCCAGTGGGCAGGATCATTTACTCGACACACTCAAAATAATTAACACATTCAGCACATATTTATGTGCACTATGAATGTTCATTACATTGCCTATTCATTCCCTATCCAACGTTAAAAACTCCGGAACAAAACAACCTGTAGATATTAAATCAATCATTCTAATTCTGCATTGGGACACCTTGTCGTTTTACAATGAGACACTGCCTGCTGGACCCACACACCACCTTGGAGTGGTACAAGTGGCGAATATCTAAACAATATCTGCATTTACAGCCTTTGTAATTTGAGCGAATGCTGATGTTGTGATGCACAGCAAAAACCACCTCAAAGACAAAACGAATTCTAACCAAGACCCACCAACCATGAAAAGTAACAACTGTCAATTAGTCCATTTTCACATACTGGTCGGCTGATTTATGGCTATTATTATGGATAAAAAAAGAAGGCTGCTCCTTTTGCGTGTTTTTAAATGATAACTCTTAGAAGCATGTTAAAACACATCAAGGTTGGCAGGTCTTGATTTCTCCTGAGGGGAAAATTGGTCATAAAATTGTTTTAACATTTACCTAATTTACCATTTCAAAGGCAAACAGGCTTTTCTTTTTTTGTTTACTGAGGACAGCAATAATTCTGGAGTCAAGTCAACAGAAAAAGGTCGACATTTCATTAAAATAAATAAATAAATAAATAAAAGACCCCCCCCAAAATGAAAGGACTTTAGTGTGCTTTTATTCTCATGTTAACCAAGGTGGTATAGCTAAAATTATGCCTTATATATTTTTTTGTATTTTGTATGTTATACTGAATGGCAATCAATTTCAATCTTTTTCTCATAATCAAAATTTTGCCATTATGTTTAAAGAAAAATAATATAATTATATAGGAAAAAAACAGAAATATCACATAGAATTCAGATTAAATTAAACATTTTGCAGGATTGAAGACCTTTTTGCCTTTGATTTATATACAAAAAATTACTAATATAACACACACACACATTAACATTCAGACATGGTTGTGATGAGCTGCATTTTTGCAGCAGAGAGGCTGAATCATCACTCAGAGTGCTGACACATGCAAACACATGCTTTTCACATCAACACTGAGCAAACCGTCGTAGTGCTAGACCACTCTCCTCCTCTTCACTCCTTTTAGCTGCCGCTATGATTCTCTTTAGTCTAAACATTAAGATGCCGTATGTTTTCTTTTTCCAGTGATGGATGCTTGCTGTGAGCATGTTGTTCTTAACACTTCAGGAATCATAATGATCGTAACTAATGTGTCTAGCACTACGACTACGAACATCACCAACACATGACATGGACAAGCATTACAGAGTTCAAACCAAAACCGACATAGGCTTTTATGGAAAGCCAAGAGACTGATTATGATTCAAAAAAACAAGATGCATATTTATGCACGTCAAATATTTACTGCTTAATATTGCATGATAAGTGGCAGGACCAGGGTGCAGGGTCAGACCAGGTATGAAGCAAACAAAATAAAAGATAAAGCCATATGCAAGAGGAAAAGGGAAATGGGAAATTCTTCAGTCTATAGGATTTTCCATCAGTGACCACTCAGGAGTGCTAAGGAGAGCAAGAGGAATGGCAGGGACGCATGAGGGTCATGCAGTGAAGCGGCGTGATGTTAAAAAGCCACCAGGAGAGAGTGATCACACGCAAGCAGACAGAAATCAGGGTGTCACCTTTGTCAGCAAGTGAGAAGGCTTTCCTGCAATGTTTTTCAGAATCAGAGAAGTCTCCCTGTCCAGATACGTGTGCTTTGAGCAAGAGAGAGACAGACAGAGAAAGAGAGAGAGAGAGAGAGAGAGAGAGAGAGAGAGAAGTGCTGTGATTATCAGTGAACTGCAAATCTGTGAAAGCACAGCAGATTCAAGCAGGTGGTGGTCACAGGACCTGTGAATGCAATAAACGTGAGGTATTTATTCACACATTGTACAATCATAAGATTTGGCCTCATTACATGATAGACGTTTAAACATGGAAATATGCTTAAAAACAATACAATACATTATATTGCATGACTTTTGCTTGCTATAGCTGGTGACACATTAGATCTGAGCTGAAGTACTATATAAGGGTCATCTCCTGCACATCATAAATGATCCCTCTCTCTCTCTCTTTTCTAAATACATTCCTATATATACACTTGTACAGGACAAAGTCAGATTATCTATGCGCCAGTGACAGGCATTGAAGAGAAGCATCTTGGACATCACAGTGTTATTAAGGGATGATATTGTTTCTGTATCTAACAAATTTCTGCTTCGCAATTAACTTCATGCATGGACATCTTCTGTCTGCCTTGAATTCATGGAATAAATACTGATTCGCATGCTGATCTAAAATGATTTCAACCCTAAGATGCGGCCGGACGGGTATCTATGTAATCACGTCTTCGGAGGGAGATAAAGCAGCTTTTGCTGTAGGTCTCTTGACTTTAAAAAACAGACATGTGGAAACCTGAAGCTTCCACTTAATCTCCACATCTACTGCCTCCATCTCCCTCATTTCTGTCAGGCTCTTTCTATAACAATGAAGGCAGAAGATGATTCTCCTTTGTTGCTATCCCCAAGATGGTTTGAGTCACTGAAAGAAAATGATTGGTGTGTATTTCATTTGCACTTTCTCTTTACTAAATTCCATATCTTTGTCCAAAACTATCTGGGAGAGAGAGCCGCCGGGAAAACAAGTCAATCCATCACTGTGCGGTTATCTTACTGTCCACGTGTCTCTAGACGTGTCTCGTTTTGGACTGAAGCGGTCTTTATGGGGCTGGATCTGTTTGTGATTGAAACAGATAGCGCAGTGAGAGTGGGAGGCTGTGAATGTGGAGCTTAGATGATGTAGAGGTGAAGAATGAGAAGCTGACTGAGAAAGAGTGCTGGCCTATTTACCATATCAACTCAACCACATACACACGCATGCGCACACACACACACACACACACACACACACACACACACACACACATTTATTGACTAATATATTCTGTAGTATAGATAGAATTGTAACAACTCCTTTATAATATACAGCATAATTTGACTTTATATTGCATTTTACCTTTAACTCCACTTTCATCTGCATCAACAGTATGTTAGCTAATGACATTAGTGTGTATATTAGATGAGAGAATTACCTCTGAGCTCTGCTGGCTCTGCTCCTGCACACTGTCCTGCTCAGGTTGCCTTGACTTGTCCATATCCAGTGAGTCCACACTGGACGCTGAGGCTGAGTTGATGCTGGAGCGAGACGAGTGCACAATGGATCTCGCCTCATGCTCGATGACGGTCCCTACCGAGCCTGTGCGCCGGTGATGCTGATGGGCAGGCCTCCTCATGGAAGAGGAAGAATACGGCGCTGAGGCAGTGGAGGCGAGGGATGCTGTGCTGAGGCGTGCTGCCTCATCCATACTCTGCGAGGCACGCTCAAGTTGGGCTGTGATGTCATCCAGGGAGAAGTTGGAAGTGAGCGCAGGCCTTATGGTGGATGCAGGTGACACACGAGTGCTGCTGCTACTGCTGCTACCCCCACTGCCTCCACTGCTGCCTCCACTTCCCCCTGTGTGCTTCACACTGTGGCTACGGCCAGCTGGAGGCTTCTGGCGCACTTTGACGTCTCCGGTCAGGCCGAGGCGTGCAGACCCACTGCTTGGTTTGCCGATGGTGCTCAGCTCCTGCTCGATAGAGCACAGGTCAGCCATTAGAGCATCCAGATCCACAGAATCCCCCTGGTTTAGAGCCTCTGTGAGACAAGGTTAAGAAGCAGACACACACATGTGGTTACTGGCAGTCAACAAGGGTCAACACCACGTGACAACGACACTGACCTGCACTGGACCATTCATTATATATTTATAAAGTGTGAAAGTGCTATATATTCCATATTCCAGATGCCATGATCATCTACTATGTGCGTTCATAAAGTTCAGAGGTGGATGATAGTTTTTCGAAATATTGTAGCTTAAAGGAGGCATTCGTCATTTTTCAAGCCACTGTAATTTTCATGAAAAGTATGACAAGCTGCCTCCTAGTGTGCCTTTTAATGAGAAAGGGGGAGCTGTGCATCTCTATTCCAGCTCAGCTAGAGCTAAAGTCTGTTTCCTACTTTGTTGCTTATCTAACCACTGCCCTGCTTATCATTCATGATTTTTCATTGCCCTTCTGACTGTGATTCTTGCCCCTGTGCTTACCGTTGCCTGTCTGACTACGTTGATCATTTGGGTAATTCCGCTAATAAACCCTACACGCATGGATCCTAACTATATCCTTGAGTCTATTTGTTACAGAGTGTATATGTCTTTGGGTGTAAAATGCAGAACAGCAGACTGACCATTGATGTTGTATATGGAGAAGCGGTACGAGAAGTTTGCCATGTTAGTCTCCTGCCGGAGAGGAGCTTTCTGAACCCCTTTCTCTGGCTTTCCATCATCCAGACTCTACAAAGGAACACACACACACACACACACACAGGCAATGAGACAAAACACACACACTTTATACTTCATTTAAGTATTCAGCAAATTTTAAAACACATGTATACTAATCTCAAATTATATTCAGCATGTGATGTACTTTAAGACAAGGATCACTTTGATAATACTATTTATAGGAAATAATAATATATCACTCTCAATGTGCAGAGAAATATTTGCTGTCAAAATAAGACAGGTGAAAACCAACAAGCATCTTCAGGCAACTTCCAGATTTCTTTCACATTCCTAATAAGCAAAGCAGTTTCACTATAAGCCACAACCCATTAACAAATGAAATAATTCAATATGTTATTAATTCATATCATTATATTCAGTGTATTCATCATCGTCCCACACCTTAGTTAGTTTGTCCAGCTCCCCAAGCCATGCTCCAAACATTTGGTCCAGGTCCTGGTCTTCCTTATCACTGTCCTCCTCGGCAGCATGGTCCAGCTCGTCGTCTGAGAACTGCTCCATCTAACAAACAAACCCATACTATTATGCTACATGCTGTTTTATCTCTAGGTAATGAAATGACTCAGCAGCACTCATTGAAGCATCAGGAAACACCTTGAAGATGTTTATTTTTCAGCAAAAAAAACAACAGAAGACGTCTTGTTTCACAATATCCCTCAAGGAAGTCAGCTATGACCAATATTATTTTGCTTTACTTATATTTAGATGAGCAAACGTACTGCTTGCTGCCTGAGCATCATCAATAATGAAAATAATCTTACCCTGCCCTCTAGTGGCAATGTGTAGAAAAATCCCCTGGCCTACACTATATAGACTGAGGAAGATCAAACCTTGCATTTATGTCATGTTTCCACAACTGACACCATCCGCATTACAGTGTAATTATTACTTGTAACAACTAAAACATCTTTGAAGCTCCCACCAACAGTGTGACTGGTTTATTAATGATGCAGAGAGCAATGCCTGCAGTGTACATCAACACATGGGATAAACAGATGCAGACCGTGTGTATGAGTGTGACTGTGCGAGAAATCAAGAGAGAGAAAGAGACAGACAGCAGTACACTTGGCCATCATCTCCTGTCATAAATGGTTCTGGGATCTTGTCCATAATCAAGCAAGCAATCACTGTCATTACAGTTAAAGTCTTAACTTCCTTCCAAATCTTCAGCAGCGTAGTGTTAACACAAACACAAATGGAATATTCTGGCTCACAAACACGAAACAATCCAAACTGTCTAAAAGTTTTAAGTCTTCTGAACTGCTACAGCTGAGAATCAACCTTTTTTTCTGATGTTGAAACTGTAAAAATGCAGGAAGGATAGAGACACAACTGGCATGCAACTATACAAAAATAACCAAGGTATTTCCAATTAAACCACACAAAATGATTGTAATAATCCCTGTTCTAAGTTATTGCATTTACTGCAGTCATGCTACATCACTGAATTTCCCATATCTGACCATTAGTCACTCACTCACTCAATTTCTACCAGTTCAATCCTGTTCAGGGTCGTGGGCCAGAGGCGGGGTACAACCTGGGCAGGTCGCCAGTCCACCACAGGGCCAACAGACAACCATTCACACTCACATTCTCATCTACGGGCAATTTAGTGTAGCCAGTTAGCCTAATCCCCTCTGTGCATGTCTTTGGACTGTGGGAGGAAACCGGAGTGCCCTGAGGAAACCCCCGCAAGCATGGGGAGAACATGCAAACTCACCCAGGTCGACCCCAGGGATCGAACCCAGGACTTCCTTGCTGTGAGGCGACAGTGCGAACCACCACACCAACGTGCCACACCCTCACATCAAAATCAAATCAAAATCTTAAACTTTTTGTCTAAAAAGAATTTAAAGAACTTAATATTGAGTATGATAAAAAAAAAAAAAAGTACAAAACAAAAACATAATAACAGGAATAAACCCATGAAAGGCCACTTCAGGAAGTGTGGATTACGGTCTCTCTTTTCATAATGTTACCTAAACATCTAACACAAAGCTTCACCACAGCAACAATTGTACATTTTCCTTTGTTAAAATGCATTTAAAATGTCTGTATATTATCAGCCTTAGATTATGTGGAGCATCTGCCCTACACGCTTGCTCGTATGAGCTGTTACTCTAGAAACAATAACATGTTGTGTATTGCAGAAATGTCTGAGGTTATTTCTGTCATATTGCTCAACCCTTCACTCAGTACTTAAATGTAACTGGTGACACAGCACGTATGAGAGACAGATCCTTGTTTCGAAGTGCTATTGCTGATCCTGGTCCCCACTGAGAGACAAGATGCTGAAAATGAGTGGCTCAAGTGTGAAAAGCTGGCCATCAGTTAGCAGAATGGTGTCTGGGTTGGACGAATTAGGATGGTGTCAGTCCTTCTGATCTAATGTTGTACCCCTCAGCATATGTGTGGGTGGACTTGTTAAAACACTCATATCACAGGCCTGAGCCCACTACACACCACAACCACACAAGGAGAGGTCGGCACTACTGCACAATTAACCAAAAGCGCAAAAAGTGCAGGCATACATTTTAAACCAGGATTTGGCCTCCAGAGGATGTGTTCCAAGTCCCAAAATGTAAACTGAGTAATATAACACAGTACTCATGTTGCTACACGGATAACAATGGAGTCCCCATTCTGCAACTCTCACCACCTCTTCCTCCCCTCTGTGGGCTCAAGTCTTCCCAGGCCATTTCAGCCAGCTTCTTTTTTTTTTTCCTTCCGAACATATAAAAATAGATGGTGCAAAAGTGAACACGAGAATGGAGGGAATTAAAGAGGAGCTTTTTAAGCAACAGTGCTACAATTAGCTCCCTGTGGTTATCTGCCCTGTGATTTGGGCAGGGATTGGCAAGCACGGGGCGTAGGACGTTCGCTATCTGAGACATACGCGCACACACCCTGTTGACACAGCCTAGACCAGCAGGAATGAGTGTGAGCATGTGTGCGCGAGACAGCGTCACAGATCTAAAATCAGCAGGAGCGCTAATCTTGAGTCAAAGTTTGCCTTATTTGTCCGACGACCATTAAGGGTAGTTATATAGAAGTGGCCGCTGTCTGTCGGACTGAGTAGAGCTATGATGGAGGCTAAAATGACCTTCAACAGGGGAGGAAACTATTCAAAACAAACCCAATGACTGTTTGTACCCCTCGTCAAATAGCACTTTTTGAGCAGACGGTGCGGTACAGATGGACAGTTGCTAATCCCAATCCATACCCTGGTTCAGAAATTACTTCCACTTTCTACCGCATGGCAGTTTTCTGAAGGTTGCTGAAGGTTATGCACTGGTGTTAACAGTAAACACTAACAGAGCACCAACAACAGAGAAGCCTCAAGGTCTTTGAGAAGCTCTCAAGGAGTTTGAGAAGAGGCTAAAAGCTGCCAAAAGGGCATCTGAAAAGAGAAAGAAAACCACACAAATTTTTGTGCAGTCAGAAAAAGTGCTTCTAGCTAGTGTGGTGATGCTGGCACAAAACCATATACTAGCAACACGCCTGTTTGACTTTGAGTTACAAATGGTTTTGGCTATTTGTAGATTCACTTATATGTCTCTTTTCAGTTCATACGGTTTCCTGCCAAGATGTGTATCCATATTTAACAAGGGAACTAGGGCTGCCACAAACGATTATTTTGATCGTCGACTAGTCACCGATTATTTTTGCGATTAGTCAACTAATCAGATGATGCATCGATTGGACGTAAAACGTCACTTACAGCTTGAAGTGTTTAAGGCAGTGGTTCTTAAACTTTTTTGGGTACGAAAATTCAGGTCAGGTCGCGACCCAACAACCCCCCCCACCCCGTATTTTTATGACGCAAGAAGTGTGCCATGGCGCAAAAAATGTTGGGAAACACTGAGCTATAGGTTACAAAGTTCAGCTTCCGGAGTAATTCGGTCGCTTGCTGCTTTTGTTGCTCAGTCAGACGTTTTTTCTCATGACTAAAATTTTTATTCAGCCATGCCCTCACGACCCATTTTTTGGGTCGCAACCCATACAGAAGGTATGTGCTAACTAACAATAAAGACAAGATGATAGTTTATTACACTTTTAATGAAATTTGCAAATTGTAGCAACAGACCGAAAACTTTGCAGATTTTGCCCTGGACATTCTTCTCTTTTATTTTCTCAAAATGCTCCCAGACTTTCGAGCTCCGTTGATGGGTAGCTATGACCGGAGACGACTGCTGCTTCTTCTTCTTTGGCGTTTAATGGCAGCTGGCATCTTTGTAGACGCATTGCTGACATCTTCTGTTTCACTCCGTTATTACACTCTTAAATCCTACTATTTATCCTGCGTCTTTCATGATCTTACAAAGCTTCAAACGACGCGTCGACTATTAAATTAGTTGTCGATGATTTTGACAGTTGATGTAATCGTGACTAGTCGACTAATCGTGGCAGCCCTAAAGGGAACTTAGTTATACTTTGGGTCACTGTTCAGAGGAAATAACAGCAAAATGTGGCGATCTGTGGAAGACAATTAGGAGCCTTGAGCTTGTATACCTGTATTAATTGTAATACTTCCAGTTTGAAGTGATCATACACACACTGAACTGCTAACTTGGAACCTGGCCTTCATCCTGTCTCAGCTTCACGCTGCTCTGCTGGCACTCCGGCACTACAGCAGCCACACACAGCTGTACCACTGCTTCCTATCATGTTACACACACCACGAACACACACACACACGCACGCACGCACGCACGCACGCACGCACACACACACACAGTTAGTGCTTCACTCTGAGGGAGTAAAGCATGGCCGCAGAACTCAGGAGACACTGATCTGTGTGTGGAGGAGGACAGTCTAATGTGAACAGGAAATGCGCAGGATGTAATGGATTCCTCATTCTCCCTCTTGGGTTGCTGTGTTGCATAAGACATCCCTCCTGACGGGAGCACCAGAGAAAAGGCCAACGCTCCATGACACATCCTCTGTAACGGGGCACGAGCAAAAACGCAGGATATAGTCGCTCTTTAAGGAGTTTTTTTTAAGATGGAAAACATCTGTCAAGTTATATAACATGCCACTAAAAATATTCATTTAAAGTTAACGAAACGCAGGACTAAACATTACTGCTAAACACCAGTGTCAATATCAGTAGCGGTGTTTCCATGCAAAGGTTTCAGAAATTTTACAGATTCTTTGACGAGATGGGGAATACACGAGTGCATTTGGACTATTTGATCAAACCAGGATTATTTGAGTTGATTGGAATTAAATTAGGTGATTGGGATTATTTGAGGTGATCAGGATTACTTGATCTCACCGAGTCTAGTTGAGGTGATTGGGATTACTTGAGGATTGCTCTTGTGCTCTAGATCAGCGTTTCTCAACCGGGGTGCCGCGGCACCCTGGGGTGCCGTCTGACGTCCTCAGGGGTGCCGCAGAAACGGCCACCCCCCGATTGCGCAAAAAATGTCCGCTAGCACCCCATCCCCCCGCAGGAATTTTTACATTAGGGGTGCCTTGAGATTATTGATTCATGGAAAGGGTGCCGCAAGCTAGAAAAGG
>JAQMCW010000034.1:17616145-17627117 GCA_030068335.1 Chrysichthys cranchii
CAGAAGATATACTTAGCGTACGAACGTGTTGGGAATTGTACCACAACGTTAAGAGAGAGGTTAAGGCATAACTTAAGGACTACTTAGCGATAAGAACGTTTTGGGAAACCGGGCCCAGATTTTTACTTGTCCGGCACATCCAACAGATGATCAATCAGATTGAGATCTGGAATTTGACGAATTTGGAGGCCATGTCAACACCTTGAACTCTTTATGTTCCTCAAACCATTTCTAAAATTTTGGATCGTGGCAGGAAGCATTATCCTGCTGAAAGAGACCGCTGCCATTCGGGAATACTTGGTCTGCACCAATATTTAGGCAGGTGGTACATGTCAAATGAACATCCACATAAATGTCAGGACCCAAGGTTTCCCAGAAGATCATTTCCCAGGGCATTACACTGCCTCTCATGGCTTGCCTCCTTACTGTACTGCATGCACTATATCTTCTCCAGGTAAGTGGTGTGCACATGTCCATGTGGTGTAAAAAAAAAAAGAGATTCATCAGTCCAGGTTTCCAGACTACCTTCTTCTATTGCTCCATGGTCCAGTTCTGATGCTCACATGCCCACAAAATGTTTTTTGTTTTGCAAACTCTAGAGACTGTTGAGTGTGAAATTCCCAGGAGATCAGTGGTTTCTGAAATACTCAAATCACCCCATCTTGAACCAACAACCATGCCACAGTTAAAGTAACAAAAGTCACACTTTTTCTTCATTCTGATGTTCGATGTGAATTAAAGCCCTTAACCGGTATTTGTATGACTTTATATGCACTGTGTTGCTGCCACATGATTGGCTGAATGGGATAATTGGATAAATGAGCAGGTGTTCGTTTTAAAGCGACCCCTGTCTGTGTGTGTGTGTGTGTGTGTGTGTGTGTGTGTGTTTGTGTGTGCGTGCACGCAGACATGAGATTTATTGTTTACGTTTAGTTTGAGCCTTTTTATTCGAAAGTATCACTACTGTATCATTATTTAACAGATTTCACTTACTTCATTTCTTAAATATAACTTCTTGATACATATAAGTAATTGGTAAATAAAACACCCGATTTCCATTTAATGCTTCTAGTAAAACACTTAAAGTGCCATATAAAAAAACCATGTAGAAAAGTTTGAGCTTATACCATAAAGTTAGCAAAATCCTATTGCTACCGCACAATTATGCAAGAATAAATGTAATAGAAGTCTATTACGTTAACATTTAAAATTTTAAAAGTTAATTCATCTGTATTAATGGGTACATCAACTCTGGCTTTAGACTCTGACCTATTAAGCATCCCTGAAATTATGCAGTTAACACAGTTAATGGCAATTGCCTTTTGCCATTTTCCTCTTATTATCACCTCGTGATAAAACCCAATAGTTAAATTTTTTTCTAGGTTTGTGAATAAGGTGGACTATCAGTATAAATACTAGTCACATACAGTGCAATAATCTGCCATCAGCAATTCTGTTTGTTGCCAAATGCCTCATTACCAAGAGCGACTGATCATCCACTGACGATCCTGTTGCTGATCGCCCCCGGCAGAGTGTAGAAGAGCAAGGCAAGAAACAGTGCCAGGATCAACAGCAGCAGAGCAGCTATGATGTACTTCTTATAGTTCTTCCAGATCAGATGGAAGAAACACTTAAAGGGATTCACAAACCAAGAGAAGGTTGTATCTGGTCGACTAGAAAGAGAGAAGAAAATACTGATATAATACTTGGCTTTAAAAAATTTAAACCCATACACTAATTCAAGTCAAAGAAAAGGATTAACAGTACTGCAAGTGGTATTACTTTTTCCTCCCATTTGTAAGCCAATTACCCAGTTTACTTGAAGTATGCGAGGTTTACATTAAACTTACTTGGGTTTTTCTAGTGGTTCTGGCTCCTTGCGCGCTCGACCTACAGGGTTCTTCTCTGCTTCCTCAGCTGTTACCAAGTGGAATTCAGCTTCCACTTTTCCCTACAACAAACCAGTTAAATATTAATTTCAGTAATGTACAGAGTAAGCCAGCCCCTGAAGGTTTGTTGTATGTTTCGTTGACTAATTCTGAGTCAAATTGGACAGAAAAATAGATAGCTAACGTACAGTAAGTTCATCAGCCTTCACAAAAGGCCACCAGCCTTTGGCACGTTTCTGCTGGAAGATGGATATATTGTCACTGGGGTTATGTAGCATCTCCATCTTACAGACTTTTGCTGTTTTGGCACCTCGAGAAAACCCATGCAGGTCCAACTCTACCGAGCCTAGAAAAATTAAATGTAAACATGACATCATAAGAAACTTGCAAAATAACAAAAAAAATCATTTCTGTATTCTTTATGTTACAACAGAAGTCCAAATTCTGGCAAACATTTTTTATTTCTCTATTCTATAACATTTCTTTAATAATCTTTCTCTTTAATAACTTGTATTAAACTTGTACAACTGCCTCCAACCTGTTTTGGATCATCTCAGTTGTGAAGTTTGTTGGAGAAACATAAGAGAGTGCAAACATTTGCACTTAACTGCTAATCCTAACATACAGATTTTTCTGCACTATTAGAGTGTCGTGGTGCAGGTCTTACCAAGGAAGTCATCAGAAGACAGTCTCTCAAAGTCCCACACCTGTAGCACCAAGACTGCAGGCAGCTTCTGCTCTGTCTTGTCCAGAGAGAAGATGTTCTCACGTTTGCTGACCACCACCAGTTTCTCAGCTGGAAGGTAGTGGAAGGGGAACACGAAGCGCCAGTTGAAGTTGCCTTCACCAGTCAAAGAGTTGTAATGGACATCTGTTTCCTGGCCATCGTCTTCAAGACCCTTCAGCCATCTGAGGATTCACAGAAGGAAGAGTAAAATATCTCATGACAGCTAAGAGATCGTATTCGTACAGATGTTTCTTGTCACAATTGTGTCAGTGCAGTGTGTGGTACAGGTAACCTCTATACCAGTCTTTTCACACAGCACAGATTTACCCTTTAATATAGATGTCACTTGACTGTTGGCCTGTTATGAAATTGGTGTCTTCCAAAATGACATCTTCTGTGTTCCAGATTATGATCCGCAATTCATATCTTTGGAAATAGGAAATATAGTACATCACTAAGCGTACAGCAGAAAGATGATTAGGTTCATGTCCAAGTAGCTATGCAGTGTTACCCTTTGGGTTTGCGGGGGGAAATGTCCACAGGGGGTCCAGGATGAGGCATGTCCATAGGAAAGATATCTACCCACAGCTGCAGCTGGCCCTTAAGAACACACATGGACATGGTGGACATAGGAGAATCTGTCTGAACGCCCAGCTCTGAATTCTTAACCACGTTCAGACCTACAATAAATCACTTTGACACTAACCTGAATATATTCATAGCTCAGGGTGATGGTTGCACTACCCAAAGGTCTTTACCAATAAATAAACCCCCAGGCATTAAATGATTTGTTTATAAAACCATAATCAGGCACTTCTTAAGACCCATGACATAACCTTTCCAGAAAACACTATGGACAGTGTCTCACTTCCATTCAAAGAGCGATAAAATGTTTAATATATGTGAGAATTACCTGATCCATGCCTGGTTTGTCCTTTATGTAGAGGGTGCGAGTCTCAATGTGCTCTGGCACCAGTTTGCAGCCCACACCTGGCATTTCTTCCCACCTATGCAGTACCTTCAGTGCCAAATGTTCATAGGACTCAACTACCTGATCTGAAATGTAAAGGCACTCTCTCAGCATGACATTCAACCATCGAGAACATTTATCCTCAGAGATGTATTCACTTTATATGATTCTAATCACCTTCATCAGTAAAGACTGTTTTCCCTGTGTAAACCTTTTCTCCAATGGTGATTCTACCAGGAGTGAAGCGAGGAATGTCAAGTCTGTTTTCTTTGCATAGCTTAATCAGCAAATCAGTTGGTTTAATGGCATCTCTCCAGGCATTGTAGCCATCACTAGCAGTTATACAAGAAAAAAAATTAGATACAAGGGTGAACCATAGAGCAACTTTAAGGTTTATGTTTATACTCACATGGTGTACTCAGTTGGGAGGCCACAGGTTGGTCTGTGTCTGCTATAAAATCGATTCTCCAAATCTATCTGTGTCTCTCCAATCAAATCATCTCCACCAATAACATCAAAATCATAGATCAGAATCCTCAGTAATGATTCCTTGGGGAAAGAGGCTTGAATTTCAAAAGATCTGAGAAGGAAAAACAAGTTTACAATAAAAAAAATAATAATAAAATAAAATAAAAAAAAAACAGAGACTACAATCCACCATGAAATATACTCACATTTTGATTTCATTGTCCTAAGTTCCTACCTGCCAAAAACTGGATTTAGTTGTTTTGGGATGTAGTTGTCTCGGTCCTTGATTTCCGTTTTTCCTAGTTTCAGCACAATATAAGGATCTGCCTTTCCATCGGGGTCGGCGGGATGGAGGTTTGAGGCCTAATTAGGAATTCATACACTGTTTATAAAGATGTTGCCCAAAAATGTGTCACTTAAATTGAAATTATATTCTATAGGCCCTTTTTCATTTTTGTTTTTGTTTGTTTGTTTGTTTGTTTTTTCGGAGGAACGTCATAGCGCAATGATTTTCCATAGACGACAGACCTTATTTGTCTGCAAGAGCTTACATTACATGCAATGATTATTAAGTAATGCAGACTGTGCACTGTTTTTAGTATGTGAATAAAAAAAAGTCCAGATGGTGTTTTGTACAGAAACGTGGATACATTGATGTACATAAGTTTGCATTGCAGATGAATAGAATAGCAGTTTATTTTTTCTGAAAGAGTTAGATGAAAACTCACTGCCACAATGTAAACACGGATCAGAACGTTTACAGACGAGTTGGGGGGAATACCCTGGCTTATTTTATACTCTCCAGAGTCCAAACACCCTTCCTCATCACCATCAGGCAGCTTATACAGACAAAACCCAGCCTGGGGAATAACAATGAACAGACATTTGATGCCATCACTATGTAATCAGACTATAAAAACATCTCCTGCGGTGTCAGTCTGGTAATGTCATATTTAGAAATAAAACGATTCCATACACACTCTTAGGCAATAGTAACTCACCTTGAATTTCCCAACAAACCTTTCAGCACCAGAGCTCTCTTCTTCATTCGCCTTACCACGAAACAGTTCAAATGTTTTGACCCAGTCATCAAAAGGGCCAAACTCTGCCTCCAGCTCTTTGTCATATATCTACAGAGAGCATAAGTAAGAAGGAGGAGGACACTTTATGTCAGGTCATCTAAATACTACAAAGTAGGACTGACAATAGACATCAACTTCAACGGTTAAGTGGCAGTCAGATCCGACAGTGGAGTTACCGTTAAGGTTGCAATCCTGGTCTGCTCACTCCCACCCTTGAAGTTGAACTCCTTTTTCTTCTCTTTCATTCCCTTAGCTTCGAGATGAAATGCAACATTTGTTATGTGGTTTTGGGTTTCAGTTAGAGATTGGATTAGCTTAGCAAACAAACAAACCAGATACAGTAGAAACAGGAGTAATCGTTCATGCAGTGCACAATGTTCTTTGTTCTTTTTTAAGCCCCATTTGATATAGTTATGGACAGTGTCTGTCAGTGTTCCTTTACTTTTAGCTTTTCTCTTTTAAGTAGTTTTGTCCACTAACAAAACAGCTGCATGCGATGGACTGGATGTTCTCCAGCTAGTCTTACCCATAGTGGTTATTCCATCTGTTAGCAAGTTCTGAAGAGGAGGTACTGCAATACATCACAACATGTGTGTGTCTGAACGGGGCTAAAACTTGCAGGATGTGTTTCAGTTCTACTGAAGAACTGATGGTTATAGTACTGAGCTAATAAAATCAAATTCTGTTTCTTACCAGCTTCATAGATGTTTGGAAATGGGTTGGCCTCTCTTTGTTTTGACTAAGATGAAAATATTACATGATTATTAAAACTATCAAGTCAAATAATATAGACTAGAATTAGCATTGCACCAGTGGTTAAATTGGTAGAGTTTAATCTGACCACTTGGATTTTCTCCATTGACGCGTAGTACTTGGACCACCAATCAATGACGTTGTCAGCAGACTCGTCAGCAGCAGTGCGTTTCTTCCGTTTTGTAGATCTTCGTTTGCTCTTCATGGAGACTCTGTCCTGTATGAAAAGGATAATACCAGGGACTATTCAGGAGCCCTGATACTTTGTTGTGTTTGTATAAGGCGTTCAACCCACCTTCCTGTCCTGAGGCACTGGCTCAGGTGTTTGAGAAGGTTTGCTGATGTCCTCCTGCTCTATCGTTATGTATATGTCTTCACTGGATTGTGCTTCAGTGCCGTCTTGTACAGGAAGTGGTGCAGCTAGGAATAAACAGACATTACCTTCAACAGATGGTAGCTGCTCTGCCTCTACGCCAAGCTGTCATAAGAAAACATGATTTGAGAAGGTTGTTCAATATTTTAAAAAAAAAGCCCATTACGCTCGATGATGACTGGTTCAGGTGGCTGGGGTTTGGGACGGCGTAAAGATGGAGGCTTGTATTTGAAAAGGCCCAGGTTGTTAATGACTTGGCTGCCCACCAGAGTGCTTCTGCCAAAGGCTCTCCAGTCCACCACGGTGATTGTGAGAGGAGGGTGGAGGTACTCATTCTCAGGCAGCTCCTGCATAAATGAACGGGGCGCTATGTTTAGACAAGCAGTTCAAATCCTTTTCTGGACTTCTTAAAATGCAACTCAGTTTGACCAGTCAAACTGATTTTCATGTGTTTTTCTCCTCAGAGTGCAGTGTGGATAAAAATAACAGGAAGGCTGTGAAGGACCTAATCAACCTGTAGTAGCTACAGTGATAACGGCGACAAACATTGTGACAGACATTGGGTCTCACCTATCAATCTGGATATGAACTAATTGTTACTAGTCTCACCGTGACTAGAATACAACACAAAATGGATCCTAAAACAGCCACCACATGTCAGGAACCACAACCATAGTCAGGACAAAATATAAGGCCACATGTTA
The DNA here is from genome assembly GCA_030068335.1 of Chrysichthys cranchii. Classification (NCBI taxonomy): domain Eukaryota; kingdom Metazoa; phylum Chordata; class Actinopteri; order Siluriformes; family Claroteidae; genus Chrysichthys; species Chrysichthys cranchii. The sequence goes on from JAQMCW010000034.1 coordinate 17,623,112, forward strand.
GAGGAGGAAGCACCTATTCCCCTCCCCACCTCCGCTTCCTCCTCAGGTGGTTCTGCTCCCTCTAGAGCAGGGATCTCAAACCTGTCCAGAAAGGGCCGCTGTAACATAATTTATTTGTAAATGGGTCACAGGGGCATTTACACAAGAGGTACTCATGAAAATATCAGATTTTTTTTTTTCTGGAAAAACATTGGTTTCATGTCAATTATTTCTTACCTTTTCTGTAACTTAGCTCAAGAAAATTTGGGCTTTCCAGTGCTGTTACACTGTTCAATAATATATTTTTTTATTAGCATAGACACAAATAAAAAAATTGCATTTTCCCCATTATTTCAGGTGAGTTAGCCTTTGGAGTCATGAGTTTTTTTTTTTTGTGTGTGGGTCACGTCACCAAATGCAAATCAGCTGCTTCAAGCAAACACCTGATTATTTGCAGGAGATTTTTAGACTCTGTTTGGCCTACATTTGTACAAAATTTCATTACCACATCAAAGGAGTCCACAAGCACAGAGAAGTTTGGGTTGCTCTTGTAGCTCTGGATCACGGATGAATTAACGCCTTTTCCTGCACACTCGATGAACACCTGGGGCCGATCCACAGGAAGGAGCTGCACCTTTTTCAGTTCTCTCAACCCCCAGAACAGAACCTAAATCACACATCGTCTTTTATACACTGAACAACACATGAAAAGTGCCCCTTTTAGAACACAAAATAATAAATAAGTAAAAAAAAAAAAAGAATCTGTACAGTAATGTTAAACTTACTTCAATTCTGTACTTGCAGAGCACTGGTCGGATGTATGAAGGCACGGGATAGATCTGGCCCTCTGGCTGCTCTGTCTCGGGTAGAGGATGCTTTCCTGTCTTTACATTAAATTTGTGGTTTAGTGTGATTTTCATCAAGTTTCTAATGCCTGTAACGTCATTTATTTAATATCATTTGACATTATTTTAACATAACTCAGAGTAACCAGGAAAATATCAAGATAAATATGATGAGATTGTCCCAAAAGATCAAATAACCCCTGAGCAAACTGACATGTTTTAGTAGCTTGTATGATTTTCTTCTGTACCTGGATGAGCTCAAAAGCTCCAAGTATGTCACCACCGGACATGCTACCATAAAAAATTGGACTGTACTGCAGCTGAGGTGGTGTGTATGGCTCCTCATTGAGTTTGATCTCTGGCACAGCTATAGTGGAGCCCAAGTACTCTGGCTTGCCCTATGAATAGAAAAAAGGCATTTTAAAAGAAAAAACTTGCCTATTAGTTCATTAATACGTGGTCTTCACTGGCATCCAAGATTCATTTTCTGACAGAACTCTGACTTGATTTTTTATGTTTAAACTTCTTTCATTGGCAAGTTTTATACTTTTTTCACATCCCCCTGTGACATCAGAGGCAGACAACCATTATCTTCTCACAGGAATGATGAAAATGTAGCACCAATCAACAAACTAGCAGCAGAATTGCTAAGCACACCACAAATATTTCAATGTAAACATATTTAATGCGTTTCAGAGTCGAATTTTTCTTTAACCTAAGCAAAATAAGCAAAAGTACACAAAAATAATCCCTAGTAGTAGTAACAAAGCTAATTCTTATTTTTGCTCCATTAATCATCTACCACTCATCAAGCGAGCTTTACAAACCATTTAAAAATGTACGAACACACAAAGGCACAGCACCAATGAAACCATTGCAACTCTTACCAGTGCGTCTTCATCGTAGACCTCAATAATGACAAGAGGTGGCTCTTTTACTATATCACTGAGCTCTCCATGAAGAGACACCTTATGTACCATCAGCATCTGATTCCAGGTTGGGGTAAGAGTCTGGTTGATTATCTAAGGGAAAGAAAAGGTTAAATGAGGTTAAAGTTAAGAGTTTAACGATACCAAGCCAATTACACATTGTACCCTCATTCTGTGTGAAACATCCTGCCCAGTGTTTTTCACAGGCTTGTAACAAAAAGCATGAGGTCTGTTTAGAAAAAATGTGGCCAGCTGCCCTCTGATTTACAGAAACAGTTTAAGCTTATCAAAAGCTCATCACAACAGCTTCCTGACGGTAGAGTTGTTCCTGAAAACTCTGTGCAACTCAGTGAATGCTGGACTGACATGTTATTAGCATCACATCTCTCACATTATAGACGTGCTTACTGTTGTGCATTGCGTGTTGGAGAGGAAGGATACTCTGGCAAAGGGGTCTGACAGGCCGGTGTTGTCTGCTGCGATGAGCCCGCGCGCCTGGTACATATGAGCCCTCAGCTGAAACTTATGATGTTCTGAAAAGAAGGACAGGATTGTGTCTTTCAAAATATGACTCACTAACTCGTGACTTTTCTTATTTCATATTGTGAAAAATAATATATATTTCAGTTTCCATGTTGTTTGTCATGTTGAAAACATGTAGCACCTTTATTGCTTTGGGAAAAACTGTCTTGGAAAAAAACCAAACAAGTAAAAAAAAAAAATGCATATAGATGTAAGTAAATTTCCGAACTGTTGTTCTGTTGTTGCAACATCAGTGTTTTAAAATATCCATTATGTGTTGCTCTATTTGTCAGGTTTTTTTTTTAATATTTTTGTCAAAATTTTTTTTTTATTTTTGTCATCTCTCCTTTCTTGCTTTATTTACTCATCATACTTTTTGTGTCTTAAATTGCTCAGACCCAAGAAAAAAGCTGCTAAAATCAACAGCTAAAGAGCATGGTAATACAGGAAAAAACCTCCTCTGCTCTACATGATCATTTTAAAGCCTCCTGATGACTGTTACCTTTATAGAACAAACTCTCAGGAAGAAAGCCTCCACCCTCCTCTGATAATAACCCATGTGGCTCAAAGCCTTCTGGGAGATTCTCCAGCATATGGGACATCTCTTTGCAGTTGCCCAGCCATAAGTACACCTCCACTTTAGCCTGCACAATCCAGTCAGTTGCTCCACGCTTGGATGGGGGCTGAGAAAGGAATTATCAGACATTAAAGCCAGATCAGAAATTCTGGCAGGAAATCAATTTTTTTTTTACCCTGAAAACAAACTTGCAGATAAAAAGACAATATTTAATATCATTTATAAAAATGGCATTTGGCAGTACCATACCTTAAGGAACAAGGTTTTGATCTTGCCACAGTCTCTCCCTCTTTCCACAAGCTTATCAGAGTAAAGCAGGTGACGTGCAGGGATGCGGGCATATGCTATGCGTTTATTATTACTGAGCATCCACACAAATATGTCTGGCAGTGTGTGCTGAGGCTGAGACCGACATGACACAAAGCACAGTATTATTAAAAATGGTAAAGACACTTAAGTTAATTATTCACTGTACACACACACACACACACAAACACACACACACACACACACACACACACACACACACACAGGGATAAAAACTATGCACACACCTCTTCCACCAGGAATCTAATTCTGTGAGTGAGTTTCTGTGCCTCTCTCAGCATCTCTTTGACAGTTAGAGCTTTTCTCTTTGGTTCAGTGATGGTTCCAGCTACTCCTATCGTGCTCTCCTAATGAAAAGACACAGAGTGACAGAATCAAATAGTCAGAACAACTGATAAAGACACACAAAATAGAAACGTAGAAGCTCAGGCTGCCTGCTGTGTTGCTTGTTATCCCTCACCAGTTCCTGTTTGCACAACATGAGCCTCTTCTTATCCAACATTGTCAAATGGGTTCCTTTGGCCTTCTTTTCAGCAAAACTGATAAACTCCCTAGAGATGCAAAAGAGTCGTATAGTCATAAACCATGATGAGATATTAATCATACAATCAAATAAAGTTAATGTAGTACTAAGCCATATAGTTAGCCATGTTGTTAAGGATTCAGATACTGTACAATTTATATTGCAATTATACAGTACCGTGCAAAAGTCTTAGGCACCCTATTTTTTTGTTAGTACAAATTTTATTCTAGGTATTTATTTTTCCGATTTCTGCATTACTGAGTCAGTACGAAAAACAAATTTTGATGTCCAGACATTACTTTAA
>JAQMCW010000034.1:17644737-17655530 GCA_030068335.1 Chrysichthys cranchii
ATTCCACCTATTTAATCAGTTGACCTAAGCTTTCAATAGGTTCAGGTGAGACTCCCGCTTGGTTGGAACGAAAACCTGCACCCACACCGGCCCTTTCCGGATAAGATTGGGCATGCCTGGTCAAAACCAAGGACTCAAGCCAAGATCAGACATTCAGACATATTAAATGTTTCAATAAATCAATATAACCAGGCACACCTGGGCATCAAGAATCAGCTGTCAGCGACTTGTTCCAATATTTTTGACCACCGATGTGTTGGCAAGTTTGAAAAACTGGTACTATGGTCCAGGCTGTTTAAACACCTCCAGATGTTAATATCAGGAAATGAAAGCTGAAATTCTGATTATGATTCGTCTTTTGATTTCAAACCCAAATATCATCTGTGTACAAACAGAAAAAATGGCCATGCTCTTTGGATACTTTCAGAGGGAACTGTAAGATGGTCATGTCAACCCTTCACCAGTCTTCACAGCTCATTAAACCTCAGATAATAGTGGTACTTGTGATTTTTTTTTTTACAATTGCTAAAGTAACATACAGCTATAGGTCATTTAAATTTATAGGTAACTAATAAGTAGATTATTAATAATTGAAAAAAGGTGGAAAGAGATCGTGGGATGCTGCACCAGTTACTAAAAATTCAGCACTGTTGTGTAAAGATTTTCTACTCAGTCAACAGCATTAGTAACAGTAAAGTATGTTAGGATTTCAATTGACCGTTATGGAAGTGGCTATTTTTACTTCGTGTGCACTCATGGGATTTAGGCATCTGCTGCTCAGCTCACTATCTGTCTTCCAGCAAAGCCCAATGCTAGCCTTCTACAGATAACTCAGATTAAAAAGAGTTGTGGCAAACCATATCTGTAAATTTCTGCTGTATTGTGATACACTAACTACGAAAACACATGCAAGTTGACAGATAGTGTATCGCCTTTATGCAACGTGCATTTATCCATGAAGCCTAACCTCCCCAAGGAAACGTGCTAGTATAATGGGCATGCAGCCCAAACACTAATTAGTATTACAGAAACTGGTTCTAGCAGTTGCTACATACACACAAGCAACTACAAACATTGGGATGTTTGTTATGCCAGTAAATGGAGCTTCGAGAAGGTCACAAATAATTTAGAGACTTTACAAGTCAGTTTATTTCAAATACGTTTAATGTGAAAATCCTACACCAGATATTTATTTACTAAGGATAAAATCAAAAACATTACTTTATAAATTAATAACTATTACTGTAATTATTGTTGTTACATTTAATAATTCTCTTTTCCAAAATTCATCATCAATTGTAAGTAGTACTGACCCTCAGTAGTGGGCCTTTCCAAAATGTAAACAAACCAAGAAAGGAATCTGATTGGCTCATGCAGACAGGCATGACTCCAGAGAAACTCCTTTCAACAGAAGAAAAGCTTGCATAAACACAGCGTGTGTGTATATAACTTTGTGCTTCAAACTTCTACCTGTACGTCCTTGGACAGCGTACCTTTAGACTTGAAAATGCTGAAATAGATGTGTGATTAAAAACCATCAATCTGACCAATCAACTCTGAACCCCACTTCCTGAGGGGGCAAAACTATATTTAATAAATTGAGGGGAGAGAATTATATAAAAATAGGGCTGTTCCTATCTACTTCTAATAAGACAAAAAAAAACAAACAACCCCCTCTACCAATCTCTGTAAATGTGCAAGTTTTCAAGTTTTTGTGCGTTGTTTGGAAGCCCTGGATGTTCACTTGTCTCAGAGTACATGACTAATCTCACAGGTAGTCCTGGTGAGGCAGGCTGGTGTTGGCCACACTTCAGTTTGGGCTCAATGATCCCCTCAGACTCATGTCTGGAATACTGGAGGTCACTGACTGAACATCATGATCAGACCACTCATCATCATCATCATCATCTTCATCCAGCTGGGAGTTTATACACCGTCTCACTGTTGCACTGATATAGACATAGAGGAAGTCAGAAAAACACAGAAATACATCATGAAATATCATAGAAAAAGAGAGACCCAAGAAATATTTCATGAGTCTTCCTACCTTGATTTTGTGAGCACAGTCTTGGCTAATGTGGTGCTCTGGAGGTCTGACCGTTGGCCATGGTTGGATTTTGATGACCACTGGGCATTAAAAAAAAATAAAAAGGGGGGGGGGGGGGAACAGCCACAACAATAGTTCAGATTAAATTTTCACTATCAAAGAAATTAGTTATATCATAGTAGTGGAAAATATGGAAACTTGATGAATATGAATTCTAGACTGTAGGTATATTAGATTATATTTTCATTAAAAAAAATCCTTAGTGCTCTGATAGTGGTCATGATGTACTCTAGCAGTACTGCTTCAATCATTGAAAACTTTGGCAAATATTTTACTATCATTTCATATGACCGGAATTAAAACAATTGCAAACAGTTATTCCTTAAATCCTTTTTAAACTTTGTTTATTTTAACTGAGGATAAAGATCCATTTAGATCAAATTTAAATGTCGAGATCTACCTGTTTATGTACAGACATTAGTTTTCTTCATAAAAATAAAGGGCGAATCACAATTGGTGGGGACAGAAAAGGTAATAAACATGTGATGCTCATAGCCAGTGTGATTGCCAAGTAAGATTATATGCACTGAATACTCACATGGTGTGTAGAATCAGCAAGGTTGCCCAGGTGTACTCTTTTCTGGCAGAGACTTCTCAGCAGTTCGATACCTACGCATAGAGCAGCAGCATTATTGTCAGCTGACAGTAACAAACCCCATCACTTAGCAGGAGCCACAAATGCATGCAAACACACATACCTTTGCTCCGGATTTGACTGTATTTTTGTTCCCACTGGTTTAGGAGAATGTTGAGGTAGCGAGGCTGCTCAAAGAAACGGAGGTAGCGGGAGGAAGTAGGGGAAGGAAAGATGCGTTCAAAGTCTCCCAGACGACTCAGTTCATCCTCACTGGCGGCCAGAACACGCACATCATCTGGGGTTAACACTTCCAGAATTGTGGAGGAGAAATCCTGCAAAAAAGGAAAAACAGAACATTTAATAATGCAAACATTAGACAAGGGGAAATAGCTTAAAATGATACACTGATCCCTATACTGAAGAAAAAAAAATTATTCAGTCAGATTTAAGAAGGCTGCATACCTGGTCCCCAAAGTTCTGGGCAAGGTAGAACGCTCTTTTCAGTTTCTCATCAGGGGACAGGTCTGATCTCGATCTCTCTCGCACTCCTTCATGCAAACTGAACACAACAGTGACAAGCACACTTCAGAATTACTTCACAGCAGCACACACATACTGCCAGATTTGGCTGTTCTAACAATGCCTCTAACTGATACTGGCAGCAGTGGTAAAAATCAGTTACAAGAACAAGACATCTTGGATTTGACTGAAAAAGAATGAAATTTATTTATGATCTCTACATTTTTTTTTTCCATTTATTTATTTTTCTCACTCACACTCACACACAAACCTCTGGCACTCTGTTCATGTAATGAAAAACTAAATATAATAAAAAACTGAATAAAACAAAGAAATCACTCTAAAAATCAATACATCAGCATCTTTAAATTAATCTACAATATCTGTTCTGACCTGCTGGTGGAGCTGCTGCTACTGCTGCTGGAGCTGCTGCCGCTATTGCTGGAGAGAATAATGTCTTCTTTCTTAGGCAACACAAACCCAGCTAGGTTCAGCACATCGCGGATCATTTGGCCCTTAATACTCACATCCAGTGCGCTGTTGGAGTGCAAGCTTTACAGGAAGACAGGTGGATAAATTCTCCTGTACAGCTTTTCTCAAGCACACTAATATTCTACTCTTACTCTACAGGTCATGTAAATAGCATATTCCAAATTTGGTCTTATTCCAAATTAGGCATTTTTTGATTAAGACATGTGGGATATGCAGATATTATTCAGGTTTAGAAGCATTCTTGGGATATATGCATTTCAACTGGGGGTTTTTATGCCCATTTTCAACACTCAGCCTCTCACCTGTTTATAGTCATCTTTGTGAGTTGTACACAAACCAACTAGACAGTATGCAAGCAGATGCATGCATGTAAATGGGAATATTAGCCATGTAAACAGCTTAAAAGGAAAGATGTGTATATTTTGTGCATGTAAACATTTTTTATATCTTCCTCCTAAGAGACCAAGTACCATAGACATTTAATTATTTAAAAAAAAAAAAAAAAAAAAAAAAAAAAGACAAACCTTCGTATCAAAAAACAAAAAGGTATACATGTTCATGTAGACTAATGCCAGTCTAATGTGTCAGTAATGAACGCCGACCTTTTAGTCAGTGTTTAGCTGCTCAGTACCTGGGAGAGATGTTGACTTCAAGAACCCATGGCTTCAGGTTCTCATCCAGCATGATATCAAAGCCAAACAGCTCGTGACAGCTGTACGGGGAACGCACATGCAACTTCAGCAGGGTGTTTATGTACGGATCGGACCTAGTGAGTATGAAGCAGAAATATACTTTGTAAAATCTGTACAATATAGTGTCATTAAAACAATAATGAAATTCCCTGAAGTAACCGTGTGCTCTGACTCCAGCTTCCTAACAACATGTGAACAATTTCACCGTACTCTAACGTATGTGACGAATAAAGCCTTCTTCTTCTTCACAAGGATCCTTGTACACAGACCATTGTCAGCACTGTTAAGAAAGAATATCAGGGCCTATAAAAGAACTAGGGCTTTGCAATTACTGCTGAGGGTCTCTTTGGGCAGTTTAATGAAATACAGGCAGTCCTCCAATTACGATGGAGATGCGTTCCGCTATGCCCATTGTAAGTGGAAAGTATCGTATGTTGAATGTTATAGCCACTGCTTAGCCTAGCTGACCTAGCCTAGCGAGAAGTCTTTTCCTGTAGGAGACATGGTGGGGTGTTGAGAAGACATGCTTCTGAATTAAAATTAGCTCTTGAAGCTCACAAAACAAAAAAAACCACACACACACACACAAAAAAAAAAAAAAACACAACAACATGGCAATGCACTGTACAGTACACCGATACACAAGTTATCTCCGTGAGTTGAGGGAGAGAGTGAGGTATCACGCAAGATGAGTGACGCATACATCTGGGCATCATCCGGAAGTGTCACCCGTCATACACTGTTAAGCTGGCCTGCCAATCCTAAATATTTTCTAAATATTTAACAATTTTTAGCGCATCACAATCGTCACTGTAACTTTGAAAAATTATAATTCGTTCCATTGTAACTAGGGGAGCACCTGTATTCACTGCAGTTAAATGCCAATTAAGCTTCTGCTACTGTGAGTCTTTACATAAGGATTAGGAAAATAGAAGCTGACAAAAATAGGCAATGTAATGCACCATCACAACAGGTGTTATCGTCACTTGGTCCTCTGGCAGTCATAAAAACATAAGCTGGATATTCAGTACAACAACAGATCACAGGTTGAGTCAAAGATATACAAGGACTTGTGCCATACACACTTACGCAATGATGGTTTTAATGACCATGTCCTTTATCTTCTCCCAGATAAGAGCGGTGTTAATTCCTTCCGAGTCCAGATATTGCCATAGCGCCTTCAGTGCCCTGCCGGCAACGAAGTTCAGTTGAACAGAACATTATATTGGTGACCACCAGGTAATGTCACACAGGTCATTTTATACGCCATTATATTGGTGACCACAGGAAATATCAAGCTTTGCATAGGGAAACTGGTGTTTGCACATGAAACCTGAAATCTGATGATAAAAATAGTCTGGCTTAAATTGTGAAAAAAGGGTTTTCTCTTTACCATTTATGGCCCTGGCAGGCCTTGTCATCACTGTTGGTCTGATACTCTGAGTTCTTCTTGTTCACACTGTAGTTTGTCAAGTGCATGAATTTGTTGCTAAGGCTTTTCATTGAAGAGGAATATCTGTATTGAAGATGTTAAAAAGCAATAATAATCAAACTAAACCTTGGGTATGCTACAAAACAAGCCATTTATGAATTGATACAAAAAAAAATATTTGGCACCGTCTTCTTTACATAATCTTTAATTGGCTCACTTGCAGCTTGCGAAGCGGACAAGTCCATCGCTGAAGATGTAAACACGGAGTGGGTCATAAGAGGTCACGTACACATAGATACGCAGATCAAATTTATTCCCACTAATGAGGTAGGGCTTGTGAAGATATCTATGGAAACAGTGAAGGTGACAGACTCGGTGTAGTACAAATCTAAAGAAACTTCAAAAAAAAAAAAAAAAAAAAAATTTAAATTTGAATAATGATTTACATCTTGAACCCAGTTTGACCTCAAAAGCCCTCCATGCAGGGTCCTGAATTCAAAGGACAACATTAAAACCTGAAATATGCCTTCCCATTTTAGATTAAATCCAATTTAAGGGGGGGAAAAAAAGAAAAAGAAATAAACAACAACAAAAAAAATCATCACGCTGTCATAGGAAAAAATTCCTGTTTGAGAATTAAAAGCTCACTTCTGCACAAGGAGTGGTCTCTTGCGTGGCATTTGACTCCACTTGTGAATAACCTGAATACCAATTCCTCGGGCTGATGCAGGCTGTGAAAACAGTAAACATAAGACCACAATGCACCAATGAATAAGCAATTTAAAAAAACCAAAAAACAAAAACAGTTTAACAATGAAAAGGAACTCGAGCAGTACCGGTTTGACAATCCATTTCTGCCGGCTCCCTCCATCCTCCCAGGCCTTCTTCAGCAGTTTCATGTCCTGCGGGAGCACAAAGGAACGCGGGAAGAAGCCAAACTCCCGCTTGCCAAACCGTGTCTGCATCTTGGAGAGGTTCCGCCACAGACGGTCTTTCCGTCCGATTTGAAAGGAACCTGGAAAATGATTCAGCTGCAAAACAGAAATAAAATATTTGTGAAATATAAATAACTGAAGTTAATAAAGAATACGGCTACACAGTAATCTGTATGAAATTGGCAAGTGACCTTTAACTATGTACACCAACCCAACTGTTTTAAATCTACATTTAAAAAATGACTGAAATTACATAAAAGCCCACTCATTAGCTACTTACCTAAACATACAGCTTTGAATCCTACATGACTCATTCAATATATTTTAAATAGGCCTGAATAAAAGCTGCCATTTTCATATCATTTTTATGTGCACTACAATATGGTTAACTCTTTATTGGATGAAGAAGCATAATTGGTAATTCAGATGCCCCCCCTCCCTTTATGTGAGGTCGCAGAACCACATGCATTTCTCACATCCTACATAAATGTTCTTTTAAGTTTATATGTGCTTTTCTGGTAATATAAAGTCTTTTAATATCCTTCAATAACACTCTTGGGTTGAAATTTTGACTTTCCAAGTATTTTCAATGAGTGAGTTAATCCTTTAAACAGTTACAGTTAAATCTGTTTTACTGTGCATCCATAAATATAGCTTATACAAATCATTAGCAATGTTTGACAGTGATGTCAGTTGGTAGCATATGTTGACCTCTGACCTTCTGGTACTCTCGTATTGCCTTGAACCCAGGTGACTTCATATGATGACCCCAGCAGCCCAGCCAGTCATGACTCTCTGGAAAAAAAGCCTTTTAGTTCAATTTCCCTACAGACTCAGGACAAAGACAGTAAATGTCAGTGACTAACATGCCAAAAGATTTATACATCAAATATAAACTAAACAATACAGTTTTTATAACTTTTATAAATCTGTGTCAATAAAGGAATCCAAAAGTTGCATTGACTCACTCTTGGTGACTTTGAAATGGGACCTAGTGATCGTGTGCTTGACTATATTAGGTGTAACAGTACTTATTTTCCATTTCAGAAGACTCCTCTGCTCCAGGGGAAGCAGCTCCACTGCAAAGCAAACGAACACACATAGCAAATACAGAAGAATTTAACAAATATTTCCAAAACAAAGTATTTTTAATTTGAATTTATAAATCAAAAGGCTTTTATAATGATATTTTGTAAAGATATATATTGCTTTTACAAAAAGGGTCTTAATCCTTACATGTACTCACCAGAAATAATAAAATAAATGAAAGAATAAAATGCTAACTGGTGACAGCACTATGATTTAATATTGAAAAAAATAAAACCCACTTTCTAATTAAAATGTATTTGGACCTCGTTCATTTGCTGTACTGAAGTATAATGTAGGAGGCCTGAAGGGGAACAGACTGGGCACCAGTGCAGGCTTCAGCTCCTGATCATCCTCCAACTCGCAGCTCATGGGCTCCTCAATACTACAATACAGACAGAATTCAATGCACACGAAACAGTGGAACATCAAACCCCATCAAAGGCCAATTATTTAAAGGCACAACATTACATACCATCAGATTAGAAAACTAACGTATATTTTAGCATGGTCAGGGGAAAAAAACCCCCAAAACAAAACTCTAATTCTGTCATGAAAGAAAAATACTTTCAAACAGAAAGGATGGTTCAGTCTCTTTTTAGATACATCAATTCAGTCTAGAGTTAGCACACAGAAGGCTTCAAAAATTCCAGCTTCGTAATCCTAATCGTTTCTCATAAAAGGATTATCTAAAACAACCTAGCCATTTATTAAAAGGGAAAATGTAACTCACATGACAGTCATGTAGGAGGATCTACCCTGCTTTGGTTCAGATTCTGAAATTATGCTTAGCACTAACAGAAACGTTTCAGGTCCTTAACAACACGTTCCTTTATGTTCAATAAATAAAGCAAAAGGCTACCTGTAAAAATTAAGACCATCAACTGGGATGAAACCTGATGCGGCCAGCCTACAAGGTTCAACACAACTCAACTAAATACTCCTCACCATGACAGTGGGAGAGTTCCAAAGTTAGCGCCCATTCACAATTGGGAGATGTTTCTACCGACTCATGTGTTTTTCAGCTTTTCATGCACAGCACCCACCAGAACACACAAAAAAAAAAACCCCCAACATACTCCTCTGTGTTTGCCATCACCATGGTAAGGTCAGGTGAAAGACCCATGCAAAGAAAGAGTTAGCACGCCCTTGAAACTTTTTTGTTTTAACATTTGGATATTGAAATGCAACTCAAAAAGAAACTTATGGTGGCCCACTACAAATAAAGACTAGCCAAAAAAACAGGGATAAAACACTGCCTAAAAAAAGAAAAGAAAAAAAAGAGAGAGAGAGAGAGAGAGAGAGAGAGAGAGAGAAAAGCACTGCCTGTGTACCTCTGTAGTTTTCTCACTAATGCACAATGGAGAATAACAAAGTATACAGGAAAGGTACATGCAGCATCACTACAAACACAATGCCACCTGTGTGCACTACAACGTTATATCGTAAACAAGGACAATTTACGTTGAGGACGCGGCCATAGAGGGTGCCGAAGAGGCATCGGATTCTGATCCATCTGCAAGAAAAACATAGATCGCGGTCAGGTTACATAGCAAAAACATTGTCATTGGCAAACAAAGCCAAACACCATCACTACAATTAATGGAGAGGTAAGTAAGTGTAGACCTGTACTACCGGTTCTGGTTTGAGCTGAGGAAAAGGAAGGGTGAGCAAGAGGACCGTTACCATCATTATTGACACTGCAGACATTCTCCAACTCATCTGGAGGCCCTTTTTCCTCACTGTCCCGTAACACAGCAGCATTCACCTGACTGAGACACAACAGAACGTATTAATTAATTATTCTAAATCAATAATCTAAATGCCCATCATATATTTCAACTCATATTTAGTAATATTACAAAGTCTTAAAGAAATGTATGAGTTATATTATTAAAAAACCTTGGACACCTGACCATCACACCCAAATATGCTTTTTGACCATCCCATTCCAGATTTAGTCCCTCTTAGATGTTATAATAACCCCCACTAATCAAGGAAGGTTTTACACTAGATTTTGGAGAGTGGCTGTGGAGGCAGTCAGAGAACCAGTTCATTCCAAAGGTGCTCAGTGGCATGAATGTCAGGGCTCTGTGCAGGCCACTTGGGTTCCTCCTTCCACTCCAACCTTGGCAAAACAAGCATTCATGGACATCACTTTGTGCACAGGGCCTCTCTCATGCTGGAAAAGGATTTATGCTCCTTGATGCCACTGAAGGGAAATTCTAATACTACAGCACAAAAAGATGTCTTCTACAAGCACAACTGTGTGCTTCTAATTTTGTGTTTCAGGTTTAGGGAAGACCTACACATGCGCATAATGTTTAGATGCCCAAAAACCTTTGGCCATGTAGCATAGCTCAATATATCTACCCTTTCCAAACTAAAAGGGGTTGCACAGTCATCTTAGGTCGTACTCACCCTAGGCATGGTTGGCTTGTACTGCACCCAATAGTGATGGTCTCCCACCCCCCTCCCCTGCTGGCCTACGCTCACACTGCACTAAACATAGCGTTCCCAAGTGCTCTCATGTCATTGAAGGGTAACTTTTTGTGTTGACGAAAAGCGCACTCGCTTAGCATGATGGAAAGGCATGGATTATTTGGAGTATTAATGGCGTCTTTTTTGGCACACTAACACACAGCCCTCTCACGTGCCATACAGATTTATCAATCATGCAACGCCGAGATGTTAAGAAAATTGTGCGGCACGCACAACAAGATTTTTACAAAAGCACCTGACGTCGCAGGAGGAATTTACAGCTTTACTTGCTGACTGCATTCCACATTAATCAAGTGCTGTGTTCCAATATCCATACTTTCTGTACTTACTATGCTTAGTTTGAGTACATAGGGCGTTCCCATTACGACTGAGGTGAAAATAAGTGTACTGAAAGGACCCGGATGGTGCCCTCATAACGGTCAAATCTTGGAGTGTGGAACAATGAACACTT
>JAQMCW010000034.1:17661179-17673601 GCA_030068335.1 Chrysichthys cranchii
ATATATATATATATACACACACACACACACATATATATATATATATATATATACATATATATATATACACATACACACAGTTTAGTACCAGGAACCTCAGTATTGTGCATAGCCTAGATATAATATCACATAGCTTATTTATAAACACAAACAAACAAACACAATATTGTTGAACTCTCAAATCTGTTTGGTCAAAAACGTGGCATACCACAGGTTTATATTAAAGCACGCGTTCTAATACCTTATGGTTTCTATAGTAACAACTCCTTCACAGGAGACCTTCATGGTTGATGCTCCAGATAAGCTTAAGCTAATAATAATAATAAACTGATTAAAAACATGCTGCTATGTATGTATGTAAGGAGTCACCAGTGTCAATACTTTGCAGCAGTCATGGAAGAGTCTTCAGTTCAATTCTATTCCATTTTACTTGTATAGAGATTTCAACAACGGACGTTGCCACGAAGTAGCTTTCTTAGAAATATATCAATTCCAGATATAAATTTTACATTTTTAAATTTATCCCTTGTGTGATGATGGCAAGGAAAGACTCCCTGAGATAGCATGAGGAAGAAACCTTAAGAAGAACCAGACTCAAAATGGAACCCATCCTCATCTGGGTTCACTGACTGACTCATCTTCTGCCACTTAATCCTGTTCAGGGTCACAGGGGGAAGCTGGAGCCAATCCCAGCTGACTTCGGGCGAGAGGCGGGGTACACCCTGGACAGGTTGGAAGTACACTGCAGGGCGACACACAGAGACAGACAACCATTCACACTCACATTCACACCTACAGGCAACTTAGAGTAGCCAATTAGCCTAATCCCCTCTGTGAATGTTTTTGGATTGTGGGAGGAAACCTGAGTACCCGGAGGAAACCTACATGGACATGGGTAGAACATGCAAACTCCAGACAGAAGGGCGCCCAGATTGACCCAGGGGATTGAACCCAGGACCTGCTTGCTGTGATGCCACAGTGCTAACCACTACACCACTTTACCACCCTGGGTGGATAGTGTAATTATAAATTTTTTTTTCATGCAGTGGGCTATATAGTCAAAAAGTGTAATTGTGTCACCAGGAAGTTCAGTATAGGCCATTTCAGCAAAACCTCTATGCCTATGAACCCTCTAGATCTTCTCATTTACTTAAGAAAAATCTATTAAGAAATGCTTAACAAATATGCATTCAGCCTAGACTTCAACACTGACACTGTATCTGAGTCCCTTACTCTAATTGGAAAGCTGCTCCATAACTCTTGGGGCTTTGTAAGAGATAGCTCTGCACCCTGCTGTTGCTTTCACTATTCGAGGTACCAACAAATAGCCTGCATCGTTTTCTGTTTCAGCAAAAAGGACTTTGCATTTTCCGATTTCTCAGTAACAAACTTTGATAAACTGTGTCTTTTGTTTCTTTAACTTCAAGAAAGACAGAAAAAAAGAGTCTAACTAGTCTCACAGGCATTTCAAGATACTATTTGTACTTATAAAACAATTAAACCTATGATGTGGTATTGATAAATAAGGGAAAAAAACGTTAGCAAATTGTTGTTATATAAGAGTTATAAAACAGGACAAGCTGCGACAGGAAAATAATCAGTGTCAGCATGGTAACAGTAACTCTGCATCAGGCTGCGTTACAACACCCAGCTGTGGATTGTTTTCCTACAAAACACACTGTCCTTATTTTATTTGTTACATAATTAACTGTCTACATGTACATAATTGTTTAGAACTAAAACACTATTCCTCACTCTATCGAACCTGCACTTAGAATAAAATATGCATTAAATTCAAACAATCGCTGACAATCATTGACAACATAAGCTAATGTAAAAAAAAAAAGCCCCACTATAATTCTGACTGTAATTCTGACTTCTGACTGAAGTATTGATGCTGGAGACTGCGCCATAAATGGTAAACACAGGCTACATGTAGTACGTCATCTGGAACAAATATATAGATAAATGTTTAACTTGTGTGACACATTGCACCCAGTGAGCCACTTTACTTGGTGTAAACTTAAAGTCTACATTTGATCAGTCTGCTTTTTCACCGACTCAGCATATGTATACGATATTTCAAAACTTTTTGTTGACTATTCTCACCACAAATGTGTTATTTTATCATGATTCTATGGCATAATTATTATTGCTCCATCACGAATATTATTACTGTGCCTCCTCCTGGTTCCCATTTGTAAAAAAGTAGGCAGGTCAAATGAGGGTTTTTCACTTTACCTGTTCCTCCAAAACAACACACTTTAAAAAGTCGGAAAACATTCTCGAGCTGACATTAACGCGATTAGCGGAATTATTTATTGTGCAATAAATTACAATGCACTAACTCCGTGTGTAGTTTTATAATGTGTATTTATGACTCACTAACAGCTCTTTCACTTGCCTTTTTTAACCTGTTTTTATAAAAGCAGGAAACTGTGAAATATGCACAAGAATTCCAGTCTACCTGTACTGTCCACTACCTGTGCAAACGGCAATACAATCTCAGTCCTGTTCTTTGTTTTCCTGTTGGATAACAGCAATAAAACATGGCCTTGACTTTGACCTGCTGAGCTATTAATTCGCAATACATCTAATCTGAACATACATAAAACAAACAAACAAACAAACAAACAAAAAAACAAACCCAAAGCTGAGCACATTTAATGTGACCTGCTGGAGTCAGCGCACCTGTACAGTGCTGGCCACTGGAAATGATGGCATCTGAGTGCCAGGTAACAGGCATCCCATGGGCCCCTCGCCCGCCCCCCCCCCCCCCCTCCTCCTCCTGTTATATACCGGCATGTCGGCGCCTGTGGGATGGAGTTCCTCTTGCCTTTGCTCTCAGTCTCGATGCTGCTGCTCCAGACCACTTGGATGTCACTCTTGATGAAGCAGGGTCGTATCTTCCCCACTTGATCGCGCACTTTTTTGTTTGTTTGTTTGATTTGGCGATCCGAAAGCAACTTTAAAGAGTTTAAAGACCCATAACGAGGTGCTCGGCGCCTTGACCGGTGGAAAAGCATGAAGTTCCCGGAGGCTGCGCGCGTGCCGGTGCTGCTGCTGCTGCTGCTGCTGGGGGCTCAGCGCGGAGTGCAGGGGAACGCGGCTCGGCTGGAGCGCCGGGTGAAAGCCGGACTGCAGTACCTGAAGGTGCACCTGTGCCGCAGGGTGGCTTTACCGGACAGCGAGTGTCGCAGGCTCGCTCAGCTCCATCCCAGCGGAATAGCGGTGTACACTTCAGAGTCCGGCTCTGGGAAAGTGCTCGCCATCCTGCCCGACTCGCATCCCGCGGTAAGAGCGAGTCACGGGGCTGCGCTCGAGGCTGCGCGCGGGCTGGAGCGGGAGCGCGAGCGGGAGCGCTTCCCCGACGTGAGCGCGCACGACGCCGTGCTCGTGCTGGACCCGAGTCCCGAGGAGAGCTTCGGCCACCCCGTGCTGCTCTTCTACGTGGACTTTAACGTTGCGAAGAAAAGGTGTGCCCACATGGAGGGGATTTATTTGGGTGAGTAATCGCTTTACTGTGGACAGGATACATTTTACTTGGTAAAAACAAAACAACAGCTTGAGACTGAAACAAATTTAGAAATCCGATGAAAATCAGAGCAGGTTCATCTGTTATCTGTGACTGTTATTAGGCCTATAACGTCATCACATTTATAATAATAATAAAAACAACAACAACAACAACAACAAACAGTATTATTATTATTATTATTATTATTATTAACAATAACAATAATACTAATAATAACAATAATGATAATACTAATAATAACAATAATAGTAATAAGTAGTTGTTGCTATTATTATTATTATTAGTAGTAGTAGTAGTAGAAAGTAGTACTACTAGTACATAGATGTTGTATTGCAAATTTACTCGACAGTCCATCATATACACTGTGCATTTTGAACAATAAAATATAACGTTTTATCAACGTTGTTGATAAAACAACATTTTTAGATTTCAGAACATTACAACAACAACAACAACAACAACAACAACAACAACAACAATAAAAAGTTACAGAAAAAAGTTTGTCAGAAAAGTTGGCAATCTTATTTAGTGCACCACTGTGCGGCCAAAAAAAAGAATGAAAGCTGTTAGTGATTATCTTGAAGAAGGAGGAAAAAACAAGTGCAACAGTCCAAGTCTCCAGAAGTACTGTGGCAGGTTCTTCAAGATGCTGAGAAAAACCTCTCAGAAGGGGTGTCATGTCAAATAGTGATTTTATTTAGTTTATTATAGGCTACTGTTCTCTATAGTAGCAGGCGGTCTTATGTTATAACACTTCATTTCATTCATTTCTATAAGCATCTTTGCTTTACAGGGTGGCACGGTGGGGCAGCGGTTAGCACCGTTTCCTCAGTGTCTGCATGGGTTTCCTCCCACAGTCCAAAGACATCCTGATTAGGTCAACCCCCTACTCAAAATTGCCCAAAGTTGTGAATGTGAATGTGAATGGCTGTTTGTGTCTCTAATAGCCCTGAGATTGATTGTGACCCTTAAGAGACTCTTGATGTACAGATGATAAATGAATGAATCTTTTCTTTACAGCATTTCTTTGCATGTGCCTAAGACACAGTACTGTACATATAGTTCTCTGTACTATTTGTCCTTTTGCCACAGGTAGTATTTCACTTTTTGAGTAATATAATGGTAGCTGGCCTAAAACTTTACAGACTCCATAACATCGTCACAGTCTGTATATCAAATGGATCAGGTGATTTCTAATAAACTGACCAGGCAAATCATAATGTGTGTCTGTCACTGGAATGTGGGTGAACATGTATGTCTGTGTGGATAACACCAGAACAGTACTCTCTTGTCTGGGGCACTACTGAGAAGAATCATGCAATAAATCTAGTCAATAATATTGTCTGAATGTGTATTCTCCCCTCAGTACCTGATTCAGGACCCAACGCTTCTTCCTGTCTACCTTCTAGAGTGAAGTGCTTTAGATTTGCATAACTGTGACATGTCAGATTTTCCATATTAAAGAACATAATGAACTGTAATGAACTCTGTGATTATTTTAGGACTGCATATAATTAATTTAATAAATTAATAAATGCCCAGCAGCTTTCTTTAAAGATATCCAAAAAAAGCCACTCTGGATAATCTTAATTACTATACATGTCCAAGATAATCAAGGGGGAAAAAGAGGGTCCGGAATAATGTCTTACAAGAACATGAGACTTTCTTAGATTTCACTGACTCCAGCTTAAATCTGGAAACATTTTTTGGGTTTAAATCTGTCCAATCTTGACCATGTAATCTGAAGCAGTGGGAGGAGGGGAAACGACAGCTTTGTTCCGAGCACGTTAAAAATCCTCCCAGGTCTCTTTGGGGGTTTATAAAGGAAGTGGAGAAAATAAGCATCCAGAAAAAGAGAAAGAGTAATGTTTTTGATGCTGTATCATCAACCCAACGAAGCATCTAATCATTATCAGGGAAATTTTACTAGTTATCTAAAATTACAATAAGAAGACATGTATAATGGTGTTATGTATAATATTAGCTATTCGCATGGTGCTACTAGGCTCAGATCCAGCGTGAAAATAGTCCAAAACAGGACAGATGGTAAACTTGAGACAGGTTTTGAATGCAATATGTGCATAGTAATCAATTACTATTATTAACACGATTGTTACTCCTAATATTATTACCTACCAAAGCAAAAATTTCCTTGTGGCAAGGTACATTTAAAAGTTATCTGAAATGAACTTTAGAAATCACATGAAAAGGAAAATAGATTTCCTATTAAAAGTCATATCAGTGACGTGACTTTGTGGATGTGGTTTTCAGGATAGAATAACATCATCTGATATACATCTGCAGTATGAATACATGCTATTTTATATCCTTGAACCATTTCATGATAAAGACTTTGATGATGCTCATGCTGAACATTCTTTCAACAATGAATGGTACTTTAATGACTTTACAATGTACAATTATAGAAGAGTATCGATTTATAATCAGGTGGCAACCAGAAGATAATTGGTTCCTTTTTGAGTAAGATTCCTCTCATGGTTTCTTCAGACAGTTTTGCACAACATAAATCTGGATTTCTGTTAATGCCGGATTGTGACAACATCTACATCTACACAAATAAAACTGAACCGAACTGAGCAGAATAAAATGACTGTGATGGTTTGCAGGAGAGGAGTGTATGACACTGGCCCTGAAGACTCGCTGTCAGAACCAGATGAAGCGAAGAAGGGGCCGCAGCGACCGTACGATGGACCGCACACAGACTAGGAAGAGTGCAGTGTCCAGAGCAACCCATACGGAGCGTAGCAGTGGCCTCTGCGAGATCCATTTCCTGCCCCGAGTGGTGGGAGTGAGAGACAGCAACCGAACGCAGCGCCTCCGCTGTGTGGGTGAGTAAAGGACTAAAATGGACATGCCCGAGTTTCCACACACACAAGCCAAGTCCTTCGTGATGGCAGTTTTCCTTAAAATGCTTTGTGTCTGGTAAGAGTTTGTAGCAAGACCCAAGCCTGTGCCATCTTGGGATGAACTACACAATCAGAAAGGAATCTTCAAGGAAAAGGTGCCCTTGAAGGATAAATAGCTTTTTCTTTCCAGAAAAAAAAGATCACAAGGCTAAATAAATACCATATATTAAAAAAAGAATAATAAATCCATTGATAATTAATGAAAAACAGCCATCCAATTCTGCAAAATGATAAATTGAATACTTGATTATTGTATTTATTATATTTATTAGAAAAGCAAAATATGGATATCAGTTTGTTTGTACCAAATGTTACACAATGATTTGTATGAAATATTTTTTTCCTGAAATTATTCTTAAAATAAAATTTAAAAAAAAAGTATATAAAGCATCTCAATGTCTAGTAGAAAGTCACAAAATAAATTTTTATAATTTTGTAAATGATGACAATTTTTTTTAATCCTGCTATGAAAACTTTGAAAGACTATTTTAGAAACGTGTAGTCTAGTTTAGTTTAGGTCCTTTAATGCAAAAACTGCAACTGTACATCAGATCACTGGAACAGTGTAAAAAGTCTGGGCGACAGCGCACCTTAGAACGGTAGTGTTTTCAATAATTAAAGTGTGTGAAAACAAATCAAGGAAAACAGAAGAGCAAAGCATATAATTCTCATTTTCTTCAAAATGTCCAATAATTTCCAAGGAATTTTCAGATACATGGGGTTTTGAATAACCATGTATGACTAAACTGCTCTTGTTTTGCACTTCTGTAACAGATCGTCCAGAGTTTGCTAGATGCCCACAGCCTTTGCCCCTCACTAGTCCAAGTGTGCCCATCTCTAGCTGTGAGCTCAATAAAAACACCCGTCGATGCCACCAGCAGCCTCTCGCCACACATCTCTCCTGTCGCCTTTACCAGACCTGTGACCATGCAGTACTGCTCTCAGGTTAATGAGAAAAACCTTGTGTCGTTTCATGGTTATTAGCTTTGTGAAATTACTTGAAGGTCAGCAGTATCAGTACAGCTAAGCGCTCTCTCTGTAAAGCAGTTTTGCCAATCCCTTTATTCTGCTGTATGTTTTTCTGATCAGGTGGTTGGCAGGAGCAGATCACGTACCAGCATCATGAGCAGAATCTGTTGCTATTCTACCAGATGCTAAGAAGCAATGGTTTTCATAAGGACCACATTAAAACATTCTTTGCAGGAAATGGACAGGTAGCAGGTAAGAATGCCAAGCAAGGTTGTACTACACCGGAAAAATGGCTGGGTAGATTTTCCTAAAGTGTTTTCCTAAAAAAAAAAAAAGTGTTTTTTTTTTTGTTTTTTTTACTTTATTTTGAGAGTCAAATGGGAGCAAAATTACAGAAACTGGTCCCTCTTTTCAGAGAGGGCCAAAATCTTATCTAATCTTTGGTCTAAAATAAAATTTCCAATTTGAATAAAGTTTACTCCGGAAAATTTACAGCGTAGGGGTTAACCAGGGGATGATAAATTGCCAGATTTTAATGAGGCATTTATTTACTGCAAATATACGTTTAGCCATGCCATTTTTAGTCCAATTTACCACCATCATTCATTTTAGCTCAAGAGGCAGAAGGAATGTACCCAGCCACAGAAAAGGAGGTGATCAGGAACCACATCTCCTACATCTGTCGCAAGCAGCACTGTGCAGACACCTTCGTTCTGTACCTGAACAGCCCGACCCGCAACGACGGAACCATGCTGCTGTGGGACCGCAACGACAACGGCATTGTGAGTTTGTGAGACATAGGAAACATTACTAGCCTTCACACAACCAAATAATACTGCATATTGTGATGAGCTCAACAGACAGAGACAAAGAAAACCCTTTCCACTGACTGAGGTGCGAGTGAATGTCAGGATTAACAGTGGGTCTGCCTGAACTGAGAGATCAGTGCTTGAGATGCGCTGTTCTGCTTCAAGAGGTCAGCAAGATATGCTGAGAGTAAAGCATTAAGAGCTTTAAAGAGAAATTAAGCAGGAATTTGGGATCAATCTGGAAGTTAATAGTCAGCCGGTGTAGCTGGAATAAGACGGGGGTAATACAATGTGCCTGGACTTTGTTTGGCTGGCATGTATTTAAAGAATCAGCAGTGCAGCCAGCAAGCAGCATGTTACAACAGTCCAATTTAGGGATCATAAAAGCACTAACTAGTTGTTCGAATTACACGTAGGGTTAGCATATGTTTTCTCAATCATGATATTCTGTTTTACGCCAGCGTCAGAGCTCAACCAGGTTCTTTAACTGTAACCTTGGGGTTCAGTGGATAGAGTTGTTTTATTATTTATTCAACATTATTATGCTGGTTTTGTTAGAATTCAGTAGAATGCATTTTCTAGTGATCCAGGTTTTTATGCCCATCACAGACTCTTGTGTTACACAGCCATATAACTACTGATGTGTGACATGGTGCTACAGCTCAAAAGTCCACAAGCAGGTCAATAGACAGACCACTGGAATGCAAGAGTGATCTCTTATCTTCCTGTTAATAAATTAAATATGCCCCTTAATAAAGCAGAACGGCCCATCACTTCAAAGTACCTGTTGCCTAATCAAAGAGACAACAAGGAAGGCGTTTAGTCACTGAAGTGGGATAAATACCTCTCTCTAGTCCCCTCTCATCTCCTTGCTCCCTTTGTTGAGTAGAAAAAGGAAGGAACTGGAATGTACTCCTCTCTTTGGTGTTTGGGAGCTTATCTCCTTGCCCTCATATTTAGGTTTGGTTCTACAGCACTGGGTAATTAAACAGTGTGCAAAACGTCTGTAAGAATCATCTGATGTGGGATGCGCTTCATTTCTTTAATACGCCGTTTTATAGGGCCTCGGACCTCCTCGCAGTTAAAGTAAGATGAAGATCAGGATGACGACAGTATGTCCGAAATACAGTTACTTTAAGCCTGAAACGTTCAGCTATTTTCTGATCTCAAAGCACAATAGATATGTCAATCATCATTACCAAAACGCCTTTCATCTATTATTAATCAACTCTCTTTAAGAAAGCAAGGACACATTTAATTATATTTCCTTTCAAAAGTACATTAGTTTGACCTCTGTGAGATCCCACATTCTGCTGCTAAAGGTGGACAGTAATCCCAGCCATATGCTCGGAGCTGGGCAGACGGAAGGGTCCAGACTGTGTAGTAAAGCCCTTCCTTCTGTAACAATAGGCACAGACTCTCCAGGGACAAAGGCAACAACCTGATCCCTAGACAGGGATGGGAATGACAAAGGGGGAGGCTTGAGATACCAGGACCACACAGGCTCAGGACCACCAGACCGTCTGCCTCCGTGGAAAAAAACCCCAACAAAAAACAGCTTCTATCAGCTTAAAAAGCCCTTCATATGGGTGGATGGATGGCTCTACAAACAAATGTCATGTTCAGTAAAGCCAATATATAATTATATTTTTCATGTTAAAAAAAAAAAAAATCAAATCAATGGAATGAACTGGTAGCATATAGTAGATATGGTTAAGTGTCCAACATTAATTTTGAATGCATTTTGCATTTTATTTCAAATTAAAACAAAATAGCCCGTACTAAAATCTTTACTCAAGTCTTCCATTAGACAATTACCAACCTTTACATACTCCTAACACCATAAAATTCAATAAATATGCAGAAGGATAATATAAACAAGGATCTAGAGTATTTGGTAGGTGAATGTCATATCCCCTGCAACAGACAGTTAGTTACCGATTATGATTCTAACTACACAGGTTTTCAAATGAGTGAAGTTGAATTAGTTAAATCAGGTGCAGTTCCTGTTTGATTGCAACAAAACACTGCAGCCACACCCGTTTTTTTGCCTGGTCCTGTTCAAGATTGTCCAAGCAAGTTAAAGGCTTTCTTCTAAGATTTTTTTTTCTGTCTGTCTAGGCAGATCTAAAGGAACGCTATGGAGTAGGTGAGCTGCTGGCTGACCTTGCAGGCTGCAGGGCAAGTCGAGTGCTGCTCTTTGTTGAGCAGAGCTACACCGGAGTTCTCACCAAGAGACTAAAGGGCTCTCTTAAACACCCCAACGTTGTGCTGCTCAACAGCCTGCCGTGGATGAACACAGCCCAGTTCTGGACCTCTCTGCACCCATCCCACTGCCTCACCGACCACTTCAGTAAGGTACAGGAAAAACTGTTAAATTAAATGGACTATTTCTCCAATCATTGGTGTCATGTATGAAATGCACTAATGGGTTTGGTTCGCTATATTGACTTCTGTCCGTTACCAGAATGCTGTAATGCCTCATGTGGGTGATGGGATAAGCCTGCTGAACGTGACTCTGTCTGGAGCTCCATGTAACTCCACGCCACCACTTTCAGAAGCTGAGATGAAGAAGGAGTACATGGGCTGTCAGAACCTGCCCACAGCACTGTGGCACCAGGGTCGTCGAAAGTCTCACAACAGCGAGAGAAACTGAGAGACAATGCTTAATCTTCCAGTGCAGTCTCATCAACTTCACTACCAGCATCTAATCTCAACTAGGGAATGCTAGAGACACCAAACATGTCTTTTTGGTCATCTTAGTTCTTTACCACGGCTTTCGATCTTCGCTTGTAACGCTAGATTCAGGCAGCTGCCTTAGGATGCTGCTAGACAAGAATAAAAATGTATGTCTAAATTATTGTTGCTCAAGAACAGGTCAAACTGTCCTTAGCTGGATCCAGTCTATTCAAAACACATGGACCCTGGTAGGATGGATGAACAGAAAGAGGCTGTTGTGGAGCCCACAGGAGTATATATGGTTTAAGAGAAAGTGTTATGTCCTCACTCTGAACCTCTGCCCACCATCTGCAGCAGGGGACAGCATCCCAGTGTTTGGTTCCTCCAGTATTTTTGTCTACCCACTGTGGGGGTTCATCGGGCGGGCAGCTGTGCTCTTGCATCTCTCCACATTCAGAGCGTCTTGTCGCGGGTCAGTGCTCACGTCACATCCTGGAAATGAACCACTGTGACTATGCTAGCCTGCCACTTCAGGATAAATCTGTTTCCCTTGCAGACACCAGGAAGGAGCCTAGACATTGGCATCATTTATTCATGGGAACTGCTCCTTCAGCAACCTCTGCCCTTTCCATGACTACTTTCAGTCTCTCTTTCAAAAGAGTTCTTGTTAACCATTTTTCAGGCAGTCTTGACCTGTATCAGCATTGGCCCATAGGTGACAGGACACAAACTAGACAAGGACATGTAGCTGTCTCACAGGTCTCTGCTGAAATTTAAGTACAATCTTCCAAGATTAAACAAGGTCAAGGAATAAAGTTAGGAATGAAAAGAACATTGGACCTTTTTCCACAAAGGCCCCTGACCAGGTCTGGCATTACAGTTGTGATTAAGCTTAAACTTAAATGTGTGCACAGTATATAATATAAAAGTGTTGTACGATACAAGTCACTTGTCACATACAGTACATTCAGACCTCTCTCCTGTGTACAAACTCCTCTTCAACCATGTTCAGTACATGGTGGCTAAACATAGTTTAATAGACTATACCCAAGTTTAAAAACACTGAGTCAAGCATTTTCTCTTTTTTTATGTAGACCAGGAATGTGTCCATTTTGTCGACGTCATATTGTGCTAAATAAATGAATTTTAATGTGACTTAAAGAGGATAATAAATGTCCTCTTCTCAGTTGTTAAACTGTAGCTTGTGTGACCTTATGTAAATACTCCAAATAAATTAACTTTTGTACATAACCTGCATTTATTTCAATGGGGTTTTATAAAGAATGCATTTTTAGTTTTATTACATCAGCAGCAGTAAAATAACATGAGTAAAAACACTGATTTTCTTATCAATTCTGTCATTTACTAATTATGTCCCTTATCCCCCATTCATTTTCTTTCAAATACAGGGGGTCCTCAATTTAGATCTCCTCTAGAGCAGTGATGTTTTGGGGCTGTCGCTGGGCAACACGGACTTTCAACTCCCTCCAAAGATTTTCT
>JAQMCW010000034.1:17743642-17756799 GCA_030068335.1 Chrysichthys cranchii
GAAATGAATTATCTGAGTTTCCATTATTTCTTATGGGGAAACCTGCTTTGATATACAAGTGCTTTGGATTACAAGCAAGTCTCCGGAATGAATTATGCTCACAATGCAAGGTTTCACTGTACTATCAAAATCAAAAATACTATAGTCCTTCCAGCTAAAACCCTGTTAGAGAAAAGTTATTAGAGCGGGTTGGTACAGCAATAAAGACAGTAGTTCTATTTCTAGGCACGTCTAGGAAGATACAACTGCTCCATGTTACTGGGATTTGGTTTCAAGTGATGAGCTGCCATCCATGATGATATGTCTGTCAGATATGATATCCTCCATGCAGAAATTGTGTCATGATGCATGAAAAACCATGAGGACATTACCTCACTGAGAGAACAGGTATAGAGAAAGAACAGAATAGGGCCGAGCACTGAGATTTGTGGGACACCAGTGGTGAGTCTGCATAAAGCAAACCGGTATCTCTTCTGTTACTGGATATGACGCTCATTCCAGGTAAGAAGCACACCACCATGCTGTACCACGAAGGCTTGTGAGGATGAATCTTATGACTGACAATGTTGAAGGAAGCTAAGAGGTTAAGAAGGATGAGGTCTGAAGACAGTTTGGCTGATCAAGT
Source organism: Chrysichthys cranchii (assembly GCA_030068335.1). Lineage (NCBI taxonomy): Eukaryota > Metazoa > Chordata > Actinopteri > Siluriformes > Claroteidae > Chrysichthys > Chrysichthys cranchii. Next base: position 17,744,268 of record JAQMCW010000034.1, read on the forward strand.
GGCATGAAGCTTCTCAGTAAATGTGACAAGCAAGTCGAACAGCAAGTTCAAGAATTTAAAAAATGAAAGGATTGCTTCAACTTGCCTTCCAGAGTGCATTGGTTCCAGACAAGCAAGCAACTGTAGTGGTGGCCAAATGATCAGATTATACAAGATAAAGATGAAGCAGCAAAGAAAAAGGATACTGCCCAAATTCTTTATTGCCTATTATGTTTCGTATGCATTGCCATGCACGTCTCTGAAAACTGACAGTGCACGCCTCACAGGGTCAGTGCTCATGCCCCTGCTCACTCCACTTTGAGCTCGAGAGCCTGCGGGTTGATACTGATGTTAGAGAACATGATGAAAGCATACTAGATAAAAGGTAGAGTCCTTAAACCAATGATTCCATCCTTTTTTCCCCCTCAACATCAGAGAACACTGAAGAATATTTTATTTTCTGTTGTTTCTCTGTGTTAGGCAGGAAGAGGAGGACAGGGAGGAGAAGGTGAAACTCATTTACTGATCCTGAGATGTTTTGTGAGTGTATGTATGTGTATTTAGTAGGAAAACCTTACACAGATGATGACTAACTCCTAAATGAATGGAGCCTGATGTGATGACTAATATGCCCTCACAGGGCCATGGGAATTAGGAAAGGAGAGCGGAATAGCAGGGAAGAGTGGGTGTGTGTGAGCTTTCAGGTTGCTCAAGAGGTACGAGTTTGCATGAGTAAATGTTTTTGTAGCTTTATGAACACCAACATGGACACAAAGAGTGCAGACGTGAGCTGAATATTTCATTTTCTCATTTGTGTTAAATAATAAAATAAAAGGACATTCCACCTCAGGTGTAAATCAGTTATTCACCCTTTATTAAATAATAATAATAATAATAATAATAATAATAATAATAATAATACCGATAAAAAGAACATATTTCTGTACAAAGTCTACAAACAGGAAATTTTGAATCATCTGACCAGTGCCGGGATTTCCACATCTTTTGGTGTTGGCCCCCTGTCCCAGACAGAAGAGGTAATACTTTCACAGCTCTGCAGCCAAGCTAAACAGGTCAGAGCTCCAAGGCACTTGGAAAAGAGTCAACAAAGTCCAGTGACAACAGAGCTGGACAAAACATCTCCCTCTTTTTCGTTCTTTATTTCACTGTCTCTCACACTCCACTAAAACAGCTAAAGCAGTTCTTATCCGTTTCTGCTTTCAGCATTTCTCAATCAGTACACCCCACCACAATCCTGACGCCTCCCAGCATGCCTCTGCAGGGCACTGCGGGGGCAGCCGGTGGGTACAATGAATAGATTTAAGCACAGTTTATCGCATTCACGCTCCCATTTCACATAGAGGCAAACACGCTGTGAAATTTCTACCCATGTTTCTGTTTTACAGCAAACCTGCTCTTGTGGTTTTGTTGACCTTTTTCTTTTCACCAGCTCATAATGTAACATTGTGTGTGAAAATGTGTGAAATGAAAGAAAGCATAAGGCCCAATTTCACCAAGGCCCTGGAGGTTTAAAACCCAAGAACTGGTGTTTCTCAATGGCTCGCCTCCAAAGACAGTTCGCTTAAGGCTTACTTGCGGGTCCATATAAGAAGCTTGTGGATTTTTTCCGGCTTCTTTTCTTTTTGAAGTCTCTCTTTCTTTGCCAAGTCCTTTTACTTTAAGGTAGGGGATAAGGGAGCTAGAATGTAGCGAAGACCATCTGTCTGCGGACGGAGGAGCCTCGTCCTTCTCCCATGTCTCCAGCACTCGAACTCAGTGGCCCTTATCTCTTCGCAATCCATAGGTTGCAATTAAAACAATGCTTCAGTGGTTCACACAGCGTTATGCCATGCGTATAGATCCGACAAACAAAAGCAAAAGAACACCGTAGACAATCCTAATACTTGAAACTAACTTACTGGGCCAAAAGATTTTCTTCCAAATGTAACACAACAGTTCAACTTCTTCATCTACCCGCTTCTGATAACCATGAATCACAACAAAAACAGACTGAACGTAAGCGTAAGACTGGCTTAAAAAGTATTGACACAGCTCAAAAAAGATGGCAGAAGAATGGCTATGGTACAGAGCAATAACTCAAGCAGATGTGCATAAAGACACAGGTCTAAAACTAAACAACATGTCCACAATGTTCTAGACCACGTCTGTCACAAAATGGAGGCCAAGACTTCACAAGCGCTGATCCGTTTACAAAGTTCTAGTGCCACTCACTTCTAACTCCCATTAAACCACTTTTAGATCTTTTTTTTTATCTTTACAAATCTATATTCATATACAATTTTTTTTTTATTCAGTTCAATATTTTTTTGGGATAGGCATTCAATTGATATGTGTTGATATTTTCCCACAGTCCACTGGGAGCACCTGTGAATCATATCGGCAAATCAGAGATCTGCTCTGAGTGGCAGGTGGGCCATTGGCAGGAACGTGAGGTTCATTCACAGTCTGTGACTGAGCCATAGGGAGGCTGAAACAGTCGCAGCAGGACTTCAGGCCTCTGAGCAGCAGCGTTGCTGGTTGATCACCTTTTGCTTGATGCCATCATACAGCTCAAAGTTGTAGTTCTCCAGCGTGGTGGAGCTCCTGGACGAGAGGCCGTTGTAGGAGCAGGTGCAGTAAAGCAGCAGGCCGGCACACACGGCGCCCAGCAGCACACCTAGAGAGCTCATCACAATGATGGTGACCAGGATGGGATCCAGAGTTAATAGCCAGGCGTTGTCCTTCTCAGAGACACGTGTCACTGGAGGACTACGTGAAGGCTCGGGTGTGCTCCATGCAGAAAACGGAAAACCTGTGGTCAGGACACGGAGGACATTTTCAATCACGTTATACTGTTTGGTGTTCATACCATGCTTTATTTGAATAGAAACTTATGGCTCTATGGATTAGTGCATTTGTGGCTCTGAATCCTTGAGAAATAAAAATCAGTATCTTCATTTGGCCTCTACTTTAGTTTGCTCCCTTAGAAAAGTACTAACATGAAAACAGCAACATGCTAAAAACTCACTAAGGCTCCGAATGCAAAAAAATTAAACAAATTACACCCACTAACATTCTGTGTGTGTGTGTGTGTGTGTGTGTGTGTGTGTGTGTGTGTGTGTGTGTGTGTATAGGGCTCACCTTGACCTGGGCGATTTCTGTCATGAAACAGTGGATTGTTCCCATATTCGACAGGTCGTTGCTCTGAAGAGAAAACAAAAATAAGGAATCATTTTATTGGGGTTCAGCTTGAGGGACTACAAAGACAAATAAGAGAATAAACTTGCATGTTTTTTTGCTCAGCGAGCGTGTGCTGCTCGCTACGACTCAAGCTCTAACGGCATGAAAATACGAGTATAAGCTGCCTCGGTAACACACTTTATTGGCTATTCACTGAAGCAGAACTGACACATGTGCAGTACATTTTACATTTTAAGCACCAACATAATGAAAAAAACGTCCTCGACAATCAGCTAAGAAATACACATAAAGTGCAGGCCTGCAACATCATAAAACACTCCAGAAGCGGTTTGTAGAAAAATATCACTTTATTATTACATTCCGCACAACATTTTTCCAAGACCATAAAATTCAACAGGCTAAAATATTCCTCAAATCTTTTTGAAACAGGCTGAAGTGCAGCGCAGAAATGGCACATAAACAGACAATCCCAGTCAAGACTCAATATACACAAAGAGAGGATGCAGGGAGCACACAGCTACAAATGTATCAGAGTTCGGAGTCTTCGTCGAGACCATGAATATGAAGCAAAACACAAATGTGATACATCGCACCAGGAACAAAATGTATTTAAGATAAAGCACTAAGATTTTCCAAACTATTAATGCTACTTGTCAGTTCGGTTTTTCGGTTTTTCAGTTTTACCCACAAAAAAAAAAAACAAAACCAGACTCGTATTGAACTATGACGGAAAATACGACAGTTGAAAATAAGAATAATAGAAATGCCTTCTTTTTTTCTAAAGCAACACATCAGACTGTGCATACGCAGTGTGTTTTTGTGCTGAGGCAGGCTCTTGGCACTATGAGGCCAGTATACAGCCAGGAGGACCTAAGTGCTTTTGCTCATTAATATCGTTTGATGGACAGCAAAAGGAAAAGGGCCCAGAGAAAGAATGCTTACGGCAGGCTTAATAAAATGCAATCGACCCATTATCTAATTAGAAATATTTAGAGCTACGTAGAAAAACGCACGGGGCAGCCATGGTTGATATAAAAGCACATCTAGCCCAGAGTGTATTTCTGCTAACCTGTCAGTTTCAGAAGGGGGGGAAAAAAACTACTCCTTATAAATAAAACCATCCCAACCTGGCATTCCTACAGGAAAATCAAATACTTTGAAGGTATTATTATTGGGTAGTCTGTGTTAAAAGCCTTATGTCAAAATGAATCACATGAGCCCAAGAGCTAGACTCACAGATCTGAGAAAGAAATGGGGGGTGGATTTCTTATTGGCACTCTATAAGACAAATTGACAGCGACATCATTATTTATAGAAAGGGGTAAGCACTCTAATGTAGGCTGGCATATTTTTTTCAGCATTGTTTGCAAGATAAAAAGCCAGTGTCAGTGCTGCCATCACTTAAAAAAAAAAAAGAAAAGAAAAGAAAAGAAAAAAAACACGCCATTGTACTTTTATCATTAAATCTTAAACAAAAGCCATAATGACAGCCTGTTTATGCATGACAGACAGGCCTGCTTGAATCCTGGCCTCATTACCGTGGCTGTAATTTTGTTAATAAGGATCTAATGTACACAGGGCTTAAGGAAGAAGAAAGATGGAAAAGGGAGCGAGAGAATAAGGGTTTTTTTTCCCCTTCTTCTCCCAGCGTCATCACGGGTCTGCCAGGTCAGGTGCTCTATCTGGCTGCCTGCAAGCGGCTTTCATGTGCTTTTGTGTTCTTAAGCAAACCCCTTCAGACTCCGGGCCCAACCAGAGCTGGTGTATCTTTCGACCGACCTCTCGCTTTGATCTCCCCTTCCACCCTTTCCATGCATTCTTTTGTGAAGAGAAGATTAATGGAGCGAAAATGGCCTGTGTTTTTATAATGGAGGATTATTTTCACCTATTGCCATATGGAGGACATAAGAAGATACTGGGGTTTACATACTCCTTTAATCCCAAAATGCTTCTGATGCTGCCAAAACCTGAGGCAGCTAGCTAAAGGCCAGGTTTTTCTTTTAAATAATGGATGACGCCTCAAACTCTTTATGACTAAAGGGAAAAATATTGTTTTATGGAATGTTCATGAATCTCACGCTAGGATGGATGTGTATCTTGGCTGTGTTGTGTTTTCATTCAGTATAATATTAAAGTCTTTTGATTTGCACCAATCTTCACTCATGATCCTCAAATCAAGTTTTAATCACGCTCCAGTGGGGGATTGTCCAAAAAAGGGGAACCTAATGCTTTCATAATCAAGTCAAGAACATACACTTTAAAGCTATCAGACACTTTAGAATGAACATGTATTACACATCATCAAACATCAAGATTGTTATACCGTATAAACGCATTTCCGAGTATGCTAATTGCACAAAAATAATTCTGTGTACTTGAGATACAGAGGAACCATTCAGGAAAGCCGTCAGATTCGACACAGTGTGCAGCGTTGAGACGTATAGAGTCTGTGAGTTCGCTCACTCTCTGCAGTGCTATCAAACATGGCAAAGCCCCACCACTGTCAAACATGAAGCGGAGCAGCCAAGCAAAGCCACACATTCACATTCACAGCTTGAGTTTCGCTCTCCGCTTCCATACAAGTCATGAAAACAGCCTAAAGCAGTCAAAATAGCAACAGAAATCGAATAGGCGTGATTGGCTGCCAGAGAGCGCTGAACGGTAATCAGTGCATCAGTCATGTGCATATGCATTTCCATGTAGCCTTTCAGTCAGCAACCATGACATATCAAGTTGGATATAAAAATATTACAGAAAATAACTAGCATATAAAGTACATTTAGTAAAGTACGTTAAGTATTTTCTGCAAAAAAGTGAGGCTCTTTAGTGACTGGCATTGAACAGCCCTGTGCCACTTGTATATTTAAGGCCAATGATGAGACTTAAAGATTGTGGGTTGCTCAGAGGTGTAAGACTGGCTAAGGCAGGGTCACATAACTTTTTGCATATAGAAAAAAAATAAATAAATCAAACATCTTTAGACACAGATGTACCAAAGCAAGTTACAGAGCTTCATAGACAGTCAAGAAAGAAAATGTACACATCAACAGACAGATATAGATCTTCCTTCTGGACGCGCCCTGCAGTTCGTGGGAAAAAGGAAGAGGAAGGTAAGACGGTATAGATGGAGTGAGTCTGGGACAGCAACTGCACCCATGCACCCACATAACACTTGTACAGTCACCCACCCGCCAACATAAACACACACACGGACCAACAAGGCGCACAAAGACAAATTCCTTCTATTAAAAAAAACAACAACAAAAAAAAACCTGTGAATCTCATACACTGCTGCTTACAAGGCATCTTTAACTAACTTTAATTTTTCCCCCCACTTACTTTCCCTCTTCCTTGCCAAGTGTGTGTATGAGTGTATGTGCATACATTATTCAGTTCACACGGTAAAGCTTAAATGTGACACAGCAGTATCCTGCTTTCCTTCTTGCATTTTTCTCATATGCCTTTTTTTTTTTGTTTTGTTTTCCTCTCTCAGTAGTTCTGGCACTACTGCAGAGACTTTTCCCCTTGGCAACAGGATTGGTCACAAGCAGGGGCTCAGAACCCTGCCAAGTCAGGTTCCCATCCAGCCGCTTTCTCCAGGGAGACCCAGAGAGTGAGACACACACACACACACACACACACACACACACACACACACACACACCCACACACACACACGCACACACACACACACACACACACACACACACACACACGCACACGCACACACACGCACACGCACACACACACACACACACACACACACAGAGGTGGCCTTCCGCCACTCAGGACTCTGGCTAGATGTATGTCTTTTTTCAACAAACTCTCAGCTGGAACTGCAAACGCTGCAAATCTCCAGTCAGAGCTTCATACAGGTCCAAAGGTTCCAAAAGGGCCACAGCTATGTGTCAACGTCTCTTCTCCTAATTTGAGTGACTAAGCGCTTTTAAAAAGTCTGCTTTCACTGATGGTAGCTTTCAAACATTTCCAGACTAATTGGTGCGTAGGTCGTCCTTGGTGCAAAATCCTTCCTGAAGGGCACTGCGGGTGCATCGCTGGGCATCTGTGCCTGTTGGTAGTTATGAAGCAGCAGAATAATAGCAAGAGAGAGAGAGAGAGAAAGAGAGAGAGAGAGAGAGTCTAGAGCCCTCTCCATAGTCTCGGTCTCCATCCCTCCTTCTCTACTTAGCACTGGGAGCATGGCTCGTGTTTCTCCTGTCTAATGGTCAGCATGGGCTCCACTGCAGGTGCCGTAGCGGTGCCACCTGGGTAATGGGTGCTGTGGTAGGACACCGAGTGCTGGCTCTTCTTGGCGGCCAGGTGGTAGCGATGGCAGCACAGCGCCATGAGGAGTGTGACGGAGGCCAGCAGGACCAGTGCACCCCCTCCGGCTATAACGTAATACCAGTAGGTGGGCATGGGCTGCAGGGACACTGTAGTGTCTGCAGTGGGATCACTCATGCCAGGAAGGACTCCCCCTGGTGGACAGACACAGAAAAGTTGGCTTGGGGTAGAGAAGCATGCACACTGCATTGCTTAATGCCAGCATGACTGATTTTATTATTGTTATCTTGGCTAGATTGGCTGTTGGCTCTAATTTGCTGCACAGAAACGAAACAGACAGTCGCTGCACACAGACAGGCAGATGTGCATGCATGTTGCCTCTCCCTAGCCCTTGCAATTTATGATTTGTTCAAGCTGAAAGCTGATTCAAGCTTTTCCGATTTTTATTTGTTTTTTTGCTGGATCAGATCAGGAGTTTTGCGATGATTTACGAGGTGGAACGAAACATTACATGGTGTGGTCAAAGAGAAGGATTTTTTTTTCTTGTTTGTTTTTGCTAAACTTGTTTTTTTCCATGTGTATAGCTTGCTGCATTAAACTGCCATACTCTATCACAACTGAGAACACAGAGCTTTCCTATTTGGTCACAAGTTACATAATGGCATGAAACATCTACAAGACATGGGCCAAATTCTCAGCTAGAGAGAGAGAGAGAGAGAGAGAGAGAGAGAGAGAGAGAGAGAGTTTTTATTATCGTGTATGGTTTTGTGTGAGTGAACGTGCACATGCATACACTAAAATCCTGATGTGTTGTTATGTGTCTGTGTTGTCTGTTCTTTCATGCATGGATCAGTGCCAGCTTCGTCTGCCTCAAGCCAAACTCCTCCATGAACCCCATCCAGCATTGCAGAGAAACGACTCACCCATCTTTCTTTCTTCCTCACACACACACACACACACACACTAATTCTAACAAATCCCTTCCACTGAAGCCCCCCCAATTCCCCACCACCACACACACACACACACACACACACACACACATACCCCAACATTACCACCTTCATCTAATCTAATTTTCAGTCTCTAAATTCACAAGTAAAACAAGTGTGTAATTCGAGTTGCCCATGTATCTGCCTCATTTCTCCAGGAGCTGTCTAAGGATACAAGCAGCCCCTGAAACCAAAGTGAATTCCACTAAGAAGTCAGTTGCACGTTTTTCCTGGGTCGAGACGAGAGCGCTCCTTTTATGGTGCTGAATTCATCCAGAGAGCCAGCGGGAAAGAGATGGAGAGGAGGAGATATAGTGGATACAGAGAGCAAGGGAAACCCGGAGAGGAGAAGAGCTGAGGAATATGAGGCAGTGGAAAATATATGGAGAGAAGGAGAGAGATCGAGATAGAGATTGAGCACGTGATGATAGTAGAGGAATATGTCATTAGAGAGCCTGTGCACTAATACGGTTCACGGCACCGCTGCACGCAGAACCCACTCCACTGCCTCCAGTCCTCACAACCTCTCACGCTGACTACAGAGCGATAACTGGTCGAAAGCTGCCAGCTTGTTACAGGTCAGGACCGTGCACTGGTGCTATATGTGCGGTGAACAAGTGCTGGTGCTGCATCCACACATATGCCGTGATCATCACATTTCATCACCACAACACCAACCACAAAACATCACTGACTATTTCATATGGAATTTCATCTGCATGCCGGGGAACTGTCCATGCTGCGAATGGCAAGGTAAAGACGATAACGGTGATGACGCCAGATAGGACGCAAACACATGTCTCACAGACAACGGATCTGATTCAGCCTGTTATAAACATATATATATATATGTGGCATACGCATTATGGCATTATGGATGATCTCCATCACAGTAAAGACACAAAACTCAATTAATAGATGGTCGTTGATAGAGCAAATCAGCTGCTGCAAGCTGTGCTGGGCAACAAGCAGGAAGCAGAAACATCTGCACAGGAATACGACAATCATTAGAGTGGGAACACGACAAGAAAACTCACCAGTCATGACCGGTGGGAAGGCAGGGAAAGGTTCTGAAATCAGAGAAACATACAAAACGGAATTAGAGTGCAGAAAGAACCGATTAAAAATAAAACACAAAGCATACCAAACGTCTGGTATAAATGATATAGACTGACTTTCATTAAGGCTATGCATTGATCTGTGATGGTCCACCTTTCGTTAGCACTGAAATTCCATTATTATTTTCCAGCCCTGCATCTGGACATGAGAACAAACAACCCACAAGGCTTCTTCCTATGAACTCGCTTATAATTAAAGCCTATGGGCAGTTGTTGAATGCGGTCAATTAACAGTGTAAGGATGAGGCAGACATAAAAGAACATCTTACCAACCCTGTTTTTAAATTGCTTTGTTCAACTTTCCACACTGAAGCAATACTGTAAAAGTAATTGCTTTATTAGCAATAATAAAGAGCTTTCCCTGAGGTTTTGTGCTATCCGCATGCAATCATAACCAGAAAAATACACTGTTAATGGATAACCACACATTCCTCCAACTGGAAATGAAATCCCATCTCTGAAAGGACAAGTTATACAGATTTAGAGCTTACTTTACAAAACCCTTTGACTGCAAAATCCATGAATTCGTTCTACAACTATGCACTGTGCACAAATGGCTATCGATGCCCTAACAGCTGCCCTTAGACTTCCATTATAAGTGATTTCCATCTAAACATGCTTTCCTTTCTTTTCTTTGTACAGGGAACCATTCCTGAACATTTCTGTAAATGGAAATCAACCAGCACGACGTAGAGATTAGGTTGAAAGAAATGCAGGAGTATCCCTTTAAGAGTGAATGCCAGTTGACTAGTGCATAAAGCATGCCTTCTAGAGACCCTTCAGATCTGAACAAACACATTACAGTGCGGGGAATGGCTAGGCCCGATGACTGAAAGAAAGAAAAAAAAGAGTGGGAGAGGGTGGAAAACGAAGAGATAGACAACAGAGAGGAACAGGCGCCTGCGTGCTCTGCGCGTTCTCCGAAAAACAGAAGGGGTGTTTAGAAAAGTCTGGAATGCAGACACAATTAGAAAAAGCTGTGCACAGAGAGCAGGGACTGGTTTGGCATCGGAGCAAGTGCTGCTGTGTTCAAGCTGAACACTGCTAATTGATAAGAGTACTCCCAAAGCTCGGCTTAAGAAAGAAATTGTGCAGTATAACACGGTTAGTAATTATCTGGCCTCTTGTACATATCGCACATCCACAGGGCGAAGCCGGCGTTTTTCTCTATAACAGGCACATACATCCAGAGCTAGACTGCAAACGCTGACTTCTCCAGGACTTCTCTGTGCGTACCTACAAAAAATATTCATGACATACCAAGACAGCTGTCTAATAATTCCCTGCCTCAAATCTGGAAAGCTCTAATTGCAAACAAGAGAGGAGAAGAAGAAAAAAAAATCTGATTAAACCCAGATTAGGATCAGAGCCCACAAGGCAAGTGTGACCCAGTTTCACTAATCAGTGCAAACTTTAAGAAGTCCCTCTTTTTGCAGTGAACATAAACTTAAAGTCTGGGATGGCACAGGATATGTTGACCTGACAGTGATGAACGGACAGACATACATCAGGTGGAGACTCGTTTTAATAAAGAAGGGAAAAGGGGACTGGCAAAAATGTTTGGCTTACCAGTGCACTGTTCTAGCTCTGTGCTAGAACTCATATGGATATTGTCGATCCAGATGTGGCCTTGGCTGCCATGCTCAAAGAAGCCCTCGATGACAACCTGACAGAGCAAATGATATGGGTCAATAATATTAGATATCATGTGGTTATTAGTATTCTATTCAACATGATAACAATGTATACGTTCTGTACAATGGCCTGCTTGCTACCTAGTATTTCGTTTTTTGTTTTGTTTTGTAATAAATTTATTTGAATAATTCAATTTAGTTTTAATTTAGTTTGATTAGATATAGTCAGGCAGTATTAGACATGTTGCTATTTAAAAGTAAATTTAGTTTCAGTCATTTTCATTCTTGATTAAAAGTTACAAACAAACACTTACTGTACACTATTTGGCTTCCCTGAAACATGTTCGACCTACAAAACTCCCAGGATTCATTAACACGTCCAGCCGTACATTCTTAGCTCTCATATCTACAAACTTTTCCAATTAGGTTCACTGCAGTTACTGTATAATTCATAGCAGTTAGTGAGTAATATGATTAGCCTGCATATGCCATGAATATGGAGTTTATAAGATCAAGGTGGTGTTAATGGTCTGCATGTATGAAGGAAGCACTTTATCTGGTTGAACGTAAGATGAGTGAATTCAAGTTATAATCAAGAGGGCTGCATTTTGGATTTGAAAAAAAGAGAAAGAAAGAAAGAAAAGAAAGAAAGAAAAAAAAGAAAAACTAAATGTGTACTAATTAGAGCCATAATTAGTGAACTTTCGTGAATCCTTGCACTCAGCTCTCAGTTTCTAATTGCTCACTCACTTTCCTACAGAAATGTGGAAATATACTTTTGGGATCGGGCGTCAGTTTATGTCAGTACTTGATAATGAGAAACCAAAAGAGCTCAAACAGCCAGACACCTCCTCCTGTCTGAGAGAGGAATCGGGACTCTGAGAAAGGACCTGACAGACTACGGCTCCTCACCTGGTACTCCTTAGGGGACTGAGGCAAGATGGTTCGTCCTTCTCTCCACTTGTGGTCCTGGTCTGCTTTCAGAGTCCAGAGCAGGACCTCGTCCTGATTGTCGTTCCGGATCAGGACCTGCAGCCTTCCCTGCGCCTCCCCCGATAGCTGGTAGCAGAAAAGCAGACAGAGCGGCCCTTGCTCAGGTCCCACCACAGGGCTCAGGAGCTTCGCATGCTTATGCTCAGTCTTAGGACTCGCCTCCAGGTATAGGAAGCTTCCGTAATCTGCAATGGATGACGATTGAGAAGGGGGTTAATGATAGAAATGAGGGGACAATAAATTAATTGTAGGCCTGACCTTGTGTGTGTGTGTGTGTGTGTGTGTGTGTGTGTGTGTGTGTGTGTGTGTGTGTGTGTGTGTGTGTGTGTGT
>JAQMCW010000034.1:17819154-17826654 GCA_030068335.1 Chrysichthys cranchii
CTCTCTCTCTCTCTCTCTCTCTCTCTCTCTTTCTCTCTCTCTCACACACACACACACACACACACACACACACACACCCCCACGCATACATGCACTGCTGGTTATTAATTTAGGCCTAAAATGATTCAATAGTTTTGTGTTTAATACCTGTGTAGTTAGAAATTAAAAGCACTTTTTATGCAATAATTCAACCACAAAAAGCCGAGGCCTTTCTTCAGTTTTTCACTTATGCTGCAAAGCTAATTTAGCTACGGTGTGGAAGTCTATAGCCTCCAGTTTAGCGTGGTGCTGGGACACGAAAGAACTAAACAGCAAGAAAAATAAAGCTGTATCGTAAAATAAACTCAAGACAGAGCGTGTCAGTTCAATATAATTAATAAATAAGATGAAATAATTTAATTCATAATCATTTTTGGCTCCACCCACACATCTCAGCTCACATGCTACCTGAACAAGAAGGGGAAGCATATTCAGCACAGGCCCCTAAGTACAGCATGGCTTGTGGGTGGAAATAAGGTCAATGTGGAGGATTATGGGTAATTTGCCCATAAAGTGCTGAGAGTGCACTGTACAAGGTGTAATAAACCTTATTTGAGACACACACACACAGTGATGGATGGTGTTATTACCTGAAGTGGTTTGATGGTGCAAAGAACAAATGCATGCTTTATCATTAATGATTCATTTTTACTCACACACACACATACACACACACACTTTCACTCTCTTCCATAAACACCTCTTAAAATTATACAATTATAAAAATGATAAACAAAACAAACGTGAGAAAGATGCGTTATAGCTGTTAGCGTCACAGCTCCTGCCCTTGTTACCACCGTCACTCCGATTCCCACGTTCAGTATGTTTGTTACTCTAATTCCAGGATGAGCAGAAACATACCTTGAAAGGTAATATGTAGTTAATAGGATCAAAAACCTTTCTGGCTGTTCACCACAAATGCTTATTACCTTTCAAGGTATGTTTCTGCTCACCCTCACTGATCTAATAGATGGAGCTCCAGCAACAGAGGTCTTAGGCCTGCCCAAAGGCAGAACTTTTATTTTAGCGCAGTCACTTTCCACCCATATTCCCCAAATCTTCTAAGGATTACACACACAAAATAAAAGGGTAACCCCTTTATTCTTCCCAATACGCATGCATAATCCAACACAATTAAATGTCACAGGGTTCATATCTTAGTGTGCATTTTATGGCTTAATCACGTGCACATGCACAAGGGCGCAGATAGGATTTATGAACTGGGGGGGACCAAAATGTGGTGGCCGGGGGGGGGGCTGGTACAGGCTGCGGCTAAATGCTGCGAGCGGGGGGGGGATGGCGGCTGCGGCTAAATGTTGCTTGCGAACGGGGGGATGAAAAAGCGTGCGGCTAAATGTTGCGAGCGGGGGGGAGGGGGGACTCGAGTCCACACCTCTGGTTATTACCATGGTCACGCTAAATCCAGCTGTTATCACTGTAACTCCTGCTCTTATTACTCCATCTCCCGACATGATTACCATTGTTAATCTCACTTCCGGTGTGGTCACCCCTGTTTTTAGCAGTTCCTGCTGTTATACAGTGCCGTGAAAAAGTATTTGCCCCCTTCCTGAATTCCTCTATCCTTGTTTATTAACAACACTTAGCTGTTTCTGATCTCCAAACATATTCAGTATACAACAACAGACAATCGGAGTAAACATAATACACAGTTGTCAAATTATCTTGTGATTTACTGATAAACAAAATGTCCCTAAACCTATATCACCTGTGTGAAAAAGTAATTGCCCCTTAGACACTCAGTGAACCAAATATAATGATTAACAGGTTTCAGTTAGACTGGCCACTCCCACGATTAGTTACCGCCAGTCCTTCTGAATCTAGACATCACTTAAATACAACCTTTCCAGCAATGTGATGTTCCCTGAGACCCTCAACAAACAGCACACTCTGTCTCGATCAAAGGAAATTCCAGAAGATCTGAGAAAGAAAGTTGTTAAAATATATCAGTTAGGAAATGGTTACAGATCAATCTCCCAAACTCTGGGAGTCCAGAGAACCACAGTGAGAGTCATCATCTCTAAATGGAGGAAACATGGAGCAGCGGTAAATCTGCCCAGGAGTGGCAGGGCTAGCAAAGTTATTCCAAGAGCACATAGAAAATTCATCTGAGAAGTCACAGAAGACCTCAGAAGAACATCTAAGGAGCTGCAGGTCTCTCTTAGCTCAGTTAATGTCAGTGTTCATGATTCCACCATCAGAAAGACACTGGGCAAAAATGTGAAAGTGGCAAGGTGAAAATTACTGCTAAGCAAGAGAAACAAAGATTTGTCTGACGTTTACCAAAAACATCTCGATTACCCCCAGAGCTTTAGAGCTAATGTTCTATGGACTGATGAGTCAAAAGTGGAACTTTTTGGAAGATCGGGGTCCTGTTACATCTGGCATAAAGCTAATACAGCCTTCCACAATAAGAACATCATGCCCACAGTCACACATGGTGGTGGTAATGTGATGCTGTGGGGACGCTTTCTTGTGTCAGGGCCTGGACGACTTGCCATAATTGATGGAAGGATGAATTCTGTTTTCTGCCAAAAAGTACTAAAGGAGAATGTCTGGTCATCTGATCTGTGACCTGAAGCTAAGCGTAATTGGTTTATGCAGCAGGCAACAATTTGTAACATAAGAGTAAGTCCAATTCTGAACGGCAAAAAAAAAAAAATTATTCAAATTTTGGGGTAGCCTAGTCAACGTCCTGACCTGAAGCACATAGAAATATTGTGGCAGGACCTGAAAAGGGCAGTTTACAGTTGCAAACCCTCCACTGTGACTGAATTAAAGCAATTTTGTAGATATGAGGGGGCCAATATTTCTCCACAGCAATGCAAAAGACTGAGCTTGTGTTATGGAAAGCGTTTGATTGCAGTTGCTGCTGAAGGTTCCACAAACAAATACAGCGATGCCCCGGTTCTCGTCGGTAATTTGTTCTAAAAGGAGCGACGAGATTCGAAACTGAAGAGTACCGGAGTATTTTTTCCCATAAGAAATAACTGAAAACAGATTAATCCGTTTTTGACCCCTACTAACCTTTAAGCGTTAAAAATGTACTTACAGCGGTTCTGGGCAGGTTCTACTGAGCGGCTAAATCACTCACACTTATGCTGCTGCTTTCAAACTTTTCAATAACCTCCTTTTTAAGTTCAACTGTGGTTCTTACTGAATGATGCACAAGATATGTAAATGTTTGTTTACAAAGGGAAATCACGAGGTTTCTCGGGACGGGTTCCGGATTTTCTGACGACCTCCGAAAACGATGAGTTCAGATACCGTCGAGTTCCGGAGTTTTACTGTATTATGCTTAGGGGGCAATTACTTTCTCACACAGGTGAAATAGGTTTTGGGGAGATTTTGTTCTTCAGTAAATCACAAGATCATTTGTGATTGTGAATCAAGTGTTGTTAATAAACAAAAATGGAGGAGCTCAGGAAGGGGGCAAACACTTTTTCATGGCTCCCTTCTGTTACCACTCCTTGTTACTCTGACTTCTGGTACTCTGCCGCTGTTGCTCCTGCTGTTATTGCCATTGTTTTTCTTTGCTGTTTTCAAACTGTACTTCAGATTTGTTGGTGATAGCAAGACGACACGCAAAGAGGTGTGTGTGTGCGTGTGTGTGTGTGTGTGTGTGTGTGTGTGTATGTGTGTGTGTGTGTGTGTGTGTGTGTGTGTGTGTGTGTGCGCGCGCATAGGGTCAATAGGCTGTAGGCTCTCATTAGGGGGTGCTCTTCCTCTCCTGGTTCTAGGTCTCAGCAGCACCAGCCTGCCACTGTGTGAGATTTTATTTCGGTTCAGCAAGGAAGGAAGGAGTGAGAGAAAGAGACAGAAAGAAAGAGAGAGAGAGCAAGACAGGAAGCGCGCGTGAGAGAGAGAGAGAGAGATGCTGCTGTGCAGTGTGATGGCCTCATGAATTATTGTGCCTGTGTTGCTAAAGGAGTCGATCCATCTACACACTGTGCCACATGCTATCAGAGCAACACACAGCCTCAGGGACTAGGGCAATGGCAAGAAAACACTCACAGCTCGGTGTCTGTGTGCACGTGTGCGTGTTGGCGTGTAAAACTGATATGATGTCGCTCTTACCATTAAAGTGATATATAGATTTTTGCGATAGATGCAAATTTCTAAAAGTGCACTATGCAGATTCTGAAACGCTGCATTTCCTTACACGGAAAAGTGCAATAAAGCAGAACGTCTCATGTGTTTTGTATTTCTAGATGTGAATTAATGGATGATGCGCAGCTGCACTGCTAGGTGTCTCCGTGAAAATAAGAGATTATGGGCTGTTGACGGCGGAATGCCGCAGTATATCTTAGTGGCGCCCACGTAAAGGCTCAAAATAATTTTCTCATTCCTATAAACTGATCAAGCGAGGACTGATTGATTGCATCAACGAGCGCCCTTTTATTAACCATGCGCACATGCAAGCGGATGCAAACACGACAGTCTCTGTCAGCATGAAGATCTGCTGAGTTGAGACGTTTCGCTGGCTTAAAATAGAGAAGATCAATGATTTGTCAATACAGGCTTTCAGGTTTTTCCCTTTTTCCCTCAGAAAGGAAACACTGCAGCGCACTATAGAGCCGCCGGTACGTATGCATGCAATCCTAAACTTATCTCATTCATCAGCCCTTCTCAAATCATAAGGAACAGTAAACAGTTCAGAGAAGGAGAACAGGGCTGCATTATTTATGGCTTCCTTTCTTGTTTTGAATTTCATTGCGATAGCACTATTTCAGCACGTTTCTTGCGATCGACCTCAGGAGGAGGGGGGGGAACGACAGACAGAAACAGAAATGGAATAAAGGAATAGTTGTTTACTGGCCCAAATGCAAAAAGCTGACGTTCTTTTTGGCAGATTTAGATTTAGGCTCATCCTCCGTTAAAGAGGACTTTATTGTTCTACAGAAAAGAGATGTGAAAAACAAAGCAACATGACAACAAGATAAGGCAACTGCAATCTCCATAATGGCTGTTGTTTGCACAGATACCACACATTTATCCAATTCTGCTCAATTAGATCTGACAGCAACAGATGCCGTTCTAACGGGCTTGCCACTCAACCTACGGCAATTATTCTTGCTTTACCTCGGAATTGATACTGTGGGGTGGCAATATATTGGAGTGAAGACAACACAGAGAGGATTCACCATTCGTGTCAGTTTTTTCCCACTGAACTTTGGCTTCTTGCCTATCCATAGTGTTCCAGGGCATAACCTTGACTGAGGGTTTACTCCATATGCAAGGAATGCACTAATCTGCTCTCTCCTGCGATTCTGCTGTTAGCGCTTATGCATGCACATGCACACACACGCACACGCACACACACACACACACACACCGGTGCTGCTCAGTGGCTGCCAAAGTCTTACATCTGTGTCTCATCAGTGTGTGTGTCAACAGTATAAAGAAATAAGAGCAGAAGCTGGACTGAACCTGACTATGCACCTCTCTCTCTCTTTCTCTCTCTCTCATGCACGCACACACACACACACACACACACACACACACACACACACACACACACACACACACTTACATACATACACACACACAGACGGGTCGAGAAAACATACTGCTGACTTACTTGCATAAATGCGGAAACAGTACACAAGAACACCCAACTGATATTTAAGAAAAACACATCGGAAAAAAACACCCAAAACCTCTGAGCGAGGAAAAACAGAAAATGACAAATGGGTTTAGCAGGACAGCGATAAAACCCTCTGATGAAATTTTAAAGAGATCATATCCCCTTGGTATCCTGTGAAGCAACTGGCTAGAAAGAATAAACATTTTCCCAGTCCCCTCAGAAAGGCAGCCGAAAGTCCAACCAAGCTGCTATCAGCCAACGGAAAGCACACAGAAAACCTAACAAGGCCATTAGATATTAAAGCTAAATTCCAGCCATGCTGGGCAAATGCCACGAGCAGCAGCCTGCACATGCCATGTTGGTGCTTGTTTACAGTGCTGGCGCTCTGCAGGTAGCCAGGTGAGTGTATGTATTATTCCCAGCCTATAAACATCACCAGCTTCAGCACTGCCTGCAGGTGCAGGTGACCCAGTGATTGGCCAAAGAAATGCAGTGCAGAAGGATCAGTGACTACACTGAGTGTGTGTGCACACACAAAACACACACACACGCATACAGAAATTATTTTCAAATCTGGCGAGTTGGCCTGAGCTACTACCAGGGGAGAGCAAGGCAGGAAGAAAACAGCGGCGAATGACTGACAAGATTTTCCATTTCCACCAAGCGGACTTCAGCTGATAATTAACTCCTCTTTAATCACTGAGAAGAAGAGCTTAAGCTCTTCCATGCTATCACATATCCCTGATGACTGAACTGCTTCTTCAGCCAGGTCAGCTAATCACTGCTTCTCTCCTGTCTTCTGTCTTCTGACTCCCAAATCAAACGGAGTTATCCCAGCGTACCGGTCTTCTACTCCTAAGCTCAGTGCGAGCTGTAGTCTTCTGCCGCACGTCGTACACACAGCAGTTCTCAGCATGACTGTCACTGGAACATTTTTGTTCCCCGCTATCCCTCTTTGGCATTAATAGATCCGACACAGCCATTCAGAAGGATAACTGGACTAATGAAGTGGCTGTTTGTTGGGGGAGAAATCTGGGCTTTCAGAAAGCATCCCTGAGGAAAAGCCCCTTGTGGATCCGATGCTACAGCTCAAGTCTGAAAAGAATAAAAACAAGACGCTCTTTTGGCTATAAGCAGGGAAATTAATTTAGTAATGCTTTAAAGTGATTTTTACTAAAATCAGGGTCACCAACATCTGAGAAATTCAATGACTAAATGTTCCAGTTTTGTATTAATGCTCTCTAGAGCACACGAGGTTTAAGAAAATATCGTTTTAATTAGGAATATATCAAATAGCAGTACTTTTACACGAAATAAGGCAACTTCTTACATCAAGTGAAATAAATGTGTAAATAGTTGTGATGAATTTTGTTAAAAGAACAACCCGAACACTGCCAGGAACCCATCCTGGACACCCAACACTGATTCAGATGCTTTCCCTGTGCAGCTGAAGAACAACAAATCTGTCACCACTCCAAACAATATTTGTGTGAAATGAGCAGATCTAATAGAGATCAGAGCTCGGCATGCTTTCAGGTCATGTTTTGTCTGCATGGATTTCCTCTTAAACACCGGACTTGGTAGGGAACATGTTCCACACACACGCCGGTACGAGCACTCATGCTGGGACTAACAGCCACTCTTGATGGATCCTGGATCTGGTATGAAAGTAGATCACGAGCACATGCTAAATACCCAGGAACCTCCACAAGTCCAGAGGTCTGATAAATAAATCTATGTGGACGGGAAGCTGCGAGATCTTAAAGCATAAACCTGACTTGGAAAGTGATAAAGAAAAATGTAGTTCATAATGCAGGAGAGCACATCTCTTCAGTGCTCGAGCTTGCTGCATAGCT
>JAQMCW010000034.1:17845575-17867121 GCA_030068335.1 Chrysichthys cranchii
TATGAAATGTTTGGCTGATGATATTTAACTGCAATTAATCTGTACATTCTTTTTGTGTCCAGCTCAAGCACAAGAACTTAGCTTTGACATGGTCAGCAGAATCTTCTCGATTGGAACGTTGGTCTAACTGGCAGTTAATCTAACCAGGCAATTATAGTGTGGTGAGAGGAGCTGTCAGACTTCTTGATCTACAAAGCAGCAGCATCTTGTCTAGTGAATGCTTTCCTACCGTAGGTATGTGGTATGAATTTGATAGCTTCCTGTGAAAAATGCACAGCTAAGTCAGCACATCACTGATAAACAGCAACAGAGTAAGCAAACACAAACAAATTAGAGAGGAGATGACTGCATGTTTTTTTTATCTTCTACTCCTCTAGTGCAGAGAGAGAGAGAGAGAGAGAGAGTGAAAGAAAGGGAACGAGAGAGGGAGGAAATGTTGTGAATAGATGCAGCAGTCTCCTCGGCTAAGAGGATTTTTGCATGCGGCGGAGTGAAGGGAATCGCAGAGGATATTTGGAGAGAATTACCCCAGAATATTAAAGTACTTCAGAGCTATAACCCAAAGCTAACACACATGCACACACATGCACACAAATAGACCTTTAAATACAAATCCACACGCGAAAAGTGTGAGGAACCTCGGTTCTGGGAGCCACAGATCATTTTCTTCCTATAGCACATACACACAGCTGAGCTATAATAACCTGGTTAATAACGGGGATTTTTCAGAGCGAGGATATTAGATGGCAAATCTTTTGCCTGCTCAGAATGGGACTATTGTGCTTATATGGAACCAAACACCTCGCTCTCGCTCCACACTTATCTTGATCCAAAGCAAGGAAAAGGAAATATTGCACCTTATTTGTGAGCGCTGCCAAAAGTAGCTCAAAAAGGCGTTTTTCATGGAGCACTTGAAGGAGCTTGAGGCTGGCCTTCAGGGGCAGCGAGGCTCTCTTTGTGCGGCCCGGAGCTTTGAACAACATCAGCATGTGCTTTGGGTTCAATGGCTACATTCACACTGACCGTAGCGCTCTGTGAAAACCATTACTGAACATGCACACAAACACACCCTTACGCAAGGAGTTTAGCTTTGAGTGTGTTTGGCTATCCTGATGGGGACTAGGCAGCGATAGGATGGGAAGACAGATAAGAGGTGTGTAAAAAAAAAAAGCCAATTTTCAGCCATGTTTACCCAGAAGGTCAGAGATCACGTTTGTTTGCGAGAGCGGTCAGCCATCCATCGCAGCCGTCCACACACAAACACACACACACAGACACACACACACACATGGTGGAGCTGATGGTTGGGGAGGAGTTTCAAGAAGGTAATGGCATGCAATTTCACAAGAAGTCCTCTCAACTCAAGCTTAAGCAGACCCTGCCTTTGTCTAATAATTTCTCAACACGGAGACGGCACATACAACAGCCAGACTGTCTCAGCCAGACTCACACTCAAGTTCAGAAAGTCACTAACACTAACAGACACTCACAAACCCGGAGGACATATTTCAGGGATGTTTGCTTCAGTGATCTCAAACAATGATCAGTCAAACTTGTCAAGGTTTTCTCCCCCAGTACAACATGGAAGATTTGCAGAAAAAGGATTTTAGCTCCAAACTCCTTTAGCAATGAGGCATTAGCACACTATGTACTAAACTCAGACCGGTCAATTCAAGTAGAAGCACAGCTATTATACATTCGTTAGAGCTGGGCTAGACACCCTGGGAAGGGGAATTTCCTGCACTTACACCATGTGGCTAACACAGCGTTGGCAGAGCACACGGCATAACTGAATATCAATTACTTTAAACCATTTACGGTATGCAGGAGTTTTGCAATTTGGATATTAAGTTTTCCAAGTAGGAATCAGCACGGTTTGTCTTGGTTATATGTTATTCCTAATGCAATCGTGGAAATGTTAAATAAAGACAATAAATGCATGCAATATAATAGAACATTATTAATAAGAGCAATGTGTGTGATTGTACTGTGTTGGTAGAGTGAGTGTTTATGCAGAAAGCTACAGGCTTCTCAGTTAATAGATTTAGTGAGAGGAAAGCAGCATTTCATACAGAAGCTCTGATTAGAACTCTGTGCTTGTGTGTACATCATTACTCCTCGCAAATCTCACTTATTATACGTCGTCCAATAGATGCTCTTAAAGTTTAGCAAAGCATAGAGAGAAAAAAAAAAAGATTAGAACAATGTGTTGGAAGTGCTGTGCCTAGATAGGACCCACAGAAATGTCAGGGGTTCAGCAGGTCAGCACACAAAGCTCCCTGACTCTTCCACTCTCTTGAACTAGGAAGCTTATTAAAACGAACATCAAACCGCAGCCGAGTTTCACTACGCTGATGAGTATTCATTGGCCATTGCCATGGTGACCTCTGGCTGACCAGAGAGCGAGCCACAGTAAATGTCGACTGGTTTTTAGCGATTAACACTGAACGCACAAAAACACACAGGCGAAAATCAACACAGGCCGCATCAGTTCAACCTCTCTCTCTCTCTCTCTCTCTCTCTCTGTGCACTAGGCATTTTCTTCATTACTAAATCTGTGGATACAGCTGATATTTGTAAAGGTCTTTTCAGCCACCTCTCCCCTCCTGGATTAGATTAGCTGTAATTAGCTTATGCAGATTGGTGTGGGGTTGCATGCAGATGTTTGGATGAAGCGGGGCGACAGCTGAGAGGGCGCTTGTGAGTTATTAGATAATGGAAAAAGCTCATTTGTGTCGCGTTCGGAAACTAACAAGGTTTAGCACCAGGCACATCAATTGAGTAATCTGTCTTCCACAAAACATAGGTCAAAGGTCATGGGGCTTTTGGTTGTTTTCAATACAGCAGGCACTTATTATTCAGGGCATCCATGGTGGCATTCTGCACTAACATTCCTGACTGTTTCTGGCTCTGGGTCAACTTATTCACTGCACATTCTCAGGGTCGACTTTTATATGGCAGTTCCTTGGGTCTGCTCCACGGTACGTATCAAATTTATAACTCTGGGATTGAAGTCCAGGGATTTCCATCAGTGGTGAGAGTGAATGGTGGGAGTTGAGGGAGAGAGGTGGTGTAAGGGGTGATTGACTTACCACACTTCCGCTGGTGTCGGCACAGCTGCGGTTTAGCGCCACCGCACTGACCTCTGACCTCTCCCAGCTTGCTGTGCATGGATTGTTGGCACCGTC
The DNA here is from genome assembly GCA_030068335.1 of Chrysichthys cranchii. Classification (NCBI taxonomy): domain Eukaryota; kingdom Metazoa; phylum Chordata; class Actinopteri; order Siluriformes; family Claroteidae; genus Chrysichthys; species Chrysichthys cranchii. The sequence goes on from JAQMCW010000034.1 coordinate 17,848,764, forward strand.
TGTTATTCCTGGCTGCTCAGTAAAGCAGCTCGCGCAGCGTTGCTAATGGGCCGACCGGGCCAAGTGCAGGTCCAAACTGGTCTCGGGCCAGTGGTCTTTACTGCCTCTGCCACTCGTCACCTGTAAGAGGACCACAAAGCAAGGAAAATACTGGACCACAGCATGCCATCATTTATATTTCTATATGTATCTTATAACAGTAGCAGAAAAGGTGGTGAAAAACTATTTTAAGAGAAATCAAATTAACCCATCATCGCATTTCCAGCCAGTACTTCTGTTAATATAAGCAACTGAACAATTTGGCAGCCACCACAGGTTCCTGAGCTTCGTTTTCGACATGGCTGTCTTTTCCTCATTTCTTGCCTCATGTGGAGTTCGCTTCTTAAATGTTCCATTTCCCCTACAGAGCAGCAAAGTTGGGCTCCATTAGGAAGCTCAACTTCAAGTTAACTTAAGTACGTCTCCTCTGTCTTGTGAGTCACATGTAGAGTGTGTGAGGCTGCAAAATGGACCAGAGGATAAGACATGAGTGGGAAGACAAAGACACAAAGACTCAGAGATAAGAGACTCACATGCTGAGAACAGGGCTAGATAGCATCATGAAGAGTTTCAGTATCTGTACCATTATAATACACACACACAGACTTGTATCACTGTGTTTGACCAATAATGTTACTCACGCTAACCATTACAAAATCACTTGCCTTCACCTTCAAAAACTGAAACGTCACATTTGTCATGTATTTCTATTCCTGTGAACACAGGTACTCTTAGGTCTCACACATACACACACTGATACGCAAAAGCTTGCAAATTCCACCAGCTCGTTTCTGGGGAGAGTGTATGATATCGGAAAGGCAGAATGCGAGGGCTCGCTCTGTGAATACTGGAGTAAGAAGAGTATGGACTAAACTAGACAACAGTCATACAACAATAAACATTAGCGAATTGAAGCATTTTTCATAAAATGAAGAATGCAAAATCAATAATAACAAGAGCAAGCGGAATTTCAGCAAAATAACGCTAGGAAATGATTGGCAAAAATTCTTTTAAAAAAATTATGGCAAATTAATTGCTTTAGCAAGCACAATTTGTTATAAACCAAAGACCTTTGGGCAAAATATATAAAGATTTAGCCTGGATTTACAACTTATAAGCTGTGTGTAATTAGTCTTTACACTGGTTTAAGCTTATTGTTTGTGTTAATAAAAGGTCCTATTAGGCACCAAATCAGAGTGAGTGTGTTACTAGTGCATAATCCACATCTCATCCCAAAAACACTGCATGCTAATTAATGTCGAACGTCACTAAATGCTGCACTGGGAACTAAACAGAAGCTGTTTAACACTTACAGATTGTTGGATGAAATGCAGACGTGCAGCAGAGAAATTTTATGATAGCCGCATTCTTAAATTTTATGATATATTGAGTAAAAGGCAACACACAAATCCCTAAATTATATTACAAAGTCAAAGATACAGCTTTCGCAAACGGGGGGATGTAAAGTATAACATATTTCTCAGATAATATTCTGAACGACAACTAAATTAAGCATGCACCAGCACTTTTGCCAACCTTCAGAAGCAAATCCAGACAAGAGTGAAATCTAACTGTGAAAATCGAAGAGGAGCGAGAAACGTCTGAGGTGAGAGGAAGATAATAAACATGACCCTGTGGTTTATTTTCACTCTAGACCTCAATTAAGTTAAACAGCGTTTTTAATGAGAATGGCATTTTTTAGTCCTAGTGAGGGTCTGATGGCAGCGAGCACAGGAAGTCTCAGTGTGTGTGTTGTTGGTGAAATCCATCCATCTTCACCCAAAGAAGGGATCCAGCACCTCTCCTCTCCACCCCAATGTTTGTTTAAAATTCTCAATCTGGAACGTTTCAGGGGCTTCGGTAATAGCTGTCCAAGTAACCGTATATCCAGGAACAGCAGTCTACAGAATGTCAAAGCATTTAGAGAAGGGGGTGGGGGTGGCCAGGGTGTAGCTAAGCTGCCTGTAAACGCTGCAGAGCTGAAACCAAGTCAACGTCCAGGTGAGGGACATTATTCAAGGCTCGGTTGGAATGACTCACGGCGCACCGGTGACACTTGAAGCTGAGCTCCGGGAGCACTACCGGCAAGCCCGAGAAAACACACGACACGGGCCATCTGCAGGAACAGCAGCCACCAAACCATAGCCAAGTGCTGCTAATGAGCCCATGCTGATGAAGTGAAGTTTCAGCAGCTACAGACTGGTGGGTCGTGTCCCATTTAACTGATGTCTGGCCACAGACCACCACAATGCTTCTGCTTTCACTGAGACAAAACGAAGAAGATCCCTCTCACACTTCTGACTAAAGGTAATCAACGATATCACCTTCACCATCGCCTGATTTCAGCACTCCGGAGCTCGCAGACGAAGCAGACGAACCCGCAGGCATGCTCCGAGCGAGTACCTTGTCTTGCACAAACACACTCTACGTGTGTACGAGCACACTCTGCTGGTTCAAACACACCCCACTGTTACAACAATGCCATATGGTCACTCTCTAGGGAACAAGGCTAAGCTGTGTACCGTGACAGCCCACTCAGACCTGCTAACTGAGACATATATGCAAACAGCAGGGGAGATGATGAACCTGAGAGAGAGTGTGGATCTGAGAGTGAGCAAGCTTGGAAGTGAGAACGCTTGTGCGGGGGGGGCAGAGAAAGAGCGACAGGGAGCGATGGAGACAAGAACACCGTCGTCAAACTAGGTGTCATGTTGTTTACATTGTCTGGAACAGAGAGCTGGTGTGTCCTCTCCACTTATCTCTCTGCCAGACGCTCTGTCCCGGCGGAGAGTCAACAAGAAGACGGACACAGTCCAAACGCACGGATGCTGAGAGTTAAAGCTTCACAATGTTTGACTTCGGCTGTCTGTTTTGTTTAAAACGTTCATCCCACCTCTCGCTACATTGGCGGGCTTTTTGTTCCCTTTGAAAGTGTTTAAGAGGGAAAATGAATCCTCAAATACACTCAGCCAAATGGAATAATCCTCTTGAACATCCATTATGGGAGAAAACTAACAGCCCGCTCATGTGCGGATGGTTCCTGAAACATATTTCTCGGGGCTCTATTTTTGGTATGCTCAGCAGTGAGACTAAATGGATTTTAGGACAATAATAATGAACTGTATGTTTGGATTTCACTGAGAGCACTGTTGCTAGGCATGCTACATCATAAACACCATTGTGTGTGTGTGTGTGTGTGTGTGTGTGTGAAGGAGTGTGAGACTTAGTATGGTCCTCAAGTTCATTTGGGCAGGAACGACTCATTTCTGCACCAGACCATAACTCTTTGAAACGCCCTTAAAAAACATTTAGGCCGTGTTAAACATTCTCAGATTGGAGCAATCCATCCTAAAACAATAGTGCTGCAGATTCTCAGGAAAGAATTCAATCTTAAATTAGGGAGTTTCCATTGTCCCACTTGGAGAACATTTAAAGAACCCTTGAAAAGACTCAAAGGATTATGTTTTATACGAATGAAGAGTCCTATATTGCTAAACTTATTCTAGTAGACCAGACTGGAAGGGGTTAAATATGAACACAAACCAGGGTTCAATCCTGGGTAGACTGACAGAGACCCAGTGAGACCTAGCACAATTCCCAGGATATTATTGGCAGGAAAAAGAATTTAACATCAGGCAAAACACATCATGGAAATCCCAGAGACCTTCTGAGGTTTTTGATGAAATAATACACGACAGTAAAGCCACAACTTGTGAAGAAAGTCAACCAAGGGGAAAAAAACAGGAGCTGCTGGCTCACCTTTTGTTGCTTTGGATGTTCCTGTATTGATCCCCAAACAGTTCATGCTCAGAAGATAATATCACCAGGATGCTGTAGCCATGCGCCTTCTCCTGCCATCATAAAGACTGTCCTGTGCTCAGTCCAGGACTCTCATTCAGAATATGCTCATAGTGAAGATCATTTCAACACACTCTTTTACACCTGTATATAGGAATGAGTTATAATTCCACTATCTGAAGTCATCCAGAAAATCACGAACTCCTTTGGAGCCTGGGTCCGTGTTACGGTTTCTTGCTTTTGCCGTCTGAGGGAGTTTTCCCTTGCTGCAGTCGCCTCTGGTTTACTCACTAGGGATCTACATCTACATCTGGATTTCAGCTTTGGGACAATATCTATTGTTGGATGCGCTGTACAAATGAAAAAATCAAAATTCGTTGAATGGACCTGGGCTTCTGGTCATTTGCGTTAAGACCAAAGCTTACAGTGCAGTCAAGTTTATGAGACGTGGTCACTGGGGGACTAAATGAGAATGTAGAAGTAGAGAGAAGTTGAAGACTAATAAACTGTTTAAAAAAATTCCGCTAAATCCAAGGATTTTGTGTGTAAGAGAATATTTGCGGCATGTGAAGTGTGCATGCTGGAACAAAATCCTGTACGTGGATAGGGTGCATGAGGCAAAGCTTGAACATTAGCAGTAAAGCCCTACCGATAAAGTCCTGAGGTTTTCATGTGAAAGAGGTGTGGCTCTTACCTCACAGGTGTAAGATACACTACAGTTATCTCCTGAAAATTCCCCAGCAAACATGGCAAGTACTCAGAACTGCACAGTTTTATCCAGAGCTTTTCCTCACACACTGCTCCACCATGATCTCATCACTCTCTCCCCTCGAGGAGAATCTGTGAGCGGCCATTATTCCCAGCCTTCACACCAGCCAAGACGACCAAAGAGGCCGAGCCGACTCTAGCGGCCGTGAGGTTTCCATAGCGACCGCTAGTTGTAAGATGGTGGCTGGCATCGCTGGCAGGATTACGTGCCTATCTCTTCTATCCAAAAAAGCAGGAGAGGATGTTGAGGAAGGAGAGCAATAATTCTATGCTTGCCAGCTGAAGGGGATTTGAATTTACACCCTGTTAACAAGCAGCATAACTCCACAACACAGAGGATTAATGTGGAGAGTGTGACGGAGTGACGAGTGGCAGCGACTCGCACCTCTCTGGCACAGCAGCTGTTAACGATGCATCTCCTTCTTCTTTACTCTCCTCTTCCTCTTTTTTGGTCTCTTCCTCCATCCTGCCTCGTCTGAGCGTCTGAGCCGGGGGGTGGAGGGGGTCCTTTAAGTTTGTGGCAAAGTGTGAAATCCAGGATTTCTTTCTGCAATCATCGTCGTTATTTAATAATTTATTTCCATTATCGTGCTTGCCACAAAACAACACATGGCAGTAATCTAGGCCTGGAATTTTTCAGGGCAGAAAATCTCGTTTTGGCTTTTTTCACTCACATAAAATGATTTCCTGTGGAGAGTGAAAGTGATCTGCCAGTTTTGTAAAATGCAAGCCTGTGCACAGTTCTGACACGCGGTATCTGTGAAGGGCAGATTCAACCAACTTTGATTTTTCAACTCACACTGCTTGGGCACTTCAGTAGTTTTGGATTAGATTTCCACATCCACTAATCCCAAATTATTTTAAACGCTAGCACACGTCTGCGTAGGCCATTTGCACCGTTACAGAAAGCGAAAGGAATCTCAGGCATTTTAACGCAACATTTTCTTCGACCTTGCCCACTTACTGCAAATCGGTGTGTTTTTTACTATAACACGCTTCAAAAAACTCTGTGCAGCAGAACTCACAGCCCCAGCACTGTACGAGCAGGTAGTGAGTGACCTCTGCGACATGCAGGTAACATTCATTAAGTTGCTTTTAGGACAGAGAGCATTCCTCCCATGCAAGACGAGGGTATTTTTGTTATGTCTTTTGTTTTGTTGTGTTTTTTTTTTGCTTCCCTCTGTTAACTGCAGTATTATCCACTCCATTTATGGACATGGTCTAATCACAGCTAAGCCTTCGAAAAACAAAACCACAGTTAATAATCACATTCCGTGTTCAGAAGAGATGGAAAAAAACAAGGAGCTTAAACGAGCGAGTCCTTGCTCCTTTGGCATTTGAAATGCACGAAGCTGCTTGCTTGCCAGCCTCATTATTCTGCTCTCGCAAAGAGCTTGGAACTATTCGGACCACTTTCCTCCAAACTCAATTCCACAAAAACAGCCGACTTATCAAACAACAGTCAGAGGGTAGAAAAAGAGGAAGAGGAAAAAAGCGATTTAATGAGAGAAGCAAGTGAGTAGAGCAAGTAGATGTGATTTTTAAATCTAAATTTATTTGCTCCTTTTTTTTTTCTACATTGGAGAAAATTTGAGAAATGCACAGCTGGGATTGTAAAGCTTAGAAACAGACTGGCAATATTAATACTTTATGGTGAACTGCATTTTCTGTGCTCTGATTCTGATCAGATAACATTATTATTATTATTATTATTATTATTATTATTATTATTATTAAACCATGTGTAAACACATAGCACACATTGTGATCAAATATCCAGATAGTGTAACAGTCTAATAACAATAGAGCCCGCATTAAGATAACGGAGGGGAGAAAGCAGACCACTTACACAGTACGTCATCATCTAGCAAACAAAAACTCCCCCATGCTAAATCACTGTAGCTTGGCGTCTAAGCTGTATAAAAATAAGAATAAAAAATCTCCTGCTGAGTGATTTCCAACTGGTTGATTTCTACCTTTCATATTTTTATGCCTTTATTTAGTTATTTTTGGACAAGAGAAAAGAACTTCAATATATATGCCTACAGAATGCAGACTACAAGAGAATTGTGCAATGATCATTGTTAAAATTATTACAATTATTATAATGCATTAGGGGGTGGCACGGTAGCTAAGTGGTTAGCACTGTCACCTCATAGCAAGAAGGTCCTGGGCGCCTTTCTGTGTGGAGTTTTCATGCTCTCCCTGTATCCGTGTGGGTTTCCTCCGGGTACTCTGGTTTCCTCCCACAGTCCAAAGACATGCACAGAGGAGATCAGGCTAACTGGCTACTCTAAATTGGCCGTAGGTGTGAATGTGAGGTATGAATGGTTGTCTGTCTCTGTGTGTTGCCCTGCGGTGGATTGGCGACCCGCCCAGGGTGTACCCCGCCTCTCGCCTGAAGTCAGTTGGTATTGGCTCCAGTTTCCCCCCATGACCCCGAACAGGATTAAGCGGCAGAAGATGAATAAAGCATTAGGCAAAATTCTGAAGTAAAATATTGGGAATCATAATGTATAACAAGCAAAATAAAAAAAAACAAACATCATTCTGCAATTTTTATGGAGTATGCAGTTTTCACTCATGAAATTCTTCATTTGCAAAGCAAATTGTGTTTCTGATTTCTCAAAAAAGCCACCCCCCCAAACCCACTATAAATAAATAAACAAGTCAATTAAAATAAGTAAGTAAGTAACACTGATTTAAGTCAGAATGCTTCTTCTATCATACTGGGGAAAACTGGTCAATAATGAGTTAGTGTGTGTGTGTGTGTGTGAAAATAAATAAATAAATCAAATAAGCCCACTGGTCCCGTAGCCCCTTGGCTCAAGAGACAAAGAACGGTCTGTGTGTTTCTAAAATCGCATACTCACTGCAACTCTCTCCCTACTGTAATCTTGGGTCAGGCCGAGTGGGGAAGGAAACAGCTGCTGTGGTGTTCGCAGGCACCATGAGACTGATACGACGGATACAAAATGAAATTTACGGTGCTCGAAGGCTAGCGCACTTTATTATGGTAATGCACACTATCTTAATACACAGCCAGTGACCTTGAAGAGGTCTAAATCTGCAGGTGTGAGGTTGATGGAGAAGCCCAGCCTGCTCCGAGCGCTAGTTCCTACTGCACAGCAGCTCGACCACACTGCCTTCATAACTCCTAGCACACAGAGGTCTTTACTCTACAGGGACTGAGGAAGCGTGGAAAAAAAAAAGACACAGAGAGATTACAGGCAATGTATTGCATGAGTCATACTTTCAGAGGCTTGCATACGCATACTATTAGTGCTTACTAAATGTAATATCTGAACACACAGGCAGCACCAATACTGCCTCGCATTAAAACTGCAAATTATAGGCACTGTAAAGCAGCAGGCCAGGCTGCAGAGAGAGAACACCGCTCTTTTATTCTGGTGTTAAGCTCTAAAGCCCTGACGGGGTTCTGGAAGGAAACGGGTCTAGATTTTCCGTCACACCCATCATAAATCTGATCTGCGCCTATCGTTCACACACTCACACTCACACACACACACAGTCACTTCCAATTCACCGTACGTTTCCACCGAGCAAGTTTAACATCTCTCTAAGGGACGCCTTCTTCCCCGCTCTGCTCGGGAAGAATGTTCCAGATAACACACACTGCCAAAAGAACTGATTGAGTTGTAAACACTCCAAAGTGAGACCACATATATTTCAAATTTTCAGTGCCAAAGTTGTGCAACGCTTCAGCTGTATTATACAATAAAACTGTAATAATCTGCATAATTTACTGCATGGCAGCGAACCTGACATTAATGACTTGTGTTACAGGAATTAGAAAATGCAGTCAAGACAAAAGCACAAATAACATGGAGCATGTCCATCTTGTAAACGACACACTCAGCAGCCTGATCTCAAAGTGGGTCAGGATTATACAACACGCACACTCATCCCTCGCTGACAACCGTGACGGAGTGCGAACAAGCCACATCAAACACAAAAGTGCAATTACTTTGGCCTCCGATGCTAATTAAAACTTCACCTAATAATAACTTGCAATAATTACACATCCCAAATGGATTCTGGGAAAGCTAGAAGATGAAGTAATTACACCAGTGCTCTTTTTGAAGGCAATATGGATGAAACCTGTGCCTCACAAAACCCTACCAGAACAATAAAAAAGTGGAAAAACAAATAAGAAAAGCAGCAAGAATTTCGTTATGGCTTACAAACGAACCTGCAGCTGGGCGAAAAAATGGTCTCAAATTGAATCTATGAAATTGCCCCATCACTGAAATTGTGTTTGTGTGTATAGGACTGGATAGGCAGGTGGCGTGTGTGTGCAGACCTGGTGAAATGAAGTTATTGGACCTGATGTTTGAGTAATCTAGACTTAGAGCATTGGATGGAGTTATTAATTTGAAGAGCGTGTCAAACCAGGAAGCCTGTTCGTGCGCCCTTCCTACACTCATTTTAAAGGACGTAGCCATCTACAAAACTAGAATGAATAAATTATCAAACTGACAATCTGCTGAAAATCTTCCTATCTTGCATTCACGTGATGTTCTGCAACTTCTGGTAAACCGTGCACATTTTATGGCGTCGCTGCTCACCAGCGTTTCGTCTTTCTTTATGTTTTTCTATTCTTTTGTCCGTCTTTTTTTTCATTTGTTTCATGTTTTTTTTTTTAATATGTCGTCCGGTGTAATTATTTTTTTTATTAAATTTGTCCTCTGGTTGGCGGTTGTGGCGGAGCTCCAGACCCAAGCTTGAGCAGATTTCCTCTGGCCATGTGTGTTGAGAGTCTGCTGGCTGCAGATTGAGTGCCGAGCCTGATCTCTATCAGCTTGTCTGTGGCTGTATTCGATGGCAGTGAACTTTGCTCTACTCTGCTCCTTTAACTGTTTGGTACCCAAAGTTTCTCAGTGGTTTCAGGGCGGATCAGTTCAAATCTGATCACAAAAACAAATTTTGCCGATTCTGTTAACCAGTCTGTTTGCTTTAATCACCATGTTGTCTTTTTTTTTTCCAAAAATTGAAACACAAGCCAGTGTTTGAGAAAGGCGGCTTATAAATTATTATTATTATTATTAGTCATGTGTGAAAGCTGGTTATGGCAATGTTTTGTCTAAGAGAGTGAAAAGGGAATATAGCAGAAATTCCAGAAATGTTAACCTGGCAATGTTCTGGGTTTTATGTGAAAATGTATGTTTCTTAGACCAAAGCACTGAGCAAATAGTTCACCTGATAACCCAGTTTGCACAATAATTATCACAACTTTTATTTCCCCTAATTATAAAGCTTCGTTTAAAAAAAGGAGAAACTGCTCTGTAATAACAGACATACTGTCAGGTCCATAAGTATTTGGACAGTGGCAATAATGTCATAACTGTTAATATTACACTAGCTGTGTTGGAATTACAGCCATTTTTACACAGTCCCTCCATTTTCACAGGCATAAACATAGCTGGACAAACAATTAAAGGTATTTTCTAATACTTGCAAATCCTTTGCAGTCAAAGACCGCCTAAAGTCTGGAACCCATGAACATCACAAAATGCTGCATCTCCCTTGAGATGCTTTACTGCAGACCTTCACTGCAGCCGCCTTCAGTTGCTGCTTGTTCGTGAGTCTTTCTGCCTTCAGGTTTGCTTCAAGAAGTGAAACGCATGCTCAATTAGGTTGACTGACTCGGCCATTTAAGAATATTCCAGTTCTATTCCAGAAAATCTTCAGTCGCTTTCACGGCATATTTTGGGTCATTATTCATCTCAACTGTGAAGCACCATCCTATCAGTTTTGCAGCACTTGACTGAATCTGAGCAGAAAGTATAGTTCTATACACTTCAGAGTTCATCCTTCCTCATTTATCAGCAGTCACATCATCAATAAACACCAGTCACCAGTTCCACTGGCAGCCATACCTCCCGTGTCCACCATGTTCGACAGATGATGCAGTATTGCTTGGGATCACGAGCCCTACCTCTACTAGAATTCTGTCATTGTCCAAATATTTATGAACTCAACTGTGTATCCGTCTTGCAGCTATAATCTGTGTATTATATTACGACTATAATCAACAGTCATTGTTGGAACGCATGCTGGTATGTGGTACAACATTCAAAACTTAAATTAGCAAAACAATGCAAGAGAGACAGTCATATTTTCAACGCATATTTAATAAAGTGGTGTTATAAAAAAGGGTTAGTAAAAAATGTATGTGTTCAGAGTGAACATTCTCTGTATTACAGGTATCTTAATACCAAGCTATGGAAATATAACTGAAACATATGTGTATGATGAAGCTACTAGAATTCAATTTGTCCATTATCTGCTCTCTAAGTGTCCCCTGTGTGCTTTATACATTCAAAGTGTGAGAATACTACGAGTGTGAAGCAACCACACTTGTGAAGGATTTAGGTGTGATTATGACTATAACGGAAAAATAATAACAGAAAGCTGCCACTTGCCGAGAGAAAATTATGGAGAAACAACTCCATCATTCTCTCATCCTTCTGATGTGGTGAATCCTTCTTTCCTCTTCTGACAATCACATCCACTTTCTTAATCTTCCTTTTTTTTTTTCATAAGACTTCACTCAAACAGACATAAAATACAAACTAGACAGAAGAGAGTCAGAACAGATAGAACAGAGTACCTTTACTTGAAAAGGATTCATTAAAAAGCCTTTTAAGATATAAGGAAGGCTCTTTTCGGTGTCAGTGGTTACAATGATGTTATTCATAGGTGTTTCCTTTAATAGCTGTATATGAACAACGTGGCTATGGATAATGATGAAGGTCCTCATGTAAATGTTGCAGAGTGACTGTGTAATGGAAACATGCAGAAAGAAAATGATTTAAAGTGTAAAGGCAAAGAGGCACAGAGCGACATTTAATAGACTCATCCAAAATGACAGGACTGTGGGAGTGCGCTAAAGTGTATACTATATGGCATGCTATACTGTGCTGAGGGATGCACTGGACAGAAGTCCATAGCACACCCTTTAGATCAAGTTGATGAATACCAAAGCAGAATGGGATTAAATTTCTGTCACGTAGAGAAACATGCAAGCCTTTGCTCAAGTAGGCATAGTACCACGGGATTCTTGTAGGTTTGGAAGCTCATACACATCCACCCTCCCTTTGTGATCGAGATACAGATATGGAGAAAAAGAGGAGCTCTTGAGTGTAGCCCCATTAATGCTTACTTGGCAGCAAGACAGGAATGTATTATCGGTATTTCTTTAAGATGTGGCCTTGGGCTACACGTCTCTCAGGATAAGGCTGAGTGAACTACAGGTCAAGCACATATACAACACTGAAAAGATGATGAACACCGTGCTGCTGCTGTGTGGATCTTTATGTGTCGAGTACCAGGCAGCATATATGGTGCGGTGCTTAAACGGCTGCAGTCATGGCGTTCTTCTGTCTCGGGTCAGGATGGCGTCCATCTGCGTAGGCAAAGCGCTCTGGACTAGTGTGTCGGAAGCCTCCGCGGTTCATGGTGTCGTACCGGGCACCTCGGAGGGGAACAGGGGGTGAGGGGGGCACGTCCTGGCGCAGGGGGCCTCTCTGTGGAGGGTGGGGGTGGTAAAAGCCTGGGTCGTTGTGCCGGGGGTCCAGAGGGCGATGGGGGTAGTTGGGGTGGTATCCTGGCTGTGGGGTGGTAAAGTGGGCAGGGTCTCTGTGACCAGGCCAAGCCTGTCCTGGGTACTCAGTAGGGTCCACTGGACCCCTTCTGTAAAAAAGAACAGACAGAAAGAATGTTAAAATCCTACCGGGTAGGAATTTTTACCTGCAAAGTAAAATTCCCTCAACTTTCTTTCCTCTCAGTGTGCATGAGAATTGCTACCTACTTACTCCTCTGCCAGTAGATGAGAGTGAATAAGAGCTTAAGAAGCGAGGGACTGAATTGTGTTTGACACCAGAATGGCTGAGCAGAAGAGGAGAAATCTTGCTGGAATATACCGCCTGAGAGAGAGAAGATATGGGAATACAATAATGACCCCTAATCCAAGCTGCTGAAATACAGAGATGGAGAGTCTGAAGGAGGGGAAAAGAGCAACAGTCCAAAATTGGCATCTTCATCTGCTGCTGCATAGCATTTTTGAGCTAAGGGTTAACATGACATGCTTATACGTACGACAACAAGTTTAAAGGGATACTCAGCGATATGGATAGAGCTAGCAGGAATTCAAATTTAACGCCCCCAGACACCCATCACGAGGTTAGAAAGCCTGAATCGTGATGCAAGATGGGAAGCTTTTTGAATTCAGACACAACAAAACTGAGAGGCAGGTAAAGACACCTCCTTGTATTGATGGGATGGATATTGGTGGTCAACCTCATTTGACTACAAAGCCAGGGGTTTTTCTGCCACAGGCTGGGTGTTGAGCAGATATTTGACTGATATCTGGGAAACTTTGCTGTATATTGAATTTTTTTATTTAAAAATCACTCTGATTTCACCTCACTTTAACACACACTGTTGCTCATTAACCATGTCGGAAAAGCGTGCGTTCTCTGGAAACAGTGGCAACAAGACATTTAGACATCTTTGGTCCATCTGGCTGATTAGTGTATAATCTCTTCTAGTAACACATGCCCGGGCAGGCATAATCCAGCCCTCTGCGCCTTTTACAGGCTTCATTTCTAGTGTTAAATGTGTGAGAGGAAGATGGAGGAAAAGAAATGCAGTACTAAGCATGGCTGCATTTGCTAAGCTGCAACACTTTTAGCCATCTTTCCTCAAGGCTCAAATTCAGGATCAGTATCAGTACAGGCATGTGACACATCTTAAAGCGCTAGGATAATTTAGTCCAACTATCCAAACTAGATCCCTTCCCATGTTTATGTGTCTGCCACATGTCCGCGAACAAGCTGCTGCTCAAGGTATCAATTAGCAGTCATGTTCTCCATATCACAAGTTCCTCCTGCTGAGTGTGGAGAACATTATATTTAAGAGTCCTTAGCAGGACCTATGCTCTTCTGGCTCATCTCAGCTGCAGCGTGTTGATTATTAGGGGGAGTTTTCTATAACAAGCCTGAGCTGCTGCCCCAGAGGGCAGGAAAGCAGGCATTCCAAAAATCATCAGCATGTCCTTAATCTCTCTTCTGTGCTGACCACCCAGCCAGCACGACAGCCGGGCGTCTGCATGCACACACACAGTTCCCTACTCCGTAACCCCTTCATACTGGACTTGGCCTCGCTATGTCACAACTTCCTCTGATAAGCATGTATACAGAGGAGTGGAGACATATCTTTATTGCGGCAGGTTATCAGCTTTGGCACACGTACTGGCTGTCCTAACCACATTCAACAAAATGTGCAAAAAAAACCAAAACCCCAAAAACAACAAAACAAAACCAAAAAAGCCCCAAACGATTACAATAAACCTTTATTGTCCTCTCAGTGAATTCCCAGACATGTCTGGCCATCTCCTTGACACTAATCTAAAATAACTCAAGTGTTTAGAAATCTCAGTTCTGGCCTGCTAAAGTGCAAAGCATACGAAGGCACTCAAATCCAAATCTGCTCCATTTTTCTATTTAATCCCTGGTATTAACTAAATTTGTCCAGTTAATTGCCCATAGTCATCTCCCATCTGACTTGTAGTACCTAGATTGAAAGGAGTGGAAATTGAAGATTTAATACAGCCATCTGCAGTGGAGGATTGAGTAATAACACTCTTATTACACATAATAAGTGCCATTATGTTTAAATATCATGCAGGAGAGAATTACATCTGTCAGTAGCTCGTTTACTCCTATACATCAGTGCTAGCGTGTTATGGCGGGCATCTGGGAGGAATTCGGTGTCAGTGATGGAGCTCAAATCCTTTTCTTGTTTTGGGATTTCTCACACCTGCCTCTGAAATTTGGCGGAAATTCCAGAGTCACCAATTTGCCGGTGCTCTTTCGCAGAGGGATTTCTGGGGTGTCAGTGGGAAACAGCTGTCTGAAAAACTCTGATACAGAGCTAGGGCTGAGTAAAGCCTACACCACACACACACAAGAACGTGGACGCATAAACACATGCAGTCCAGAGCATGGCAGTAATCCACTGCAGAGTCATGGTCAGTTTGGAAAACCCCTTCTATGGGTACTTTCTGAAATAAAAACTGTAAATAAAGAAGTTGTAAATAATGCCCTGCACGAGTGTAGTCTGTCTGAACAGCTCAGTTACTGGATGACTGAAGAGCAAGAAATCCCCACATACTCTAGGGGAACTCTGTTTTCTTTGCTGGACAAACTTCCAGCTCCTCTCCAGGAGGGTTTAGCAAGCTTTATTGAATTCTTAGACCATAACCACTTTAAATTAGCACGAGGATGTTCTACGACTGCCAAATGCTGTTATGTATGCTTCTGTTTTGTTGAAACATTAGATGTGGCCAAATACAAGGGAGAATCAAAAAGTAAAGGCAAAATTCATTTATCAACTTTAATAGAAGTAACTGTGAGAAATTTAACATATCACTTTTCCACATAGTCCCTGTGCAAGATGACATTTGTTATTTCATTCAACTAGCTTCTGCATTCCCTCAGAAAAGGGTCAGGGTAAGGGATTTTCAGCTGCTCCCGAAGCCAGGTGAGCAGAACTTCCTTTACTTCATCAGAGGTGAATGCGGGACCGGGTAGGTGTGATAATCGCTCGGCACCAGATCTGAGCTTGAAGGAGGATGTGGAAGACATTCAAACCCAAGCTGTTGCACGGTGTTTACTGTCTCTGCTGCTGTATGAGGACGTGCATTGTCATGCCGCAGCAAGACTGTTTTGGACAGCATTCCTCTTCTTTTGCTATGAATTACAGGTTTAAGGTCATTCCGCAGCAGTGCACAGTAATTTGCATCGTTCACTGCTTGCCCATGCGCTTTTCCCATTATGGCAAATGCAGATCTGTAGCTGATATCCAAATGTGGAGCCAATTGAGACACCATTATCCTTTAGGTTCCTCTAATCAAATCAAGACATCGCCCTGTGGGGATGCACTTGTTTGCACAATGCTAAGTTAAGCAAGACCACGCAGCATAAACCCACCATGACATGCTCAAATATCAACAGGCAAGGCCAAGGAAAATGGCATTTTTATCACTACCTTAAAACAGTGATGACACTCATGAAGCCACTTCAGTTATAATAAATAGAGCAATCGGCTCATTCACAAACTCATCATATCAAAGTTCAATCCCGAAGAGAGTGCTCATGCGGGTTTTCTAACTCAGTTAAGTACTCATAAAACTCCAGGTAACAAAGTTTCACTTTTAGAATGAAATTTCATTACCCAACTTGATAAGGCACTAACGACAGAGAGACCAAAACAAAAGAGCAATAAAGCTCGAGTGACGTGTAATGAAAGATAAATGGCTTTATCATTCAGCACTGCTGAGGGAGCAGTACACACACTCACTCAAAGTGTCCTTCTCAAATGTTCCTCTTCCAATATCGACACAAGGTTCTGCGCAGTGCGATGGTCTTTTAAAATCTACTTGTTTCTCTCATTGTAGATTAGTACAGTGTTGCGTTTTTATCTTGGTCAATCTGAGCTTTTACATGTTCTCTCCTGAAGTGTCGGTTATGTTGGTAAAGATCTGGAAAAGCTGTCATGTGTTAATGTCCTACTGCTGAAGTGACGCCCTGGACCCTGGGTAATGTTTGCACAGCTGCCCTCGGGAACCATGCACCTTACCCTTCTCACACACACACAACTGACCCCCCCCCCCCAAGTCGCAAGACACCAGCAGGGCTCTGACAGAGTAGCTCAAAGAGGCCAGACCTTGGCAGGATTACTTAGAATTCCAGGCTTTTATTGGAAGAAAGGAAACCAGGAAAACATTCACGCTACCATTATAAGCTTTAGCTGTCAGTTCCAATATATCAGCCATCCATCCATCAGAAATGTTTTCCTGTTGGCTAAAGAGTGTGAATTTGAAGGAGAATTAATGTCCATTTTAACGCCAGTGAAAAGAAAATATGACAAGTATGAGATACTGAAGTGGTATTTAAACAAACACACTTGTGAAAAAAGAGGAGCAAAAAATGTACACATGTCTCCCTGTGTGTGTGTGTAGTGGCAGGTAGAGCATAGTTAAAAGGATGAATTAGGTGGTTAAGTGGTCTTGGTGACTGTGCTGCTGTGCAGGCAGGAATAGCTCTCCGAATTTTTGATCTGTAAAGCTGCCCACGCAGGGAGAATTCCTTCCGAGAGGCAGTAAAAGAATGCTGAAGGTCGGCACCTGTCGAATAAGGCTGACGGCTTTGTAGTGCAGCTCCGGAACGCTGTAAGAAATGCCAAGAGCCTAAACTCATTCAGCGCCTGAAATCACGACTGATTGTTCTCCACCACAGCAGCCAGCGACACCATCGATAAATTAAACCGTGCCTGATTACACCATTAACCTAACATTCTCCGTCTGTTACCTGCCTGGTGCGCTAATGGGATGCTGCTTGATGCCTGGTGGGCCGAGCTGTACTAAATGAGCTTTGCTCTAATAAACTCACGCCTGTGTGCTTATTGATGCAATTGAGGAGAAGTTGGCTGGAGCAGGGAGCTGGATTTCACAGCTGATTGGACATAAAGAGCGCCTTTATTTTCCAGAGCCTACCTGAGGGAAAGGTAGGACTAAGTGGAGAGGCTGAAGGAAAAATGAGCCTGAGCTGAAGCATTTAATTAATGTATGAATGGATGAAGATATAGACAGGAAAAAGAAGCTGTAGCAGCAGAAGACTTGCAAACATACATGTAATAGCGAAACATGATGCCAAAACATTTCCGTAAACAGCCATCTGCGATGGAGGATTGGGTGACAAAGTGTAAGAACGCTGTTATTACACATTATACAACCCCATTATGCTCTACTGTAGTTAAATATTACTCATAGGTGTATAACGTCTGTTATTCACTCATTTATTTCTCCGGATCAGTGTGTTATGGAAGGTATCTTTGAGGAATTGGGGTTCTCATACTTTCCTCTGAAATTAGGAGGAAATCCAAAAAGGTAAAAGGTAGCACATGAGTAAAGAAGTTTCATGAATTTACATAGAAAATACAGGTACGCTGCAACCCAGGGTTTATTATTAATGTTCAAAATGATTAATGTGAAAAAGTATAAATAATTAGATGTTGGAAGATATATACAAGTATGGCTATATTGAATAAACATGCCCTACAACCTGCCCTAGAGTCATATGAAAAGCTATGACTAACACATCAGGACCAGGATATTCATTTAATCCTGAAAGCTACAGGACCGCTCAGTGTGTATGAAAAGAGGAAATAAATGGAGGCAGAAATTACAGGCGAGAGAAGAAGAGAAGAAGAGGAAAAAGAGGGAGAGAGTGGGAAAAAAAAACGGGGTGAGGAGGTCCAGCCTAGCACAGATGGTGGATGCTTGGTTGCCAAGGCAACATCGAACAGGCAGAACAATGGAAATATGGCATTATTTTCAGAGCTCTTGTCAAATGTAACCTTTTTTTCCCCGTTCTTGTCACAAGTTCTTTTTCTGGCATTTTTCAGTTCCGAATCTGACAGCTCTCCTGTACGTCTGACTGACATGTGAATGCTGTACTAACAAATGTCCAAAAATGCTCCAACAAGTCTCTTAAGCTCTGTTAAGATCTCAGAGCAGCACATTTCAAACTCGTTTAAAGCTGTGTAGGCAGGCCAGCAGGTCCATGACATGGGACCTCGCAGGGTGGGTAGGTAAGACACACACACACACACACACACACACACACACACACACACACACACACACACACACACACACACACACACA
>JAQMCW010000034.1:17867221-17904313 GCA_030068335.1 Chrysichthys cranchii
ACACACACACACACACACACACACACACACACACACACACACACACACACACACAGAGAGAGAGAGACACACACACAGCGTGAGAGAGAGAGAGAGACACAGAGAAAGAGAGAGAGAGTGAGAGAGTGATAGACACACACACAGAGAGAGAGAGAGAGAGAGAGACAGACACACAGAGTGAGAGAGACAGAGAGAGAGACAGCGAGAGAGACACACACCGAGTGAGAGAGAGAGACAGAAAGAGAGAGTGAGAGAGACAGAGAGAGAGAAAGAGAGAGAGAGACACACACAGAGAGACAGAGTGAGAGAGAGATACAGAGAGAGATTGGGGTTAAAAATGAAACAAACAAACAAGAAAACAGTTCCTTTAAATGTTCAGTCAAATGTCCCCATAAGGGCAAAACTGCCAAATGTTCCCAAACTTTGTTGTCCTCACCAAGATCTAAACACACACACACACACACGCACGCACCCACACACACACTTTGTCATGGGGCTGAAGAAATCTAGGAAAGCCTGTTTGGTTGCAGTAATGAGTGAGATCGAGGGAGAAGCATGCGAGTACGAGTGTGAGAGCGCGTGTGCGAGAAAGCGTAGGTGACGCAGTGACTGCTTTACACTCTATAGAACTAGGAGCAATCGCGTCACTGTTCCTCATCACCCCGAGTTCAGCCAGAGAGGCCACCATCTGCACGTTAATCACCCAATTATCACCCCAACCATCCAATGAAAACCCTGCTGGAATCAAACGGAACTTTGACTTGGCCAGCTAATCCAATAATCTTTGGACGGGGAGGGGCGTGCAGCTCTTTTGATTGGCTGAGTAGCCTGGATAATGAGCGTGTATATTATTTTGGTAATGTTTATAATTGGGCACATATGGAGGAGCGCACACTCGGTCTAACAGGCCAGCAACCTTGCTCCACCTGTGAGGATCAGTGACCTCAGCTCTGGCTAGAGCAGAGCCCAGCAGTCAGGGTTAGAATAACAAGCAGAGCTAGGATTAGCGAAGGGCTGTGGCCCACCACAATTACGTCGGCATAAAACACATATCATTATAACGGAACTGGAGCAACTTTAAGGGAGAAAATGGCTTTAAAAGTGGGCCCTGGGGGATATTATGCAAACGTCTGTACTGAAAACCGTTTCTGAAATGATAGAAGCGCTGTAGTCTAATTCATCCCTGTATTAGAAGTGACGCAGTCATGTATTATTTCAGCAGTATGTCATGAATGCCAAGACGACACTTTCATGAGGTTCTGTGAGTCATCCTGAGCATATTTATCCTGGTTGGTATGTATTTATTTATTTATTTATTTATTTGCTGGTTGCTGGTAATGACTTGAGTTGGGCTTCACACCCATCAGTGCAGACAGATTGAGAGATAGAGTAAAAGACACAGCAACGCTGTAACCTGATTCGGCGTGATATCAAGTTGCAGTGTCGGCCCGTCTCCCTGGAGAGGATCAGGTGAATTCCCAGGCGGAGAAGGCCTCGGAAGGCAGACACTCCAGATTTAATTATAAGCTTTAAAGAGGATTACTCAGCACTGCGTGAGACAGAAAGATGCCAGCAGCTCGCCACTTTCTTTTTCTCCCATTCATATTCATTCTTTGAACTTTGTATTTCGGTCCTCTTTCCCAATCATGCTCCTCACTTCTCTTTTGTTTTTGCGCTTTCATTCTTACTCCACTTCTCTGACTAATCATGCTTCTTTTACTTTCTCTAGGTGTTTCATTTATTTCTCTCAAACACTTCTCTCTTCTCTGGTCTCTCCGTCACAGTTGTTTTTTGTTTTTTACTTTAGTACAAGTTAATCCCTCTTTCTCTTGCTTTTACTCCCCAACACTTACTTGTCGCTGATCTTTCCATCACTGTCCTTTCTTAATGGATGAGCAGATGAGTGGGCATACCTGGGCAGGGAAGCATACTGGCGCTCCACATCCTCATAGCGGGGAGCCAGCCTGGGGTCTGGACTCCGGACAGGAATCTGTTAAAAAGAGGGAGAGTGTGCAGTCAGACGGGGAACCAACACACCCCCACACATATACACACAGTTTTTGCACACACATTCATTCTTGTCACATACTGCTTGTAATGGATTACTACAGAACTGATTAGACGACATGAATAGTGCGAGTCATTTTTGGGTCCGCCTAAGCTCAGCTTTATTCCCGCTCCTTTCCTCCTCCGCATTAAGAACAGTGATGAAAGTTCCCGTCTCACTCTGAAATACCTGCCGGTTCCAAAATCAAGGCCTGAAAGGCTGCTAGAGAGCAGCGCACAAAGGCTGCTTATTAGGGATTTAACACCAGGAGTCATGAGGAGGGGGTAGGAGGTTAGATTATATTACTAAAAACAGGAAGGAGCTGAGCGGTCCAGCACCCGTCCTGGACTAACCTCCGTCTCGAACCTAAGGAACAGCCACAACACATCTTAATCTCTTAAGAGATCTGCTTATCCATTTAACATAGAGATTTGAGAGAAACCTGTTCAAATCCCAAAGATTTTAAAAACAGCTTTCATGCCCTTCATTCCATTCATACTTTTCAGTCACTTTACTAAATTCAAAACCAGTCACCTAATTTTCAAAGAGGCTCCTCACTCTCACGATCATTTCTTTCTATCCATTTAAACAAGATAAAGGCGATGGAAGTTTAAGGCTGCACGAATCTCAGCCTGACATGTATATATATAGGCAACTTAATAAATTATAAATACTGACACATAATCCATGGGAAAATTATTCCAGCAGATTTAGTCGTGGCTGACGGATTGAAGGTTAGGGCCATTATGGAAAACTGGCTGCTTTTCCGAGGGCAATAAGTGGGAAATTGTGTCATCCGTCTCAATGAACTGGTTTTAAATATACGCTCGCTGAGCTGCCACCTCTCTCTGCCGTGCTCATAATGGCTGGCCCACTGCCTGCATATTAAGCACATTTCTCCTCACTAGCTCTGAACATGGAAATGTCTTGAGGCCATGTCTTCACAGCGAGAAGATGAAGGGACAGGCATGCATCGCTTTGGAATGGAGAGACAGGTTGTGAGAGGGGGCAAGAACGGACTCGGTAAATGACAAAGCGTTACTGATGAAAAACGGAGGGAATACGTGTCCTTTATTCAGTGTCAGATGCTCAGCGTTTCTGCCTTTGTAAATTTTTCACAGGCATTTTGGAATGAAGTGTTTTCGAATTCACATGGAGTCAAGGATCTTTTTTCCCCCCACTAGTTGAAACAGTCCTTTAGGCTAGTGTGGAAAAAGGCCAGGCCGTGACTGTGTAGCAGGCAAGCCAAAGGCGAACAAAACACTTATGGACTGGGAAAGAACAGTCAGCTCCTATTGCCTGATATTGCAGCTCTGTGCCAGTGCAGGACTCGAATTTTTCCCATGGGTATCCCATATTCCCAAGTGTTCTGCCATAAAGATTTAAAATACATTTGGACTACCTCGTGTCCTTGATGATTTGGCAAAGCAGCAGACTGCATGTAGCTCTCATCCCTAGCATCACCATTTTCACAAAGCGACACATTAAGCACCATTCCAGAGTGGACTGTCATTTAGCTACTGATTCTAATATCTAAGCAATGCATCAATATTTATATTGGTATCCGTCCAAAACCATGCTCATTAATGCATACTGCTCCCATATCAACATCCGATACCAGATAACGTTATGTGAAATTAGCCAGTGCACAAAGTTGAACTAATGAACAAACAACATGAAATGACCGTGGGCTGAACTTAGTTCACGATTAATGACCGCAGTGAACTGTGTTCTGTGAAAACACATCTTCTTACAATAAAAGTAATCTGACAAAATCTTCAACAGACTCAATGCAAGGAGTATAGACAGCACTAGATGCGTGAAAATAAGATCGTGCTCAGTAAGCTGTTCTTGAAGAACAGCCACTATCACCAGCCTTTCTCCAAAACAGTGCCTTTGTCTGAACCCAACCAGCACTCAGTTTATAAAGAACCTGATCTTTGTCTATACTGAAGAAGAAACAACTTCTCACAGTTCCCTGAACCCTGAGACCAGATATCGTAGAGAGACATGGGTAAGAGGAAAAACTTCTAATAACAATGTTCCTTATTTTAAGCTGATTTTTTAAGTGTCTCAAAGTTTATCTTGCAAATTCAGGCACCAGACTGCCTGTGAGAGATAGTGAAATTCAGGTGAGATGCACCTTGGGGTGAAGTGTTGAACAGAGTACAACACAGAGAGAGAGAGAGAGAGCGCACGAGAGAGAGAGAGAGAGATGCTGGCGGAGTGACTCTTAACTAAGATGAAATAAATCCTTTACCCAAACATGGCTGATAACATCTGCAAAGGCAAGTTAAAAACGTTTCCGTTTCACAGGTATTCGCCAAAACCCTAAAGTGGGCTTGACTGTATGCAGACTGCATTATTTCCAAAATAATCAGCGTGGGCATGTGTGTATACAGTAATCCCCTGCAATACCGCGGTTCACCTCTCGCGGGTTCAGTGCATTGCGGTTTTTAAAATTTTGAATTGTGGAATTTTTTACATTTCGCGGGACTCTGGAATATACAAAATATAAAAAAAATGTTCATTCAAAACATATTTAAAGTATATTAAATCGAAATAAAATACAGTATGTATTTCAATCAGCGGATGAATACACAATGAAAACACAGTTTACGCCACTTCCGCTGGTCAGGCGGACCAGTCAGGTGATCACGAGGAGGCGCTAGGAATGGCTAGGACGGCTATAAACAGGAAGTCAACTCACCGGCATATAGTAACCATGTAGAATTTTAAATGTTGTTAAAATGACGTAGGTTTAAGAGTGTAGAGAATGTTTAAGAGCATAGGAAGGGTCTATAAGAGTGTGGGAAAGGTTAATAAAAGATTGGGAAGGGTTTATAAAGCCTTAATATATATATAAATAATAAAATAAATGTAACGTCGGTACTTTGTGGATTTGACCTGTCGCAGGGGGTGGGGGGTGGTGGTGGTGCTGGAACGTAACCCCTGCGATAAGCGGGGGGTTTACTGTATACCTGTCTGAGTGCAATCCAGTGTGTGCTTTTGTGAACTCCAGGTCTCTTGGTGGAATGAGTGCATTCCCCCCTTTTCCATAAGATGATGGATTTGAGCTCATGAATATACAATCGCTCCGATTAAACCTGCGCAGTGCGAGCGAGCCAAACAAACAGCGCTGCACAGAGACGAGTGAGGTCACAACCCGGCCAAATGGCAGGACATGTGGCTTTCCACCCCGTCACCAAATCTCCATATTAGAGCCGGGCAGACAGGTGGTGCCTCCGAACAAATCTCATCTGACCGCCAAAAACACCCACCTGTGGCATTATCGAGTGTTTGGCCAACATTTCAGGCTGAAAATGGCACTTGTTAAATGTTAATAACCTCCAAATGAGTTTAGTCATGGAAAAACCTTTTCCTGCGTCGAAATTAATCTCGCTCTTGCTCTTTCCCTGGTGTATTGATTTCAGGCCTAAACACATACATTAAGATACATTAAATGATAAATGTGTTGGTGCTGCAGTAAGTACATGGCCAAATATGATTACTCCTGGCCTGTTTACATAAAGAAATCAATCTTCAGGTTCTGCCAACTAATAAACAAGGCAAGTGGAACAGGACCTAGAAGGAATATTCTGGCTGCTCATTTCTCAGTGCATGGGAGTGCTTTGTAAGTTTAAACTGTGCTGAATTTTTGTACAATATTCCACTCACCTCAAATCAGGCCAAATGGTCAACACCTTAATGCTGCACTAAAGTTGAGTCACTTCACTCTAACATTACCAAGTTCGCCAGAACATTTTCTCACCTTTTATACTTCCCAGATCCCTGCAGTACATAAGTGACTTTAATGAAACCCTGTCCATCCACTGTTTCATATAAACGCAGAGAAAAAGGCAGCGCCTGCTTGGGCTCCTCTAGATCAGTGGTGGGTTTTCGAGGTTCTGTGTGATTGACATGTGGCCATGCAGCAGTAGCAAGTGCGGAAGCCACAGTGTGAAGCTGAGTGCTCGGTGTAATGAAGGCTATAGGGAAGGCCTGTCCTAGCGACTCGGCTCCTTCTGCGCTAATGGCCTACAGAAAGCCATTTCACGGCATACCGAGCAGAAGGGGAACACAGTCAGCGGAGGAATTCACGCAGAAGAGACGGACATGGCACACACGGACTGTCCATCCTACACACTCTACCATCTGTATCAAAATCAAAACCAAGACCTGCGTTCATCTCAGATCCAAAACAGGTTGAAAGAGCAGCCTGGGAAGGCCCAGATGTTCTCACAGAAGTACAGATCTGTATCATACGGAATGCAGAAATATCGTAATGTCATACAGATGCTTCGCAGAACAGGGGATAAATACGGTATATTATCTTAACAGAGCAACTCATGGCTGTTCGGATTAAATAGCATGTCTGTGCTGGATGAACGGTGACGATAGTGAGATTTCACTTCAGGTCATTTTTAAACTGAGTCGTCAATCTCTACCATGTGAAGGACTAGAGAGTTATTAATATCAGCTGTGAGAAACAGCTTGTATTACTCCATCATGGACAGTGCTTATAAAATACCGTCAGCGCTGGGAATATATAATTAAGTGCAGGGAAAAAAGCGCACCCCTGACAAACTCCGGTAATAACATGCATTTCCAATTTGTTAAGGTCTGGCTTTGTGTAGCGGAGAAAGGACAAGTTGCAGTAAAATGTAATATATAAAATAATAATAATAAAAAAAACCCCCAGTTCCTGCTCTTTTTCCAGCTGACTTAGGTGTTTCATCATCTGAGGAGGCAGGCGCTTGTTTGAACAGTGTGCTGGTCATTACTCTTACACGCAGACATCTGATCACTTTCTCGTGAGGACATGAATTACTGGCCATGTCAAATCCAACTGAAGGGCAATCATTTATTCCTCTGAGCTGGTAGTATAAATTCAACATGCGCAAAAACATGCATCGTTTTCTCCACTTGGGTGGGTGGGGAGAGAGATGAGAGAGGCAGGGAGGTGAAGAGACCCACTGATTGAGGCGAGATGTTTTATTTCAGGATGGTAGTTGAAACAGTAACAGACTGCCAAAAGAGAAGCTAGGACACACACACACACACACACACACACACACACACAAACACACACACACACACACACACCCTTTTTCTCTCACTTGCACAAGCACACTACCACACACCCACTCATGCATCCAATCAGCCCCAAACTCAACTCTTCCTAATTGAGTTTAGCTGAACTGCTGGCACTGCACAAGTGATGCGAGTTATAGATTATACCAAGCTTTTGCATCGCCATCGATTCCCTTGTGGGGAGGAAGGAGCAGGGCATGATGAGCACAGAGGGGAACTGAGCTATGCTCTCGACCATCTCTACCTTTTAATTAAGTGCACGGAGCCAGAAGACCACACAGCAATAATATAAGTACAAGTGTATGTAAAGCACTGCTGCTCAGAGGAGAGAAACAGGAAGAGCACCATGTACCAGACACCAGTGAAATGAGAGACACTGATTTGTGCTCCAACATCAGAAAAGTGAACAATTTCATGCTTAGAAATGCTCAATTTGTTAGTTACTTCTTGTTAAACTTAATTTTATTAATTTACTTTAAAAACAAAAAAAAAATTACGATGTTTCTTGGCAATCTCCCAAAATGATAATGCAGAAATTGATTCTCCCAGTTTCTGTAACTTATGTACAACAGTAGCGTTTCTTTTGCTATTTGAGTGCTCCTTCACCATGAACTTATGCTGCTTTTCTGCCAGCTGGCCTTGTATGGCATACAGACTGCATATGAATCAGCAACAAGTGCTCGCCTTCCTATTGCATGCTTTACATCAGTCTCTACCTCAGAAAACGGCAGTGAACGTTAAACAAAGCAAACAGCAAAAAGTATCTGGGTAGAGCTTGTGTGTTTGCTCCTTTCAGGTTCATCTACATTATTAAGAAGGTTAAGGACAGTTAACACAATAGTTAAGGTCAGAATTGTCATAGAAGCAAGCTACAAAACAATAACAGAATAAAACTGTTATCTGATTCTGTAATGACAGGTTTATCTTTGCTAGCAAACTAGGTTTAGATTAGATAAGATTTCTGTTGGGCCAAGACCCACAAAACAGGCTACCAGATCAGAGTACTATTCTTTATGATAGCTAGAATTTAAACACCTAAACAAGAAAACAACAAAAAAAATCCTAAAAGGATGACTGAAATTAAACAGAACTTCAATAGAAACTGATAATCACAGGACAGTCACCATAACAAAAATGCTCGAAAACACATCCAGGAAGTGCTGAACCTATACTAAAGACACCCTGAAACAGACAAAGTTTGGGGTAAAACCCCCTTCCCCACCATGTCTTAATCTTAATTTCATTGCTCTATTAAAAACTCCAGACTGCTGAATAAAATCTGTTCAGATGCCCAGACTGTGTGTTAAGCACAAGAAGAGATAATATTTGTGTCATGTTCTCATCGGGAAGTACCTGTTCACCCTCCTTCTCCAAACAGAGGAACGGTCATTTTTTCTCTTTGCGAGCTCTTGCTTTCCTTTCACATAGCATCTCAATGAGTAACACTCAAAGTCGGCCTGAATGTCAGCAGGCATCTGCGCTCAATAAAGCTGCGGGCTAAAAACAAACTCATTCATTTAAGTCCACTTCGCCGCGCTGTTCTCCTTTACTGCAGTAATTGCCGTGCCTTGTGAAAAGCCATCAATTTCCAATCCTAATTAGTATGGGTCCTTAAAATCTCCCCAGCAGCCTCTGAATGCGAATCCTGCTGGTATTCGATGCAATGGCTACCAGACTCCTACCCAACAACAAAAGATCTCTCTGATAGCTTTAATTTTTCATAATTTTCTCTAATGAGATTGCATTGATTTAAACTGGTGCATGACGACCACGTGGCAAAAGGAAGTCGAACTGGAACACTTGTGCTGTAACCTCGCGTCACTTCAGAATTAACTTTCTGCAACTGGGGGAAAAAAAACCCATCAATCATTTACTGAGATTGATACGAACTTAAAAGCGCATAAAGTGCATTGGTTCATTTGGAAGTGCTGTAGAAAATATTTACAACAACTCTGTCTCTGTGTGTGTGTCTAGTCCTTAGAGTGTTGGGGTGGGGAGGGGGAGGTCTCTGAATGTGTGTGGCTCCACATAAAGAGCTATAAGCGTGTGGTAGAGCTGTCTGTGAAGTGCAGAAATAATAAAAAAGTGCGGAAGCTCCCACAAGAAATTAGAACATTTTATTTCACTCTCATTTTAATTTCTGCAGCCAGGGTGAGTTATTTAAAACCTACAAGAGATTTGTGCTACAGTCAGTCGGTGAAATTTTCACCTTCCTAGCCCTCACTGGGCTCAGAGAAGAAGATACTGAGAATTTAATTACTCTAAATCTGAGTGCTAGAGAAAGAGAGAAATGCAGGAAGGAGAGAAAGAGAAAAATGCAGGACGGAGAGAGAGAGAGAGAGAGAGAGAGAGAGAGAGAACAAGTTTATTTATTTACCTTACCACAGCGGCACAGATCTTAAATCTGAAATCTGTACTCAGGGTTAATGCCCAATTTTAAATGTCAAATACATTCAGGACAAAATTGGATTTTTGGGAAAGAAACAAATATTGTGCACTCCACTTCTCAATATTCAGACAATTAACAACACTAAAGGTCAACCCCCAAAAGAATGATGCTTTTAACGACTGAGGAGTTTGCACATATTATGTCCTTAATGGCTTCCAGTAGCCATGTTAATTTTATCGTCTCTTTTCACACAGAAGCATTCCCCACTCTGAGAATCTTGCTGCTTCACCAGTAAAAGCCCACCGAGTGGCAAAGACTAAAAAGTCCCGTTCTCGTCAGCCTTTAGATATATGCTTATATTCTTAAAATAAATCTGCTTAAATGCATAACTCATAATTGCATAAATAAAAGCTTAACTCTTATTACAGTCGCCATAGTTCTCCGAACGTTCCCCCTGCTTCCGTCTGTTTCCCAGGAATTCACCTTCCTTTGTTCTCCTAATCCATGGAGGAAACTTTGAAGATGGGCACTTTGGGGAGAGGGGGTGCTGCTCTGTCTGGGTGGCAGTGGCTTAAGAAAATTATCTCTAGTCCCTGAACCCACTTCCCTACCCCCTCTCTGTTTTTTTTCATTCCTCCTTTTCCCCCCCTCCTTTCTCCGATTCTCACTCTCTCCTTATCAGGTACCCACCTTGAGTTCTTTTTAGGACAGCATGCAAATTTACAGAGAAAAGAGGCTCTGTAAGCAGAGAGGGAGGTTAAAGCTGATGGGACTGGCGAATAAATCTCAGACCCTTTCATATCGTCTTAGTGGAGTGTGTGTGCCCTTTTTCATTTATGGCACAGGACAAGCGTACAAACCCAAAGTGAGCATTTGTGAATGGAGTTGTAGGACTATAAGGAAAGACATATTATGCTTGAAATCACACCCTATTTACTATATTTGTGGTGGCCTTGGAAAACCCTTTACATGGTGAAATTCTGAGATTTTCTATTATACCTTTGTGAAAACTCTAAACTTTCACAGAACTGAAAACAGAACTTTTTCTTTTGCTGGTATCTCAACCAGAAGTAAATTTTATAGTCTGGTTACCCCTAAAATTGAAAAAGGGCCAAACCCTAACCCTGCCCAATCACAGATATTTTAAGAGGCAGTATGTGATTACTACATTGATTACAGGCTTAGCTCCTTTTAGCTACGGCATGTAGCTCGCCAACTAGCTGGACATTCTCTGTGTGAGAAAACTATATTTTGCTAGCAAGGTTATAGACATCTTTAGGGAGACTGTTAATCTGGCACCTTACACCATGTGATGCTTGCCGTAAAATAGACTAGGCAAGATTAAAATATAAAATAATTGTCCATGTCAACTTAGTTAAAAGTACAGTTGCAGTCAGAAGTATACATACAGTTATCACAGGCATGAATGTCATGACAACACTGAACTTCCAGTGAGTTCGTTGAACAGTTGTTTTTCTGGGGAAGAATGATTGTACAACATACATCTTTCATAGAGACAAGAATTTGGTACACACGTTTTAATTCATTTTGTGCTTCCTGAAATCAGCATGGGGTCAAAATTATACATCCAGCACACATAAATCTGGTTAAGAGTACTTGCACTTTTAGTAGCAGGCTTCTGGCAGAATTCTGGTGGATACTTGGCCACTCTTCTTGGCAGAATTGGTAAAGTTCAGTTAAATTCATGTGTTTCCTGGTGCTGGCCTGACTTTTAAGGATAGTCCACATATTTTCAATAGGCTTGCGGTCAGGACATGTTATAAGAAGTTAGCCTGCTTTATACATTCTACAACCAGCTTTGATGTGGGTTTGGCGTCATTGTCCTGTTGGAACACCCAACAATGTTGAAGTTTCAACCTTCTAGCTGATGGGTTGAGGTTAAGCTGAAGAATTCTGAGGTTCTTTATTATTGCATCTACTTTGTGCAATGCACCAATTCCACTGGTTGCAAACTAGCCTTAGCGCATGATGCTACCACCACCGTGCTTAACATGTAGCAGAGTGTTTCTCTGCACCTCTGGTCACTATGGCCAAACATCTCAATCTTTGTCTTATTTGACCACAATACTTTTGTCCAGGAGGGTTTTTCTTTGTCCATGTGGTCAGCTTTTGGTCAATTTTGGAGCAGGGGTTTCTTTCTAGGATGACAGCTATGCAGTCCACGGTGATGTAAAACTCACTTGTCTGTAGATGTTCCAGCAGCTTCCAGTTCATGGCAGGCCT
The DNA here is from genome assembly GCA_030068335.1 of Chrysichthys cranchii. NCBI lineage: Eukaryota > Metazoa > Chordata > Actinopteri > Siluriformes > Claroteidae > Chrysichthys > Chrysichthys cranchii. The sequence goes on from JAQMCW010000034.1 coordinate 17,878,996, forward strand.
GTGTCTTGATGGTTCAGGGGTTGTTCCTGACCATTAGAGCCGATTTCTTCTCAGCTGAGGGTGACAGTTCGGGTCTTCTTCCAGACCTTGACAAAGCTGCTGCACCTCCTATTAACATGTACTTGACAAATAAACCCTTTTCATGTTGTGTACAGAGAAGCTACCAGCTGTTGTCAATCATGACTAATAACAGGACGTTAAGATGCTTTGGCAAATGAAAATATATTTTGAAACTTTATTTTTGACCCAGTATGTAAAATTTTGGTCCTGTGTTGATTTTAGAAAACCCAAATAAATGAAACCTTGTGCACCATCTTCTTGTTTTTTTTTTCCTGTTAAAGATGCATGTTGTACAATCGACATGCATCTTTTTTTTTATTCTACAGAAAAGTTCAAAGAAATCCATGAAATCATTTCCATTTCCAATTCATACCCAAGATGACTGTATGTAAACTTCTGACCATACCTGTATTTATTCTTGTTAAAAGATGTCAAAATATATTACAGGCAGAAAAACCCAATTTTGGTCAAAACCTGCTTTTCTGGCTCAGCAACATCTGGAGGGTTTTCTCAGAGCGCAACACACTTTGTAGTAATATCAGGATGTCAATGGGAGGAGAGCCAGTGTATTGTAATGAGTTTGAGTTCAATATATGGAGCTGGTACAGGACATCCATAATTCAGTTGCTCTTTGTAGGGATTAGGGCAGAACTTGTTTTAGGTGTATTTCAGTACTTATAACAGAATAGCACTGGTGCATTTCCATTCCAGGGTGTGTGACCTTCTGTGTGTCTGTGCTTGAGCTATTCTTTTCTATAGGAGCAGTCACTATATCTATAAAAGTACTGTGTGTGTGTGTGTGTGTGTGTGTGTGTGTGTGTGTGTGTGTGTGTGTGTGCGTGCGTCCGTGCGTGCACGCGAGTGGGTAGCAGCTGGCTGGGCAGGCAGGTTGAGATGAAGGTGTAATGGGATGGAAGCGACGCTCCTTTCTCTCCCTCATGGAGATGATTGCCAGTCAGCGAACGCTTGGTTTAAATGCAGCCTCCCTCACAGCGCCAATCCCCACGGCTCCACAGCACTGCCGACCCCTGTCTGTCTGCAAATCATCCATCACTCTCGCCCAGCCCTGCACACGCCACAGCCTGCATTTCAAAAGCACCGGCTTCTGCCTACACATCAGAAAATATGATAAAAGCAGCCATTTCTTGGTGTAAAATAGAGAAAGATATCGTGCAAATATACAGGTTTGTGGCAAACAAATGTTTGTTCTTTTTAACCAACAGTACCGGAGCAACTATGACATATAAAACTGAACCTGAAGTATTAAAAAGCTAAAGGTCCATCTTCATAATGTCACATCGGAAGGAGATGTCAGGTTCTTTGAGGATAATTGCCTGGTATTCTCTTTAGGCGTGAATTTGCACAGCGCTAAGCAAAGCGTTCCTGTGACATTCAGCAGTGCTGCAATCAACAGCATGACATTAAAGTGAATTACTGTCCATTACAGTGTCCCCATTTACTTCAGAATACAGAGAGAGGGAGAGGGAGCAAATAAGAGATATAGCAGTACTTGATGGCAGATGAAAGTACACTCTGCTGCAAGTCAGAATTTGCCAGAAACGGTGGGCATTAAAGGTCCAAATGGACGGTTTTCGACAGTAATGCCAGTGCATACCAAAGTGAGTCAGTGATCACTTAAACATAATACCACATTCAGCCAAAAGTACATAGTCCATGCATGTAAAAGGCTTCAAAAGCCAAAGTTGGAAAAGAAGAAAATTACAAACTACATTCGGGCCTCAATTTTAACTTTCAAATTTTCAGCTTAATACCACAAGTCCAGGTGGTGGCAAACAGCTGAAAATTGGAGTACAGCTCCTGTCAGTCTGGCCTTGTCTATTGAGGCTGCTCAGTACATAGGACTTCTATGAAGAACGCCAGATGCATGGCAGTCTTAGCTTCAGATTCTCCACCCACTGACCATCTAGTATATTTGGTACACTTAACTGGCCACAAGCATTTTCCTGGCTACATTCTCATTAGCTCTCCTAAAAACAATGCTCTGTTAGTCATTTTAGTCAAAAGGTTTCCTTGTCTGAAAGTTCCTGACCACCTATAGTGACTCTCTACTAACAGCTACAAGTGTAGCTTGTGAGACTAGGTGCAGGCACGCAGTCTGAGGAGCAGTAAGGCTTATCCCTTTTTGCTACACACCGTCTCCTTCCTGAATTCCTTAAATCCTTGACGGTGAATTCCTGAAGTCCGCACGGCATTTGGGCCTTTGAAGTCCTCCTACGGTAATCCAGTGAGGGAACAGACACCCCTCATTTCCTCAAATAAACAACCCATCTCTTCAGTCCCGCATCTCTCAATGCTCATTTATTCCAGACTCTAACTCTCTTTTTTCTGTGACCAGAAATCTAATTTTGTCCTACTGTCCATCCTCTACACTGACCCCTATACACCTTCACAGATGGTATAGTCTGGTTCCAACTGTGCCCATGTTGCGCACTGCTGTGAGGGCTGATCTAAATGACACAACACTACAAAGGAGGTTGGTGGTAAGGTCTCTGTTTGAGCAGTCCTGGGGTTAGAGGCTCAGTGACTACGCTGGTGGTCAGTGATTGCGGGGGGTAATGGGCCTGATCAGTGACCCGACTCATGCATACTGGGAAGCACAGCAGGCCAATTAGCACAGACTGCGTAAAGGAAGGCAGCTAAACGCAGCTGGAAACATAACTAACACTGCTCTGGCTGGCCAGAGGCTGGACTCACAGACTGCACCCTGGTTCAGGACGTGGTTAACCAGAGCGCTTAAGATGCCAGGTGCCAGGTCATGATGTAAAGAACAAAACACCAGGGTGCATGCTGTTACAGGAATACAATCCCTGCTAGCGTGGTGTTTACCACAGCATATTGTTACCACCCAGAAGTGGGCTATTTTTCAATAAATAATCCTATTATTCCACAGTGATTTTCCGCCAATTGCAATATTTTTAAGAACTGACGCATCATGCTTTTTAACCATTTCTAGCTACATTTAACTCTATGGAAAGTCTGAGATGAGTTTGTTCCTGTTATAACTTCCTTTAAAGCAGCTGTAAATGGTCGTTCCCTCACCAAGCACTCTTCTTTCTTTCTTTTACAAAAGAACAAAGATGAAGCTTGTCATGCTACAGTGAAAACCTGGTGCTGTTACAAAGTGGTGACACTAGAGACTTCTTTCATAAATGTTATAAATGTCTTATAATAGAAAGTTTCACCATATCACTGAATACACGTTTTTCTTTGTTATCGCTTACTCTTTGCCTTTGATTATGTGGGGCACCCATCATACAAGAACCTATGAATCGGCTGAGGCTACAGAACAGATTAGCACATTAGAACTAGCACATTAATATAAACCTTTGACTTAAATGTCAGTTGGAACTGTTGTCAGAGTTGCTGCTAAGTAATTCAGTTTCAAGAATTCAACAGCACTGTGGCATAATATTTTTATAGTCAATAACGTCCACACAAATGCATACAAATTCTGAAAAAGATATTCTTAAGACCCTTAACTTTTGTCACCAGTTTTCAGTGTATCCTGTCAAAAGGGGAAAAAAAAAAAAAAAAAAAAAAAAAAGATTCAGGGTACACAAACACCCATTCAAACCAAATGTTGACGACTGAAAGCAGGATATGGAAACTGAATAGGGAGATTGTAGAAGGATTCTATTCAATCTGGCTTTAACGCAGGACAATACAATAATCTGTCCATTGCCGTTAAGAGTCTGAAAGCTGACCTGAACGTGGCTAAATCGAATTTATACAATACGATTACTCAAATACCAGACACACAATGAGGCAACTGACAAGGAAAATCTACTCAACCAATAAGATGAAACAAGTGCAATGCAAAAGGTCAGATGTCACTTTTATCTCATAGCTGCAGAAATATGTTTGCATGTCGCCTGACTAGATTTCAATTTGGTGCTTAAAGAGGAACATCAGCTTCAAAAGGTTCAAAACATGCAGTAACATTGGTTAACAAACACAGAGTCATGATCTGTTCAGTGCACAAATGTAAACCATCTCATCATTCTGAGCTGAACTGAGACACTTCTGAGTATAATTCCATAACAGAGAGTAAAAGGCAAACTTTATGCACTATGATATCGGTACCCAGCCATGCTAGTCTCTAGCTCTGACATCCTTATGTTGACGATAGGCTTCTCTGGGTTATTTGGCCCACTGTGGCCTTATATGCCCTTGGCATACCAGAGTGCCTTGACTTGATCACACCAGACATTAATCAAATATTCCGACTTACCATATCCGGACCTCTACACACACACACACACACACACACACACACACACACACACACACACACACACACACAACTGAGGCTATGTTTAATACTCTGTGTCTACAAACATGCTCAGTGGTTTTACAAAGGCAATTAAGCAGCCTATTAAAAAAAGAGTTTCTCTAGCAACAGTAGCAATGCGTATGCCACAGAATTACTGAGAGCAACGAAAGTGTATGGGTTGACTGAGGTAACAGACATTTGTGTATGTAGATACTTAAAATTAACCAATGATGGTGAAAAATGTAAAATCACAGTCCATGTAACACACATTTTCAAATATAGCTGAAAGACATTTACATGAAGGCTGGAAATAAAATAGCAAATAAAGTGAATTCAAAAGTCATGCAACTGTTAAACTGCAAAAGTTCATTTGGATATTTAAAGTGAGAGTTCATTATAATGACATTGCTATAACTAAGATTTGAGCTCTTTTTATACAAGGTGACAGATACATAATGAAAGTGCTTTTTGACTTTGGGTTGCATAAAGATAATAGATGCTGCCACACTTTTTCTTGTGTTTGATTCGTTGCATATTCAACAAGTCCACACTTAATGAGCTTACATTGCAATTTGGGAACACAATCTGTCAGGCACTCAGAAATGTATGAAAGTGGAAGACTACCGAGCACTTTAAACTGAACTATTCTGAAATCAATCTCAGGTTAATCAGGCAGCAAATGCAACATTCAGATCTAGATCCTCCACCTATGAGGAAGTAAATGGTGTAGTGTATTGTGGTGTTATGAAAGAGCAAAAGGATATCACAATTTTCTTTAAAAAAAAAATCAAACTGATAGTCTCTAATTTGAAAATAAGAGCTAAAGCAACACACGACTTCCTCACATAAGACATAATGTGTGTTGAAAATAATTCACCATTTCTTAGTTTGCTCAAGAGAACCTTTCACATTTATAGTTAGGAGCACCAGCAGTCTTAAGCCTACCTAAGAATAGCACATGACCCATAAAGGTCTCGAATAGCAAGTGCAAGATTTTAAATTTTGAAACAGAAATAAAAACCTTTCTATAGGTAAAAACAACATGAGATAGATAACTTTTCATTCCCACTCAGACTTTCTTAACAGTAAAGTAACAGGTGTCATATATTCCCACCTGACAGTATTTAATGAGATGCTATAGCGTGTGAACCTCTGCAAGACGTGTAAAACTTGTGAGACTGGGTTTGACGCATGATTCACGAGGCGGCAAGTCCATATTGTTGCGAAAAGCCCGAGTTAGTCAGTTAGCAACACAGCACCTGTCGAACTGCATCATGTATCTTTTGAGAGCGTTCTCTTAAGGCTTCTGAATATTTGTTTAGTTCAAGCAAAGGCTATTTATAACATATCTGCGTCGCAAAAATGTATGCCTATGAAACGAAGGAATTTGCATGCGGACTGAGGCAGTATGAGCATCCGGATCAAGTAGATGTCAGTAGTTCAGACTCAATATTACTAGAACATCATTTATATCACTGCTAGCTATGTCACGACTGGTCACAATGGGTAAATCCAATGGCTACAATTCCAACGGGAGCCGTGGCAAAAGATTATCTGTAATTTTACTAGGTCACCAGGGGATACATTAGTGCTTCATCTTTACTGGGTTTTTTGCTCCCAGTACCACCGAGCACCACTATAACACAATAGTGATAAAAGCGAAACATTTTCCAGTCTCAGTGTGAATGGGTTAGATAACAATTGAAAGCAAGTTTCAGTTTACTTCTTCAGTTGTCTAAACATTATTTGGGTCACATTCTTTGTAACATTTTTACCTAAGAGAGGTAATACTGTAAACGCTATGTAGGAATCAGGTACTGCAATGCATTAATGATCATAACAGTTGCTGATAAAAGTGATGCTTGTAAATGTAGGCGTATTGCTCCTTGAGTTAAAAAAAAAAAAACAACCGAAAAAACAGTGCAACATCTTGAAACTGCAATTTTCACCAATATGGCTGTAACTGACTCTAAGCACAGTTACTCACTGAACAGCATCCAGAGAGTGGGCAACAATGTGATAAGAAACTGAAAACAGAAGTGCTGCCAAAAACACCAAAAAAAAAAAAAAAGGGCCGAAACAAAAAAGCTTTTATGGACAGAAGATAAATTGCCAAACTGATCACATAAATGCCTAGAAGGGAAGCTGCAGATTAATGTTCAGGTCTCGAAAAGAAAACATAAAAGTGCAAAAGGAATTCCCAGGAACAGAATAACCTTCTGCACGAAAGAAAAGAAAGTGAAGCACAAAAGTGAGAGATTTCTTTAATGAAAAAGAACCTAAGTCCTCATGTCTTGAATTCTCTTCTCTCTCTCATTTTTTTTTTTTACTTTAGATTCAGGTGTTAGAATGAGAGAACTTGCTCGAGTGGCTGATCTGAGAGAAACAGAGAGACAGATGGAGCACTGAGAGTGTGAGAGTGTGTGATAGCTCTGCAGCTCTCAGACCGTCATCATTATTCAGCTCGTTCAATGAGAGGAAGACCTGCAGCTCCAGGCTTCTCATTATACAGCGGTGCAGAGAGCTGTGAGCTGAACATGGTGAACATTACACACTCGGGCCTTCTTCATGACATCCACACTACCTCCAAGCTCTGCTGTACAGACCTACCATGGCCATTATGACCCGAGTGTCATACGAGCCAAGGAGGGCCCATTAAAGTCAGCCAGAGCAGCTCTCAAACTATGAATGAGAGAGTAGAGGCTTAGACTAAACCAGAAACACAGTAATGGAAAAGCCAGATTCTTATTATAAATAGGTTGAGCTGATGTAACTTGGTTGATTGTAATTCCTCCTAAACATGAAGGCCTAGGAAACCTTATAGGCTGTTATGAGCTGCATGCAATGAATGCAGAGGTTGTGTCACTGCAATGACTGGCAACACAACTCAACAATATGGGGTTCAGGACTAAACGAAAAAATTCACTAAACACCAGGATCCACCTATCCAAGGAACATATGAGGGAGAATCAAAAAATAAAGGCAATTTAAAAATTATGTCATAACCCAGAGAATAAAAGACAAAGCATGAAGTGGAGACATCAGGCTTCTCCAGCAAAGAAGAAATTCAAAAGAAAATCATGTTAATGTTCTTTGGGGACATTAAGGGGCCTATTCGGGTGCATTTGTAAGCACAGTGCAAATTACTGCGCATTGCTGCAAAATAAACGTGCAATTCACACCAAAACAAGAGGAATGCTGGCCAAAATAGTCAGAATCAGAATCAGAAAGAGTTTTATTGCCAAGTACGCTTGCACGTACAAGGAATTTGTTTTAGTGACGGAGCTTCCAGAACAAAAAATACAAATGACAAGACAAAAAAACAGTGGTATTGTACACAATATTGCACAGTATCCCATATTTTAGCACATATATTGCACATATATTAATTGACAGTCTTGCTGCACCATGACCATGCACATCCTCATACAGCAGCAGCGACAGTAGAGACAATGCAATGGCTTTGATTTAAATGTCTTCCTTACACCCAGGATCTAGTGGCAAGTGATCATCACATCTTCAGTGCACTGAAGGAGGCTCTGATGATGAAGAAAAGGAAGCAGTGCTTCGGGGTCAGTGGAAAAACTTCTTCTGCTCTCTGGGAATACAGAAGCTAGTTGAACAATACAACAAATGTTGTATCCTGCAAATTATCTATGTATCCTGTAAACCATGTGGAAAAGTGATATGGTCAGTTTCTCACAGTTACTTCTATTAAAGCTGTTAAATGTATTTTGCTTTTACTTTTTATTCTCCCTCGTATATTGTGAGGAGAAACATTTCTTAATCTTTATTTGGGCCTTTACATGTGCCTTTATTTTCATAAACACTGATAATATCCATCTTTTTTCCAACCTTTCCTGAGAAAACTCCAGCCCAAAACAGTTACGTTTTGCTTCAACAGTGCTCTTATCATTTTAATCTTGTCCGGATAGACATGCAGGCGGATCTCAACTTTTGTGTTGGTGGAAAGTTTATTACTGTCACCACTCACCATATTTAGTTGTTTTAAGAAAAAGAGAAATAAATACGTTGAGTGAGTCTTTAAAAAATTTAATTATCTAGGTCCTGCATCTACTAGGAAGCTTATTAGAAAGAAAATGAAAATCAAGGCAGCCAAAAGTAAAAGCAAAAAAAAAAAAAAAGGTCATTATAATGACAACCTCATTTTCTATTTGCATTTGCCATAAAAGAATGATTGTATATTCTGAGAATAAGCTCATACTCTGAATATACCACCACGTGTAAATGCATACATCCAAATTTTCATAGAAAACAAAGTTGTCAGAAACTTGTTCGTCCCTTGCTGTTTTTACCAGGTTAGATATATTTTATTACAGACTTCGTCCTACAAAATGAATACCATCATAACAGTGCTAAAGGCATCTTAGTGAGAATGCAAAGCCAAAAATTACTGCGTTTGAATTCCCAATAGGACCAAAATGTCTGTCTTTGGTTCAAAGTCCCTGGGTGATAAAAGGCGTGGCTAGGGGAGGAGGAGAAAAACAAGAAGGGGGGAGCACACTACATCACAGAGCTGGCTGTAATTACTTGCTGTGGAAACTTCCTCTCCCTCTGGGATGAGCTACAGAAGCTGTGCGGCAGCAGCTGGACCGGCGGCCAAAACATTTTAATCATATTACACGTGGCTGGCGACGAATGGGTCACCACTCGAAGCCATGGTGCAGAGTGTCACATGCCACGCCGGGGGTTATCACACACTCCCTAGGTGCACCGAGTGAGATCGAGCTGCAGATTATTCCTGCATGCCTCTGGGCCATGAGGAGGTTAGTGAGGGTTAGCATGCAGCCTGTGTTTCTTTAACTGATTTTCTCTCCCCTGCAGCGGATTCACTGAATCCCAGTTCTAATCAAAGCCAGATCTGACTGCGGCTCTGATGAAAGTCGATGGGACACACTGCCGCCTTTCACTGCTGACCTGTATTACCTCTGAAAGCAATCTTAGAAAGTTAATGCCAAACGTATGAATAAATACAGCCCTTATTCAAACTGTACCACACCAGAGGAGAACAAAGTGTTCCTGAAGGAATGGGGTAGCCAAAAATATTTAAAGTGTTACCAGGGAGTGTTTTTTCATGATGGGTTTCTGGCCATTCTAGGAAAAGTCATCACGACAGAGCTGCTGGTTTAATACATATGAAACATAACTTGGGTACCCTCTGGCAAGTTAAGGCATGTTTTAGACATGTTAGGCAATTCTTGGCTGTTTAAGTGCTGAGTGTGATCACAGGAAGCTAGGCAGACATCAACAGATTCAGTTTGGCTCTATCAGACATGACTTCAGACTGAAGATGGAAGAGAGCTAATCACCCACAATGCCAACGGATCAGCTTTGTCTGCGGGGCACAGCTAGGTCAACCTGGCTGTAATCCAATTAAAATTCCATCTTTATTACCAATCACATGCCTTTTTTTTTTCCCTCTCTTGGTTTCTCTCTCAGATTAGACAGTCATCTGACAGAAACGTTCAACCACCTGACCCTTGCTGTTTGACCCATGGCCTCCGAAGCTTCGCAGCATGAAGAATTTTCACTATTTTTACTATTAAAATAAGCATAATCCATGACCTTATTCTGCCATACTGGCTTTTTTTCTATTTGAAATGCTCTCTCCTTGTCTTCTACTACAGAAAATGACTGCCTATGCCCCATGCATTCTTAAATACACACACGAAAACACAACCCCACCACTGCAACACATGACCACTTCATCAGTTCTCTCCAACCTCTTCTTAGCCACTTCATTTGATCGACTCCAACAACAGCCATATCGCCACCATCTAAACACACTCCATCATTTCATATTATGAGGCCTGTAATTATGCCATAGGCTACAACTGTATCAAAACTCAGACCCACCCTTTAATCAGGCAGCTGTGAGCTAAGCTGCTCTGCTCTCATGGGTTTGTGAGAACGACAAAGATAAAAAAAAAAGAAAGAAAAAGAAAAAAACATTGTAGCAATGGGTTAAACTGGCTAAAGCTGTAGGAGCACAGGAGGTTTCAGTCTACAAGATCTCAGCGATTAACTTACATTCACCTTTCACTTTAACCCTAGAAGAGCCTTTCTGAGATTGTAATGTATGTGTCCAATCAAATATTCACACACTAAAAGTTCAGCTTCATTGTGCTTACAATATGCAATTCAAACAGTTACACATTATAACCACCAAACTTTAGGCCGTTTACTTGTTTAATTGTTTTTTACAATTAATGGATGGCATTTTGTACTTCGATCCAAACTGAATATCTGGGATACAATATTTGAAGAACATTGCTTTGTAATGCTGAAAGCTCCACTTCCTTGTTGAAGCTAAAGAACTCTATTTATATAATATTAAGTCTCATGGCTCATTAATATCCATTTATACAGAACGCCATCTCCATCAAGTCCACATTAGAGCTTGCTCTCGATGTGGTAAGGGCACATCAAAAAACGATCCTTCACTGTTTCGTTTGCTAGAATAGCACATGAGGGTTCCACGGACCCAGTAAAACAAGACTGTTTTCCAGGAATATGCTATTGGTTAAACGATAACACAATAATTAACCTGAAACAGATCAGCTTCCTAGATAACAAAACCAAAGGTTTACGTCAACAGACCATCTGGCAGGCTCTATGGAGAGGGCATTGTCTAAATATTAGTGAAACCTCCACTTCTACTCTGATGGCTAAGAACACTGCTGTCTCAACAAGCTTTCGCCAAGAACTTAAAAGTATGATTTTTGATTCCATTTTCATTTTGGGTATTTTTGTAACTTGAGGGTGCGTATTCATGTAACTAAAGCTAAACCTCATTCGAGTGCATTTCCACTGTTCGCCAGCCAAGTTAAATGAAGGTTATGTTGCTTGGCACTCCATCTCTCTCATGCTGTACTTTAAACAATATGCAAGCGCAAAAACCTTTGAATTAATTTCTCTAGCGGTAATCAAATATCAGCACCAGAGACGTCAGCACTTTTTTCCAAGTGGAGACTGGGCTACAGATGGAAAGGGAGCTGAACCGGGAAACAACTGACTTACCAAAACACTGTTTGAGGTTGGTGTTGGTTGCTGTGGAGATCCAATGGGCTAAATGCAGCATATTCTTCGGCCAATAGAGAGATTTGTGGCACAATTTCTTCTTCTTTTTTTTTATTTTTTATTTTTTATTTATTTATTTATTTTTTAACACCAAGAGCTCAAACCACAAATATCCACCGACATCTCGGTTAGCTATCATGGGTGATATTTTCCTTTCATGTTTCCCAAACAGAATGGGAAAATCACTTTCAAGCGGGGTAAATCACGTCTGCAACAAAGGCACAAAGCTCCTTATATGGCTCTGTCTGACTATGACCCTAACTGGCCACGACTGTTACACTAGATGAGGTAAAGGCAATAAGGCAACATGACAAAGTCAGTATTAGTCTCACCTTCTGCCATTCCATTACCACTGGAACCTCAGTAACTGCAGGGCTCTGGGGGTTTTTCATCAGCATCACTATGACAGGGTGAAAGTGACTGAGGCTGAAAAGGGGTTCAGAATAACGAAGGATGGAGGAAACTTACTTCCCTATATGAGCTCTCTTATGCTATGATGCACTCCATTCTCTCAATAATGAACTCAGTTGGAGCACTTAAATCTTATCACTCTGTCATATGCGGGGTTAGGGGTTATAAAAAGATGGAGATTACTTCATGCGTGTCTGGGACTCTACGCAGTTGGTTTGACAGTTTGGAAGTGTGAGACAGGCCAGGGTGGGTCAAGCACTTGGAGACAGCAATATACTTGTCTACAGCCAGCACTCCCCTGACCAGACACATTCCTGTCCGGGGACTCTGACATTACGGCTGTCTGAGGAGTGTAATGCATATCCATAAGGTCGTGATCTCTGCTCAAACATGGTTACATCACCACGATAGGGAAACAGATGCCCAGCACAGACCTCAAAGCTTCAGACAAAAGAGACAAAATGAGACAGGGGGAAGCAGGTGAGTAATAACAGTCTGTCACAACAATCAACTTATTTTTATTTATTTATTTATTTATTTACACATCATGACCTATGAACGGAAGATGAAGATGTTTGCAGCCATTTGAAGATGGCTTGCCTGCATTTGAACTATATGGTGTTTTGATCATATTAATCCAATCATATCAATCACATATCAAGGAGTTCATTTATTAGCCGAATGTTACATTAATTAGTTATAATACGTTACACCTACCTTCTCGAAATGTATGCATGAAGACGTGACTGAGCCATAAAAAGTTTGCACGTAGACACAACTACTACGTTGTATGTAAGCACAACACAACTGAACACGTATGGAAACAACTGTATTACACTATGCATGTTTATTCTTTACTAATAAAGGTATTAACCTTTTATTTTTTTATATAATCTTTGGGAAGTTTGGGAAATATTGGTGGATATGGATGGGCTGAAAAGGGGTCATGCCTATGGGCAGGCCTAAGGCACTTGTTGGGTGCTTGCCACCAATATAATTGGTCCAATAGGATGAATGGAGGGTGGAGTTTACCTTAAGATACCTTAAGGAATAGTAAAATATTGGTGGTGGGCAGCGTGAATAATAAAAAGGAGTTGCCACCATTGTTGGTATAAAAAAAGATAACCTTATTGTTGTCTCAACTTGACTTCAGTGTGGTATGTTTGTGGGCGCCTTTGTTGCTCTGGAGAAATAAAGCTTATTGATCAACCTTTTGCAACTTCAACCTTTTGACTCTGTTTGCATGGTTTGAAGACCTTTTTCCATGACAACTGAAGAGTTAACTATCCAACATCCATGAAATGTATCGCTCACAACACATGATTTAGTTTCAGTGTCTTGGATCCTCTACAGAGCCATTTTAAAGAAATGTGTCTGTTTCTGTATATAAAAATGTCACATACCTGGAGGGAAAATATCTATGGTGTAGCAAACTGCATAGTTACACAAACTATTTTCAGTTCTTGGTGATTAACCGTCACACTTCCTATTTTGGTGAATTCCAGGGGGAATGGAATGTCGGGTCTTATGACTGCAGTTTTCAGTTCAAGAGGTGAGTCATATACACAACACCCAGCTCCGTGACCCTGAGAGTAATGGCTCGTACAACTTTTAAGTCTGTGTATCTAACTGTCTCTCTTCTCCCTGTTTATTTTGTCAACTTACTATTCAAATCCCATCTCTCTGCTTTCAGGAACACTGCAATGTTCTGAACAACAATGCCACATTCACAAAAGGAATGCAGGGAAAATAGTTGGGATGATGGGTAATGACATAAATAACATTTATGGAGCAATATTTCTCTTTGAGGAAAAAAAACAAAACCCTGCTGGACAGTACGGATGAGGATGACAATTCACACAGTCAGTGAAACTCAATTTGGTGTCTGGAAGGCAGTACTCAGGCTCAATACAGAGGACAAAGACTCCTCTATCCACAAGCAGAAATTCGCTGATAAAAACCGGAAAAACAACGTCAGGTATCCCAGCTGCCACAATGGCTCACACTCAGAAAAAGACCATGAAAGTCAATTAAGAAGGAAATTAGGCTGGAAATGAATTATCCAGCCCTGTAATCTCATCAGAGCCACATGGTAATTGAGAGGGCAGATTATCACTCCCAAATTAGTGCAGAGTTCAGCTGCACTCCCACGTCTGCACGTCTGAATTTTATACAAGACCAAGGTGAATGTGGCAAAAGCATTGTTCTGCTTTGCTAAAAAGAACAATAATAGTTTCACAAACTGGCTACAATCAGTTTATTATGGGTATGAAACAATCTGTTCTAATCTGTATCAAAGAACCAACATAAATCTTTTTTAAACACCAAGGAATTGGCTAACACTGTCATACTAACGCTATCATCTGTGTTAAACCACAAAAGATACATGGTGTCACATAGGGGTGAGCTTCAAAGAACCCAAAGTGTCATCAAAAATTAACTGAGGATGGATCAAAATGTCTCATGACCTTCACAAGGAATAAAGACTCCATTTATGCAAGACAAAGCCTCGCTTTCATTTTTTAACCAGTAAAAATATCTGGAAGTGATGCATTCTATTGGCTGCTGTGTATCGGCTTTTTATTTTTATATCCTTATTACATTTGCATGCGTAGCGGCTTTGTTGGCTTCTTGCAGCTTGTGTTAAGTAACTAATCCCAGATGTTCTATAGGAGATCTCCACCCATTCTGCAAGCATAACCAAGTGACGGAGAAAAACTGAAAATTTGAAAACCAAAGAAGGTAATGTCTGCAGCATCTCTGAGAAAGCGAAAGCACAGACAGAGCACAGACAGATTAATTACAGGCATGGATGTCCGGATTTTAGAAGATTTTTGGAAAACCTAACATTCTGTTATTCCGAATAAGGTACTACGGGTTCCTGTATATCATCACTGGCAGATTTAATAACAAAACACAGCCATTCTCCTTCTGGTCATTATTCTGACGAAGATGCTAGCTTGATGCAGAACAAGCAGGGTGTCAGGAAGCTGCAGGACGTATTGGTTATCCTGTCTCATTAGTGTCCCTTCAATCTCAAGGCCTCTCTCTGCTTTTCTTCCTTAACTTTAGCTGTGGTTTCAGCATGCACAGGGGAACAGTTGACTGGTGGGAGACAGTGGACGTGGCACACAAGTTACTGCAGCTGACAGGATAGCAAGAGCCTGTAGGTCGTGTTCACACTTGGCTTTGTTGCTAATTTTAAAATAGAGTTAAAAGTTCCCATTAGATTCAGGAGGACCCATATCAAAGGCTTTACTTCATATCCTGCCATTTCAATACCCAGCTCAACCTTGACCATGTAGCTGCTATTGAAACAAACCCAGGAGACCTGGAGGAGCTGGGGCTAAAAGAGGGCAAACCTTGGCAGGGAAACTTATTTGTATAAAAGGCATACCATCGCTAGTGGCATTTGAGCCTGCCTCAAACCACAAGTGAGCCTTGAACAGAAATCCAGTCTCCTACTCGAGTATACTAAACAAATAATTTGCTCTAGAATGTCACGGAAAAAATACTTTAATATTAGCTGAAGTGGTTTTGGCATGGGTGTAAGTGAGGTGGGTTTTCCCCTATTGTGCGTGTTTGAAAGCATGCCAGAGATGATCCTGCTGATCTAGACCCGGTGTTGAGAACCCGGTCTGTTTTGTGTCCCAGCTCAGTGGAGGAAGCAGAGCCGGATCCTGTGAGACCGAGATGACAGATTTGCAAGATAGGTTTTTTTTCCACACGCTACTCTTCTCTATTTGATGGGAAGAAACACAAGGTCAGGAATAGAGTCCTAATAGCGTACAGTTAATGGCTGCTATCTCCATCTTGTTAACACCAGGAGTCAGGTTGGAGGGCCAGCATTAACATTCTTTCCTTAACCATATTACAGCCTCTAAAACACAGTCACAAGACCACACTATTTCTGGATGCAGTTCAAATGCCACGCTGTATGCATGACCCACCCAATGCCTCTTTGAAAAGAAAGGCTTTTATGAAAAAGGAAAAAAAAAAAAGCCCCAAGTCATTTTATCAGGAATTCATTAGATCTAATAGGCAGTGCTGGATTTTGCCGACGAGAAGAGAGGTGCTGTTCATGACATTTCTACATCTCTCTACGACACTAAATCACCCCTAAAGTCATCAAGCAGAACAGGAGAAGACATTGTGCATCATTCATTTACAACTTAGTAGCTGTGGGCTAAATATAAAGAGAACAGTTAAAGAGAATCCCATGAATCCGTGAACAGATGAGACATGAACTTGGAAGTACCTTCTGGGGAACATAGACAAAAACTAATTCCATCTTTGTATGTTCGAGTTAGCACATGGATTACACGCTAGCCCGGCAAACAACTTCTACTTGACAAATCACTACGTGCTACACACCAGATGGGTAACACTTTACTCAAGGGTAGTGCTCATAAAGCTAAACGTCACCTACATAAACACTTCATGACAACTGATAAACCTACTGCACAGGCTTATGCCAATCTGCTTTCTTCAGTATTGCTGTCAAGTTGAGCCATGGCAGATTTTTGTTAACAAGGTTGTGTTTAAGGATACTTTGATTTATGCAACTTGAACTAAACTAAACTGAATCTATAGCTCACTGTAACTGGTACATCAGAGTAACAATGATGAAGAGACATTCTATAGTTTACTAAGACAGGGTTAAACTGGAAAAATGAACAAAGGGGCGAAATGATTTCCAAATGATGGGATATCTGCGGTATCTCTTAAACGTGACAGTTAGTGGAAATGTGGCTACGATATAGTAATGACGATCATTGCACTGTATCCACAGAGTTATGCAGAGTCTATGGTAAGTCACATAACTACTTGTCACAAACATGGTGAGCAGAAAAGCATCTCAAAATGCACAACACACTGAATCTTGAGAAGACCATGTCTGGGTCACCAAAACATGGCGCAACATACTCTGAGGAAAGCACTGTTTGCCCTGTTCTGAATGCATGAGCTCACAGGTGCCCACAATTGGCTAGCCTTGATCTGACTGACAGCAGAGAGAGAGAGAGAGAGAGAGAGAGAGAGAGAGAGAGAGAAAAATCCCTCTTACTCTGAGTGTATTTTGCTCTTTTGGCTCCTGGCCATAGATGCTGAGATCTTTGCAGATCACTGAGACCAACTATAGACCAAAATTATACTCGGCTACAAAGCGGTCATAACATTCTAGCATAAAGCGTGATGAAAAATGTTATGACACATTGTTATCATTATTATTATTTTTACTATTATTATTAGAGACTTTAAAAGACTCACTGGACTAAGGTGTTATATCTTGACAAACAAATTAAAGAAAGCAGTCTTTATGACACCTAACACCTGTCTTTATGACACCTAACACCTGTTGAAATTTGTCCAAAACAACTTATTCAGGTGTCCCGAACACCATCTTTAAGCAAAGTTTTACTGTCCAAAAGTTATTCAACAGCTATTCAGAATCTCTGGTCACTGTCAGTTTTTACTGTGAATAGATCATGGGCAGAGACACTGTCCAGACCAGAGAATCAGCATCAGTGCAATACTTCACCCGTGTTGACAGTCAGAATGCATTTGTCTTTACTCAGTCACTCTGAGCACAGTTAGCAACAAGTCAATTCTCTAGAAGCATAAGTAAACACTTGGACTTTCCAAAGCAAGAACCAGGCTCTGACATCACTACAGGACACGTAACACTACTGAATAAGCAACAAATGAAGAAGTGGTGAAAGAAATGTCTAAATATGGGAAAGACTCAGTGAAGAGTGGATATGAAATACTGGGACGTTTTGTTTAGACCTAACCAGAAAGGTTACAAAAAGCCTGGGTTTTTTTTGCCTGATAAAAATGACACTTTTCATAGGCATGCCAAAAATTCAGGGAGCTGCTGACATTTTTTTTGAGACACAGATGCCACCTACCATATAATGAATACAGTGAAGTAGTTACTATGCAGAAGGATGCAGAAAGCGCAGGGAACGTGTGTGTGTGTGTGTGTGTGTGCGCGCGAAGGCTCAGTAGGACTATTCTGTTGATTTAATTCTGCTGCCATGCCTCAGGCAAAAGCCTGCCTTTTTTTCCCTCCACAAGAACATCACCAAGCCACTGTACTATTCTGTGGCTTTATAATTGTTTTGACCCAAACATCAGTTAAAACACAATAGACATTAGGAATGCATGTACACGCTTGGATCTGTGCCACTGTGCTCAAATCGGAGGCTGCTTCGATTTTCTGCAGCTACAAAAACAGCTTGCAATAACTCCGCTTTGTTTTGATTCATGGAGAATGTCAGCTTCCTTGAGTCACCGAATGAATTAGCGCGGAATACTTTTCGACGAGCAAAAGAAGAAATGCAAGCGCAAGCCTTAATGAGTGGACTCATTAGACTGGGTGATTGGTGTTCGGAGGTAGCTTAATTCAATCTGCACCTCTAATCCTGGCGTCTGCAATTCTTTCTTCTCTCCACTCGAATACAGCACAGATTGGCTCATTTGAAATTGAAAGAGGTATAACTATCGATCCCGCACAAAGACAGCTGCACTAGGTTCTTTGTGAATATAAACAATGCTGGTGTGCCCTAATCCTGACCCAGTGAAGAGCAAAATAAAACAAGAGCTGCCGAGTTCAGCCGAAGTTTGCACAAGTGATTACTGTAAGTGCAAACGCATTAGTGCTGATTCGCAGAATAAAACAAATGCATGACTAGTGTGTGGACTTAAGAGTGGTAAGCAGTCAGCAGCCCACAGGGACACTAGTGATGTGATAAAACTCTCTGATTCCCTGAATTTGAAAGAGGAAGAAAGAAAAACACACACTCAAGCAGGAAATGACAAAGCAAAAAGATATCTGGACAAACCCTGTTTTGTGTTGTGTTAGCCAGTGTGTGTGTGTGTGTGTGTGTGCGTGAGATGAGAGTTACTGTGTTGGCCAGAGCTCTGTGACGGTTCAGAGAGCTGGGTGGAGTGATAACTTCGGTGTTTTTGTAGGCCATGTAGGATGTTCAGCATGTAGAGTTTAAGTAAAGTCGACTCACCCGATGTGGGTCGAACTCGGAGCCTTGGCGTCGAGCCTCCAACTCTTCATAAGCTGGAGCAGCTCCCTCTCTCCGAGCCTGCTGATACTCTCTGCGCAGCTGCTGGATACGGTCCATACTGCTGCACCACACACACACACACACACACACACACACACACACACACACACACACACACACACACACTCTCTGTTATTTCCGTATTGATTTAGTCTTAACAGCTACATATTAAACAAAGCTTGACCTTTGTTTAATGTGTGCTCACCCCTGCTGTCTAAAAGCTTAGAAATACACATGCAAATAAGCTTTGAATGCCCACACAAATTCATAAACATTCAGATCAAAGGTTTTAGCGTAATAGATTTTATACGTTAGGTGAAGGTCAAGAAGTTCATGCGTCGCTGCTGACGGACTCAACGAGGCGAATGCAGCACAGGAATACTGAAACCGACATCAAACTACACGGACAGTGCTCACAGCCCTAGCTAAACCCAAGAGTTTAATCACAGATAATCAACGTTCTCGCTACAACATACCTCAGGCCAAGATTACAGAGTCAGACTCGACGTGGGACTGTGTGTAAATGTATGTGCTGATGACATTTTGATAAGGATTCAAAGATAAATAAACAAAACAAAATAAAAAAAAATAATAAAAAAATAAACCAGACACAAGCAAACGGCTTGTTTATCTAACGCTCGGCCAAAGAACGTGTGATATTTTCTCTCTGTCTGTCCTCAAATATTGTGTTGTGTTACAAAGCCATGGAAGTGTGACGGTGCTGATAAGGGCCTGCGTGTCAGTTCAGGGCGACTCGCACTCAAACACAGTTTCACCTCCGGACACGCCAAAGCCACCCGCAACCTGTCTGCATTACAAACACCACACGTGCAGAACGAAAGCACAGCAGTGTAAAACACACATCGCTGCACCGTCAACAACAGCTGGGTGTCCAGCTCAATACTATGTCACTATTAAATGAATCAGGATGTGTAGCTCATCACAACAGCCTTCCTCAGCCATTACACAAAGACACAGTCCTACATATAAACTCCTTTCTTTCTTTCTTTTTTTTTTTTTTAAAGCTTAACATGCAAAGCATATCCAACGAATTCACAACCTAACTGACAGACCTGCGAATACATCAAGGAAACAGTCAGCCATAAGATACTATATTTGAATTTGAGATGTGCAGCCTATTTTAGGGTGCCTTATATTAGCCGTTTTGAGTGTTCAGATTCATTTTTAAAAATGTTCTGTCCTGGATGATTTGAAAGGTAAGCTGACCAAGCACTCATCTAATATGCTTGGTCATCATGTTCATTTCATTAATAAATGAATCCATAAACATTCAGTCCTTGAAATCAATCAATGTCTCTGATTAACATGCTGTCTCCTGTAATGTCCTCCATGCAGAGAGAGAGAGAGAGCGAGCGAGCAAGCGAGAGAGAGAGAGAGAGAGAAACCCATATCATAGGCTTACATACTATTCCTTTAAAAAAATATTTAGCATGACAGATAGTGGTTACATTGCATTGTAAGAGTGACACTGAACTTAATACTGCTCTTTGGGTAAGAACAACAGGGCAAGGTCATCATCATGTGAGGCTGAGAAACTCAGAATGTGCACACAATTCCCAACAAGTATCTGTGTAGCATCATGAGTGCATCCTGTAAACAATTTCAGCATTAGCTCCTCACAGCCCATGGTATGCATTCCATACAACCATGCTAAGGTGCTCTCTCTCTCGCTCTGTGTGTATATATACACAGGTATTTCTCAAGTTACGCTGGAGATGCGTTCTGCCACACCCATCGTAAGTCAAAAATATTGTAAGTCGAACGACTGTGTTAAATCACTTAGCCTAGTTTAGCCTAGCTTAGCCCAGCTTAGCCTAGCCTTCCCAGGAGTTTTTTCCTGTAGAAGACCACACGCATTCACTGAAGACTTCATTTAAATTACATTCTTCTCAAAAGAGAGAGATTGTCAGAGAGGTCCACACCTGGTGGAGGCAGCAGCACTGTGTTTCTGAGCTCCATCCAGCCGCGACACCCCACTACACAAATACTGAGCTCCGGCTACAGACAGCCGCCGCTGAAGCTGTTCTGTTAATAATCACAAAAAACCCCAAGGTAATGGATACACTGATACACAAGGTAACTCCGTGAGTTGTGGGAGAGAGTGAGGCATGACGTGAGGCGAGTGATCCGAGCATCGAATGCACACTTCCGGGTGTCGTCCACGTACTTCCGGGCATCGTCTGAACATCAGCGTACATGACACGTTGTAATGCTGGCCTGCCAGCGATGCCGGCCCACAAATTTTAAATATTTTTCTAAATATTTTACAATTTTTAGCGGATCACAATCGTCATCGAAACTTCTAAAAAGTCGGGCCATCGTAACTCAGGGAGCACCTGTATACAAAAGATAATTGGCAAATGGTTCAGTTACGATTGCGCCTCCTCATGATTCAGAAAGAGAATGTGTGACGTGTAAGGGATAAAATACAACAGAGTGTGCTCTCCTAGGAAAATAATCAACGTCTAGGTAGCAGGATGCGGCCTGATGCGACACAAAGTTATTTTTTACTTCCCAGTTCATTAAAAAAACTTTTCACATCAGACTCCATGGCACCCAGACACGTACACTGCAAACATCGTTCATAGTTACATTTTGCACACACACCCCCCCCCCCCCCCCCATACTTTTCACATATTTTGCACACTCTGTAAGTAGCTTATATATTCCTGTCTGCGTAGTTTTTAGATTCAGTAATCCCCTGCTATATTGCAGTTCACATTTCGCGCCCTCGTCTATTCGCGGGTTTTTATTTAGAATATATCTATTTATCGTTGGGTGGCACGGTGGCTGAGTGGTTAGCCCTGTCGCCTCACAGCGAGAAGGTCCTGGGTTCGGCACAGGTGTCTTTCTGTGCGTTGTTTGTATGTTCTCCCTGTGCTCATGTGGGTTTCCTCTGGGTACTCCAGTTTCCTCCCACAGTCCAAAGACAGAGACTGTCTCCACAGAGGGGATTACTCTAAATTGCCCATAGATGTGAATGTGAATGTGAGTGTGAATGGTTGTCTGTCTCTGTGTGTCGCCCTGCGGTGGATTGGTGACCCGCCCAGGGTGTGTCCCGCCCTGCGTGCAATGTGAAATATCCGCAAGACGAGTTAGTTATTATTCACGTTACAGCTGGTACAAACAGTCATTCTCTCACTTGCCTGTTTTTTCTGCCGCTCTCTAGAAGTTAATAAGCCAAAAATACAGCTTGTGTGTTACTGAGAAACTAGAAGTCCTAACCTTAAGACTTTCCCACGAGGGAAAACGTATTGACCATTAAAAAAAAAAAAAAGCACTGGCGCTGGAGACTATTTACCGAAAGCGGAGTATTTTTAAATAATCAGTAAATGTACTTTGTTGTGGATTTTACGCAGATCTTATCTCTGTTATAATCAGCCTGTTTTGGAATGAGTTGTTTGGTTGGAGGTGAAAAAAAGCACAGACGGCGTGACCACACACGCTCCTGTTGAATTTCTCATCGCACTTAGACCTCCCACACACACACACACGCGCGCACACATACACACAGTCGTCTGTGAACTTATGATGCTCGTGTGTAATGTTGGCTTGAGGTGTATTTTTGGTTCCCCTGTGGATCTCTGACTTATTCAATCCAACACACACACACACACACACACACACACACTTACGCATACACACACACATACACACACACACGATCATCATTTTTGGCCCAGTGGTTCTTGCATGGTTGAGACTGCCAATTATCCACACCTGCTGTCTCAGCACATCTCTCCACGTGTAGTGCAATCGCTGTGAAATCCTCCAATTATTTACACTCTAAAGCCGTCACAAAGCGGTCGGAGGATCAGGAGCTCATTCGGATGTTTTAGGACATCAGTGCCGTAGCATCATCGCTCCTAAGAACCTGAGCTCTGGTTTTGGCATTTTAACCCAGTGGAGATCGATTTCACGGCAACCTGAGACTCGTGTAATTAAATGTTTCATCTGGTAGGATTAGCCAATCTGATGTGTGTGTGTGTGTGTGTGTGTGTGCAGGTACACTTATATTGCTCCGAGATTGCCATATAAGATGAAAATGAAAAGATGCGTCAGGGAAATTGAACTCCGCCTACGTTTACGTGGTCTCATGCATTACATTTGTGTGACGTGCTTTTGTCGCACTCTTAACCCAGACACTTTAGTGCCGACGATCCTGATGCGTCCTCCTGTTCCGTGTCTTTTCTCCAATTCCGCGATTCCTTTAGATTTTTTTCCCATCCCGTTGTTTTCATTCAGCTGTACGCTATCTTCTTTTGCATTTCTAGCATGTAGTCCGAGCCTTGTGACTCACTTCCTGTTTCTGTGTTCCACAGTTTTGACCTGTGCTAATGTTTTGTTGGGGTTTTTTTCCGGATTTTCTGGTTCCGGATTTTCCTGCGTGGTGTTTGGACCCCTGTTGTTAACACTGATGATGATTCTTGTATATGTAAAGCATACATTTTTGTTTACGAGCTAGCATCCTGTTTTTAACAACCCCACGTTACAGGTGAATTGTAATGTCCTGGGTCATACAAACAGTCAAGTGTAAAAGTTTGTACACCCTATGGACTAAACAAAAAGACATTTTTGTTGGGTTTCACAGATCATCTTTTGTTATCACAAGTAACCAAAATGATCAAACAGTTTTTATCTTACCTTTTTAACCCATTATTTGCTTTAAAACAACCTTGAATCTTACTTGATATCCTCTGAATAGCTTTTTAATGGCTTTCCTGTAACCCTGTGCATTTGTTTTTATATTTTTGTATTCAGATTGCTTGAGCTGTTTATCTGTTTTTTTCCCCCTAGATTGTTTTCATGATGTTTTGGATTGTCTTGTCGCAGGATACACCAATATTTTATTTTTAAGATGGTGGAATGATATTTTTGTTTGTGAAACAGGATTTGATTTTTCTGGTTTTCCATTCTAAAGCCACGGGGAGTGCAAACTTTTGCACTCGACTGTATAACCGAGTACATTTGAACTAAATGGAAGTAAACATCCTGTGGGCGTTACTCATATTGCACTAAGCGTCATTGTTAACGTTAATTATAACTGATTCTGGTAATCCTCCTGATTTAAAAACAAATTAATAAATAAATAAAAACGCTGCGCGTCCAAAATCTGCCTCAGTGTACACTAGCAAATGCTCATTAAAATTCAGTTTAACGCAAAATGAGTGTGGGGTTGCTTTGAACCAGCCACATGAAGGTATCACACAGAGGTGTGGTCTCACACGGGGTGAAAATATCGCAAGTAGACATGAGTAACGTGAGCAACATTTCCGCCCATCACATCTAACCTCCTATAAGAATGAGAAGGAAACGTCTGGGATGATTTTTACAGACGTGATCTAGACAGTCCGTGTCTCCGTCCTTTCCGAGTAATCCCCCGTTTCGGAGACCCAGGAGGCCTGGCAGCTGCTACACTCCAGTAGGATTAGGGTCAGGATAAACGAGCACCCAAACACAAACAGGTACACAAGAGAAGCCTGTCTACACTCTGTCGGCATTAGCAGAAGAGCCAGATCTGACATGTTAGCTTTTAACATCGACGCCCTGGGAGAAGACTGAGAAAGTGAAGATCTTTTTACAGATGACATTTGACCTCATGTTGACCCGACTGGCGCGAGAGAGACCTGCGTGCTATTAAACAGTTTAACCAAGAATAAAAAGTAAAATAAAGTGGTGCGGGAATTTCTTTGTGCAAATAGCCTTGTGTTTGCCGCCGTGTTCCACTTAACTTACCATTATGAAAACCTGGATGCAGATTGTAACCGCTAATCACGACTGTCTCCGATGACGGCGATTAGGTGATTATGTAATAATTGTGTCTACGGACGGGTGATGTAACCCAATTCCATGCGTCCATAATTCCTTATGACGTTCCACGATGCACAACATGCACTGCGGTGTATCGGTTTGCGAACAAACTGCCAGCAAAATAGCAGTGTTTCTCAAAGCAGATCCTTTCTCTGATATGATCCTTTTATTTAAAGGTGCAGTAGTCGAATTTGTTCAAAGTTCTTGCTGGTACAGTGGATCCTCGGCTCATGAACTCAATTCGTTCCGAGACTCTGTTCGCGACCTGAATCAATGTTTCCCATTGAAATTAATGTAAATACAATGAATGTGTTTCAGCCCTCAAAAACATGCTTTTTTAAAGTGTATTATGGGTTTATGTGTGGCATAAAACAGAATAAAATTAAAATAATCTTAATTCTAGAAAAAAACCCTAAATGAACTAAACAGATGATTTTAGTGTATGTTCCCTTTGCGGTGGAGACGTAGGTGGATGGTGGCGGAGGGATATGGTGGCGCTTCTCATGTTTTGCGATTCTTTCTTTCTTTATTTCAACTG